>JAWWLZ010000094.1:31566659-31581480 GCA_035041345.1 Poliocrania exsul
AAAAATTTACACTTCTATTTTTATTACCAGAAATAAGTTATTCTTGAGAAATTTACTTCCCTTTTATTTTAAAGTAATAAATACTTTCTTAGCCACCTAGATGAAATGGAATATTTAGGTTGACTTGAACATACTTCCTTCAGTTTTAAGACAATGATTTCATCTGCCATTAAAGCATACATAATTTTGCAATGTCATATCAATATATATTTTATTAAAAATAAAAGTTTTTTTAGTACAGTAGGTCATCTCACATTTTGCTTGGAAAAGGCCCATTCTGTTCCTTTTAACTGAAATAAATACCAAGCATATTTATACTGGAGAAACATAAAAGAAGCAGTGTAGTTGGTCAAATCTGGAATTCACTAGGTGTAGTGATTAATTAATATGTGCTCCTATATTACTGCTGTGCAAGCAGAAACCCATAAGATTTGTGATTTGGTTTACAGATAAATAAACATAATCTGTCACCTAGCATTTTAAAGATCGGGGGTTTTTTATGTCTCTTTAGATGATATTTTTGTTTCCAGGAATACTGATCCTCTCCAAGATGACTGCTGCAAACAAAGCCTTTTCCTTCAGAGTACTGGAGTTCAAAATGGTGCTATTGTACTTTCATAATGACACCAGGCATCTGATTTTATTTTAATGCTCACATTTCATTGGGTTTGCCTTTGCCAGCAGAAACATAAAAATTAGGGAATGACTTTAGATTTCATGTCTAAAGATTTCAGAAATATCTCCTGTAAGTTTAATTTGAATTCTCATTATATGGAAATTAGTATATTGAATTTCATATAATTAACATATTTTTACTTCTTATGAAATTAATGTATTTTATATAGAATTGTATTGCAAGGCCTGTTTAAGTACATTAATTTCCCCTCATACAGTTTATGATGGCTTTGTTTTACATATTTCATCTGCACTTCCTTCTGTTAAATGTAACATCACACGTAAACAATCTTTTTTGCAACTGTGAAACCAATTCTTTCAAGTCACTTTAGAAGAATAAATCACCCTTGGGTGCTGTATAGAAGTCTGAAATGCTAAAGACAATAAGGACTTTTACTTATTTGTAAATTTTACACAGTTTTTGAAAATGCAGGTTGGAGATGCTGTAAAGGTCTTAAACCATTTTTTGTAGAACCTGGGCATTTGTCATTGTCTTATGGTACGTAAAGCAATCTTGCAAAGGCTTATTAATCAACATTTCTATATAACTTAGTGCTGAATGCTGACCCTGAGCTGTCAGTAGGAGTTTGGATATACTATAGTATGGGATGTCCTTCTTTTAAAGCTACTTATTCTTGTTTCTACCTGGATAAAGATCCATTAAAATGGGATAAAATATGGATTCCATGACAGAAAAGCTGGGAAAGAATAGAAAATTATATATATTCACATATTTTAAAAAGACATTGGGTTTTTACTTGATTATGGTGAAAAAAGACTCTAAGAACACAACGCCTCAAATACTACATAGTAGTAGAAGCACTCAAGCATATGCAAACACCTAGGGCACTGCATTGGTTAGAAAGAAGCTGCTGATTTTTCCCTTGGTCAGTTTAAATTACAGTGTTACGGTTTAACAATGGCCAGCAACTAAGAACCACACAGATGCTCACTCACTGCCCCCAAACCCACTGTGCTACTGGGAGGAGAAACAGGAAAATAAAAAATTAAACCCATGGGCTGTTATAAGATTAAATAAAATTAAAATAAAATTTAATAATAACAGTGACAACAGCAGCAATAATATTGTGATGAAAAGAGAGTCAATGGAAAGACAGAGGGAAAGAAAACCCAAGAGAGACAAGTGATGCACAGTGTAATTGCTCACCACCTACTGAACAATGCCCAGCCCCAGAAGAAACAGGCATCTCTCAGATAGCTTCCCTGAGTTTATATGCTGAGCATGACATTCCATGGTATGAAATGTCCCCATGCTCAGTTTGGGCCAGCAGTTCTGGCTGTGCTCCCTCGCAGCTTCTTGAACACCTGCAAAGTGCTTGACTTAGGGTAAGCTCTGTAGCAACAGTCAAAACAGCCAAAACATCAGTGTGTTAGCAACATTATTCTCATACTGAATCCAAACAACACCACTGTATGAAATATTAGGAAGAAAATTAACTCTGTCCCATCTGAAACCGGGACATACATCTTTGAGTCATGACAGTTATGCAAGTATAGAGCTATTTTAAAAGCAATAGATTTTGCGGTTACACAAAGGATGTGTGTAAAAATTTAAACTCTGACACTATATTCACAATGTTTTTGAAAGAGGTAATATAAATACTAATGAACAGACTGCAGTGATATATGCTGGAGTCGTGCACCTGTTTAAGATATATTTTTGTTATATGGAATATGTTTAAAAGACAACATTATGTTTAAAAGATAGCTTTTTATTCAGTCTCTTCTAGTTGTTGATGTCAGTATGAAGAAAAAATTAATCTCAGCCTAAGAAAGATCAAAGTGGTTTTTTAAAATTTATTTAGCATTTTAGAAAATGCTGATTTTAATTTCACTTCTGCTGTAATAGGATGTTTTTCCTATTTTTTAGGTTTTCAGATTAATCTTTCAGGTTTAATAAGTAGAGATAATTGTGCTAGTTTGAGTTTCTTTTCTCCTGCCAGTTTCCTGTGCATAAATAGTGCAACTTCCATACTGCAACATTTAAACATTCAAATTATGTGTAGTAATTCTAGGAAATATTGTCTCCTTGTGTGTGTCAGACCTGTCTTGCAGAGGGATAAAAGTCAATAATCTACTTTAGTTACAATACTGGCAACTATATGCAAAGATATGCAGTAAATTATTACCTTTTTACAAAGACTTTGGCCATAAAACCTTATAGTCTAAGACAGAAGCAAACGGACCAAAGAGTGGTGTAATAGACTCATGAAGTCAAAGAGGACGTAATTTGGAAAGGAGTGACTTTTTGGAGTATTTGGACAACAAATATTATTCATAAAATAATGCGGGCACACTAAGGAGATATATTAGAGGCTGTGATCATGACAGATCTGACTGAACTGCAGAATGTGACAATGATAAGAGATATTGAAAAATGAAGATTTTAAGAGATATTTTTTATTGTATGTACGTTATTTATAGATACTAATCAGAGCTGAACAAGCCAAAAATATACAAGAGGATGAGTGTGGAATTTTCTGGTTTTTATATGCTTTCACAAAATAAATCATAATTGCCTTACCCTTGAAGTAGCCTCGATCTTGTTATTTTTTTCCTCTTAAAGCTTTGACAGGCTGCTTACCCAAAATCTGTATGATTATTATTGAGTGAATATATCCCATTACCACAATAATTGATTTATAGTTTTCAAGTCCTCCTTGTTGAAGCCTTCCTTCAAAAACCTGAAATTTCGGATACTGAAATTTAAAACAGTGAGGAACACTCAGCTTATAACTTCATGTGTCACACTAGGCTAACCTTGATTCAAGACAGCAGAAGGAGAAATAGAAACTAGGATTTTCATCTGTATAAATGAAGATATTTAATCTAAGGTGTAGACTATGCAAGAAAAATAGAGAATATCAGCAGAAGTATTGGAGAGAGAACTGCCTGAATGGCCTGAAAATTACTTCAATTTAAGGAGGAAATGAAAGGTGAATACTGTATTTATAGAGGTCAGTGAAACAGGGGAAGTTTTGTGCCAGCTGAGCAAAGCAGACAAGAGCCAAGGGGACAAATATGAAGTCAAACACTGTCTTCTAAAACTAAAACTGAGTAACAGTTCCTCCTGATCTGCTGCTCAAAGGTTTCTTGTATGGTGTTTAGAAATTATACCTTGTTTTGGTATCTGGTGTAAAATCTTATTTTCAGCTTTGAATCAAAAGTATTTATCACTTTGTTTTTCATCAGTTTCAGAATTATATATATAGTCCAAATATATTGTGTTACTTCTGAAAGTTTCAACAGAGACTGAGCTCATTGAATCCCTCTTTGAACTGGTGTGAAGGCTTTGAAAAGTTGAGACCTTCAATGTGTTTACATACATGGAGAGGCCTTGCCTCATATATGTTTTCATTTTCTCCTTAGACTGTGGAATTTTATGAGACTCCATGAATGGTACATTTGCATTAGTAATAAAGGGCATATAGCCTAATGAAAAAAGATCAGGACTTTTATATTTTGGTAAGCTTGTCATAAACTCTAAGAATTTTAAGAGTCAACAATGCCTGTTGTGACATACCTAGTGGAGATATGCTTGACAATGCCTAGAGATGTCTCTGCCCACAGTCTTCTTCTACATAAATGAATTTTGGTTCAAGAACTTTACTCCACCTATTTCAGATGTAGTATTTGGCATTATTTAACTCTGATTTACTCATTATTTAGTATCACTTTGCTAAGTACCTCACAATAAAGAATCACAAGTCAGAAAAAAGTGTGTTAAGTCACTTGTATTCCTCATCTGACCTTACACATTATATTAAATGTATCAAATTAAAGACTTTCCTTGACTAGTAAGCAAGCCTTCACTGGTACTGGAGTCACAGTGTTGGTGTGACACTTCTCTTCTAGTACCAGTACTATATCCTTAGAGCAAAAATGCTTATTTTGTGTACTTAGCAGTAAAGATGATAAACATTGAAGAGGTAAAAGTAGATATTTGTCTCTCTGGTATATTCATAGCACATCCTGTTGTAGCTAAATAGTTTTCACCAGTGTGTTACCTGATTCTGTTTTACCATTTTACCTGCTTTACCATTGAAATTCAAGAGTATCTTGAACACTGTATGTCCATGCCATGGTAAGTATAAACTGTCTTGCAAGAAACGAAAATTGTTTTCTTGTAAAATTGTTGTATTTCTAATTTAAAAGGTAACAGCCTAATAACAGTAGTTAATATGAAACAGAGCAAGGAGAATCTGATAGGCCAATGGAAGAAGGTTGGGAATGTAAAATAGCTGAGAGGTAGGGTAGAGACATGTTCATATGTAAGAGGTACTTAGCAATGGATTGATTTTGAGTCAAACTGCAATTTTAGGTTGTACATTATTTGCATTACCAGAATATTAAATAACTGCTTACTTCTCAGTTGTCTGTGTGATTTTAAGTTGCAGGCCTGTGTTTTTCCAGGAGGTGTATATATATTTAAATTAAATTATAAAATATGACATTTAAGCTTAGGTGACTTTTTTTTTTCATTGGCAATTACAAATTTAGACAGTCATCTAATTCTGCACAAGGAATCAGGTCTTGTTTTTCAGTCATGAGCAACCTGAGAATTCTCATTGTAAAATCCCAGACATTTAAATTGTCAAGGGGTATGAATTTGTCCACAAAGGCACTGTATATAAGAAAAGTATGTTCAGTCTTGAAACATCTTTAGGATAAGTCCCCCACAACTTTCCTTAAAGTTGCCATGAATATAATTGTCATGGTTACATCATTTCACAGGAAGCAGTGTACCTTTTATACCTGTGAGCTTCTCTGTGCAGA
This sequence comes from Poliocrania exsul, assembly GCA_035041345.1. NCBI lineage: Eukaryota > Metazoa > Chordata > Aves > Passeriformes > Thamnophilidae > Poliocrania > Poliocrania exsul. Next base: position 31,572,132 of record JAWWLZ010000094.1, read on the forward strand.
GTGGTTTTGGATTGTTTATCCTGGTTGTAGGCTTTGAAAACTTTTGATGGAAGATATATTAAATGCTTTTCGAGGCTGTAAAACAATATTTTTATGTTCACAGAACATTCATTTGTTCTAAAAGGCATGTTTCAATTCTGGGCTAATCATTACATACAGTGGTATAAACTTGCAGCCTCTTAACTTTCTCACATTGAAAATGGACTTTCAAAGTGTCTTTTCTCTGTTTTGTTGCTTTCAGTAGTGGTTTATACTATTATTTTGTTTTTGCATTTAAACACATTCTATGACAAAGTACATTTAAAAGTTATTAATATATATGGGAGAGAACACAGTGTTTACGATAATCGTACATTTAAGTAAAAGAGTGCATCTTCCATAGTTTACCAAAAATGTTTCTAGTGTGGATTAGCCGAGTCATAAATATGCATTAAACTACAAATGTAAGCTGGATGTAAATTATGCCTGTTCAACAGAAAATTAGGAGTTAGCCAATTTGTCCCTTGTACAGATTCACTAACTAGGTGATTCTGGTCTTTCCTGTACTGGTTGCCAATTAAAAAGTTTTTATGTCAAAAGGGCACTATTAAAAGACAACTATAGTCTTGTTAATTATGGATACTGTGTTAAGACTCATGTTATGCACCTGATATAGTTTAAAGAAAAGTGCAGCATAAACAGTTCCATTTGTTTGGTTCAATTCTTGCACAAATAAGAAAATTTATTCCCCAGATTCTACTTCCCTGCATGTAATGTTGCCACATTCATTTAGAGAGCCCCACTTTTTCAGAATAAATGAGGGGAGAGGTTAAATGCAAAGGACTTTAAAATTCAGACTATCAGTTATCTGTGAGGACTGGAGAAAAATCACACAGACTAGTTCTATAAAGAGGAGAAGTTTTTTTTTTGGTGGGTGGTGGTGGTGTTGGTGTTGATTTGTTTGTATTTCCTTGGTTTTGGGGTTTTTTTTTGTGGATTTTTGTGAGTTTTGTGTGTTGGTTGTTTTTTTGTTGTTGTTGTGTTTTTGGTTTTTGTTTTGTTTTGTTTTGTTTTGTTTTTTATGTCTTTTGGAAAAAGTATTCTGGAGACCACCAGCCTTGCTGTGATGTTCAGGATAGCTAGTGGCACTGTCTCTGAATCCTGGTGCCTGTGTGCACGCCTGAAATAGACAGCTGTACTTTTGATTTCCCATCAGGAAGTTACATTTTCTCATGGAAACGTTATCACATATTAAAGATGTGGGAGCTAGCTGTGCTTGGTAGTAGATTTTTTCCTTCCTTCTTTCAATATGTTACAGTCCTAGAGAAATCACTATGGTGATGGTACAAGTTACATTAGAGAAACAAACCTTCAGCTGGAAACACATTTAGAGATGTTTTTAAACTATTGAGTTGAAACAGTATGAACAAAGAAAATTTCTTGAAAGGTGAGGCTATATTACAAAATAAAAATGGATAATTTCAAAGGAATTTTTCTATATCTTTGAACATGAGCCCCTGAAGTCTGTCTTTGTACCTTAGTTGCTAACTTACAGTGAGGCCAGTGCAAGACTTCATTTTGTCAGAGAGATGTGATCATTCTGAAGACCTCATTATGCCTATAACAGAATCGTAACAATGTTTGGCATTTACAATCATGTTCAAAGTACAGGCTGACCACAACACTCCTAGGATATGCCATTTCTCTATCAATATAGTTGGCCTATTGAACCTCAGGTCCATTTATGTTACATTGACTGCAGGATCCCCCCAGAGAACTGTGAACTAGTTTGGTTACTAGTTGAAACTGGAGACATTACACAGGAGACATGCTCTAAAACATGATGCAGCGAGGCTTGGCTGAGCGAATCCTAAAGTTGCAGGCTACATCAGATCTTGGATACATGAACAGAATATGTAGTCTTGCAGGTCCAGAAAGTAACTGATAAGCAAATACTAGTATCCACTCTTTGAACTGAGATAACTGTCCTCATATGAGAATTTATTCCTTTCTAATTTAGGATAAACAGCAATCAGTTCACCTAGTCTTGAGTTCCCAGTGCAGTATTTGTTTCTTCAGTATCAGCACCCTCCAGGGTAGCCTGCTTTACCTCCTGTTCCTAGTAATTTGTCTTGGGCAATGAAGAAATTGCTAGAGTTAGTAAGGAAATTGAAGGCCTGTAGTCCTACCTTCTTCTTATCTGCTGTTCAACTTCCTTACCTCTCAGAAGTGTGAACTTTTTCTATGGTCCTTTGGTCAGGGGTTGATAGTGTATGTTTCTGTTTAGCAAGAGATATGTTGTGAGAAGGTACCTTGTGCCTTCTTTTTCTTCAGCTTTACCATATATATTTTTTCAGACCGCTAGCATAATCGAATCAAAAATAGTTTGAGCTCTCTTCTTGGCTATGCATATCAGGATAGTCCCAGAAAACATAAATACAGGAGTAAACTGACTTGGTGTTGTCATTTCCAATAAGAACTTGGTAGCCCATTTGCTCCCACACACATACCTCTTAGTTTTAGAAGAATTTTTTTGCTTAAAAGACATTATAACTGATTTTCCACTGAGATCAAGTCACAAATATAATTACATCCCAAGGGTTCTTCATTGTTTGTCGCTTTGTAGAAATAGCTAAAAAGTTTACATTCTCAAAGAACCTAGGGAATTAAAGGAAAGTGTACATGACACCACAGTGCTGAAAATGTTTTTAAAATGGTACTTGCACAAGCGTGCTACAAAGAACATGTTGCCAGACTGTTGCTGAAATTTTTATGATATCTAAGTACTTAAAATTGTTTAACCCATTACAAGACTAGATGGTTTGGATTGTGCTGTGGAGTGCTTGCTGCAATGTATTCCATAGCATGCTCAAACTCAGTATTTCCTTTTTGATTGCAAACTCTGCCTTATCTTTGGCTTGTTGATGGGTAGTATAAGACATCTTAAAGATTATCAACTTCAACAGGTTGTCATTTTGCTGTACAACTTTTCAGTTAAATTCTCAGTGTGTTATCCTCCATGGTAGTAAATGTGCTTTTATTCTAAATGACAGATGTGCAAAAACTTTATTCCCTGGAAATGTAAAGCTGACTTAAAGTTTGGGATACTTTAATTCTCTGTATGTTTACATGTTCTTCAGTTCATGTGAGCATACTGATAAACTAGACAAGGAGGACAGTGTAGCATTAAGTGTGGCCAGATGGAAAGGAAAGGAAGAAAATTTAGTATTAAGTTTGTGCAAGTAAAAGAATTAGATAGCATAGGCCAGGTAAGAAAAATAAAGGTATTAGGACTTAAATAATACAGTGTCTTGATAACTAGCTAGGACAACAAATAACCCCCAAACAATTGTGGTATGTTCTTGGAACTGGTCTAAAGGTGGCATGTGCCGATACGATATTGTATATTCATAGATGCATTTTTATGTCAACATACAGATGTTGACAAGTAATACTATTATAGCAAAGTATGACATGCAGAACAAGCAAGAGTTTTGCTTCAGATACTGCATGCATATGTTACAAAAGTACATGAATATTTTATATGATATTTTTAATGTCAATATTATCACATTGCTTGGTATTTATAAAATCTAATTTTAATTTAAGTAGTTTCACACTTATTTACTTAATTTAGTTTTCACTGAATATTTCTGAGTGCAGTATGGTTACTAATCCATTCTGCATAACATCTATGCAGAACATTCTGTTCCTGAGATACAAGAGTTGGTGTTGGATGACCAGTAGACCAGCAAGCATTTGAGTATTAACAAGAGGATCCAAATGAACTGTGTAAGTTCATTTTCCCACCTAGATGACAGGATGTATCTGTAAAGTTAGTTAACCCTTATCTAGGAATAATTTTCCTACAAAAAAATCAAATCAGCATTTTGATAAAGCTGAAAAGTTTTCCTGCCATTAGAGAACTCTTCATAGTCACCTTCATTTCAGACAATTCCCAGACCAGACCTGGGATATGGCACATTTCCTCTATTCTTTTTTTGACAGCAAATCAACATTAATTACAAAAGGAGATATTTATTTCAAATATGAGTTGTAAATGTTTGAGAAAATAAAGTCAAAAAGCACACAACTCCCCACTTAAAAATAGGGAACACTTACCAAACACAAAGAAATAAAAGGAATGAAATTTGAAAATGTATAGGTAAAATCAAAAGAGATTTGAACTAAAATTATGTGAAACTTTAACTTTCTCCATAAACTTTGTAGAAGTATATTTTGTGAGGGGAAAATATTGAATGCAGAATATTTGGAAGGAAAACTTAAAGTGAAGAAAAGAAATATAGCTGTTTTCTTTTGTGGTAGTTGGACATTCTAGTTCTTTACATTAATGGAGAATAAAAGCAAAATGTATTGTTTCAAAAATCTCAAATTTCTTAGGTATCTGAAATTACATTATGTTTGATATGAGAGAGTTTTAAGGAGTGCTGGAGGGGGAAAAACACCTCCAGTTACTGAAAAAACCCTTGCGATTTACACAGCAGCTGTCACTTCACATGGTACACAGGCCCACTTTCACAGCATAATGACATGCAGTAATAACCATATAAACTAGAAAATCTTAGAAGATTTTTGAAGTAAACTTCTGAGACTGCAGTTTACTGTAGATGAAGACAAAATTCCACATGACTTTTCTATGACTTACAAAATAATACAATTGAGTCTTTCCAGGGACTGCAGTCCTCTATTAATGAATATGATTTAGCGAAGGCCAAAGGAAAAACTTAAAACACATGTTAATATAAAAAGAGCTTATTCAAATATATATCTTAAGTTTTACTTTTCTATCACTTTTGATTGAAAAATGAAAAATCAGCAATTGAAAGCTATTATGATGCTAAATCAATTAGTCATAGAGAAGCATGAACAAAACTAATTGCTTACTATAGAAAGATAGAAAATATTAAAAAAATAATTTTTAATGTAATAATTAAAGGAATTTCTACTCTCTCTCTCTCTATGTGTTTGTAATGATCAGTAAATTCCTTCTAAAGGCAATAACTAAAAGGTTGTATACACTGAGGTGAACCATGGAAATAGTTCAGAGCTGGCAATCAAAATAAAGGAAAATGATGGCATACTTGCTTCATGAAAGATATTTAACCTTTGAACAAGTACTAGGGCAGACATGCATGATTCTTCATTATTTAATTACTAATGAGAGGTATAAGTTGCATATCTATAAATGGTAACATGATACAGGCCTTTTATGCCAATAATTGATAAAAAATGTCAGGCTCCAATCCAGGAAAAGATATTTCGTAGTACATGTGGAATGGTAGTAGATTCCCTCGCCAAGGAAACAATCAAATAAAAATCACATCCAAAAGAGACATAGAGCTCTTCCACTGTAGATAATCTTCAACACAGGGAGGATAAAATGCTTTGCAAGATATAACTACATCACATCAAAAGAAAGGAATAAATCTTTAAAAGGTCAACAGAATAAAAACTGCAAGAAAGCACAAAGGGTGGTGACGTGTACAGATTCTGATTATGGGATGCAACTCAAAGCCAGGCCCAAGTTAAGTGGAATTTCCTAGTGAAACAAACAAACAAACAAACAAACAAACAAACACAACAAAACACACACACACACACAAGAAAAAATTGAAAGGAAAACATAAAACTAAAGATAAATGAGTTTTGAGAAAGTTATCTCAAAGTTAAAAGCAAAAAGAGAGGTCTTACAGGAGAAAAGAGAGAAACTGGGGAAAAAATGCAATCAAAAGAAAACAAGCTAAATTTCTATTTACCAGGCTTCTGTTTCTCTTCTAACTTCCTTTAACTTCTATCTTTTTACCACAATTTTTTTTTCCTTTACAGGCCTGAATAACTGACTCTACCAAGTTTCTACTCTTCCATCAATGTTCCAAACCACTGGCCATTAGATTTTCTTCAAATATAAACCACAACAGAATCTTTTGAAGGAAATCTGAGGAAAGTAAATATCTCAGGTATTTCATCATTCTTTGTAGTCCCTGATTAGTCCAACAACATAAAGCTGACCTTATAGAATCATAGAATGATTTACATTTACAGAGACCTTTAAGGGCCTTCTAGTCCAATCTCCCTGCAATTACTTCAACCAGATTAGGTTGCTCAGAGCCCCATCCAGTCTGACCTTGAGTGTTTCCATGAATGGGGCATCCACAGCTTCCCTGGGCAATCTTTCCAGTGTTTTACCACCCTCACTGTGGTACCGCTTGCTCTATCACTTTTAGGGGTGATTAGGTTTTTACCTTATAGGACAAGTGTTCAAGAATCACTCTGTTAAACTTAGTTACAAAAAGAAATGTGGACTCTTATTGCAATTTAGTGTTTAAGTTGCATCTTAAGCCTAAAACAAAGAACTTGGAAATCTTCATCCAGCTGCTGAATTTCAAGTTCATTAAATCCATGCCTAACCTTAACTGAAGTCATCCACGTTTCTGCTTCCTGACATGCCTGATTCTGTGAGTCAAGCCTGATCCTAGTGCTCTGGTGGGTTGGCCCCTGACAGCATCCATGCACCCACTTATCCACTTCCTCACTCTCTTTTTGAAGAGAATGGAGATAAAATAAGAACAAAGGTGAGAAGTCTCATGGACTAATAGACAGTTTAATAAGAAAAGTAATTACTGCATGTGCAACCAAAGCAAAAGGAGAAATTCATCCACTTCCCATCAGTGGCCAGATGTCCAGCTATGGCTTGTAAAGGATGGCCTCAACACATGTGATGATTGCTTGGAAAGATATATGCTTTAACTCTGAATGTTGTCCCTTTTCCCTCCTTTCCCTCAGATTTTAAAGGTGGGCACAATATGAAATGGTATGGAATATACTTCTGGTCTCTTGCGGGGGCTGGCTGTGGTCCCTCACAGCTCATGCCCACACCCAGCCTGCTGACTTTTGTGGGAAAGTGAGAAGAGAGATTTGACAATTTGATAGCCCTTTTCAATGACAGGCAAAACACTGCTCTGTTATCAACACTGTTTAAGCCACAAATACAAACCACAACATTAAATGGATTGCTATGAAAAAAGCTAATTTTGCAACTTCATTCTACCCAGGCCCAGTACAGAGGCTTGGAACTGTGACCCCCAGTAATTCACTCCACATTGAAAGTTCAGCTTCATTTTACACTATTTTAGGCACAGCTAATAATGGTGATGGGGTATAGAATTTAACAGAGCAGGCTCAGTCATGGTAAAGAATCTAATGTTTTAAAAGCATGAAATAAAACAAGGCATCTTCAAATCTAATTACCCAGTGCAATTGGAATGGTGGAAGGCAATTTCTTTAATATGCTCTCTGCTTTGGTCCAATTGCTTAGACAGCTAAGCCTCTTTTTGAGGGTGGTCCTGTGGTGTAAAGGAGAGCACTCTGGACTCTGAAACCCAAGGACCTGAGTTCGAGTCTCAGTGGGGACCATCCCCTGGCAGTTCAATGCCTCCCTGACATCCGATCCCATCAGATCTCAGATGCTTAGCAGGGTCAGCCCTGGTTAGTACCGGGTGCTGTGACAGTCGTGAGGACTTCACTGTCACTGTCCAAGCTCACTTGGCCGTGGCAGATGGACCCTTAGGACTTAAACGGTGGGGCCAGTTCTGTGCACGCCCTGCCTCACCTCAAAAATCCACTGTGCAGGCTGGAAGGGCACACCCACGTGGGGAGAGCCCTACCCAAATCTTCGTTCACAAAGTCTGGCCATACACAATATAAGCCTCTTCTCCATGCTATGTATAATACATTGCAGCCTGACACATTTTTAAGGATGTATGACCTTTGTTAAGCAGCAGAGAAGAGAACTGAATCTGCACCTCCTTCTTTGTGTGTATACTGAAAGGTACCGTTCTGGCCTGCATATGAAACATGCATTGATAGACAGTGAAGGGTAAAAATCAAAAATTCAGGGCATTTGTTTTTACACGGGGAAAAGTACCTAAAAATTATATGTAGAAATACATAATGTTTGAAACCTCTACACTATACCTTAGTTTTTGGTTCTTTAGTTTTACAAAGTATGTTTTGTTGAAGTTCAGATGAAAGGACAATGGTAGGGTTTTCTTGAAAGATATTTGGTTTAATCTGTATTTTCATTTTTTCAATCACTCTCAACTGAAAAAAGCCCATCAGCCCCCAATTTCTTTTATATCATTAAAGATTAAAATCCACATCTTTCAAGTGCTTTCTATTCAAGTGGTTTGGCCATTTTCTAAGCCAAGTTGACTACTTCATTCAGTTTTGGAAAAAAAGAATTATGAGAACGAACTGATTTAAAATAATGGCTAAAGATTAGAAGATAAACAAACATTGTTGGCATAATGTTGCATAAAAGCAGGAGTGAAAGCACTTTATATTTGGCAGTCTCCTTTTTTTTGGTTTGAATACTTTGGTAAAATGCCAAGTATAAACCAAAGTGTTTCTTAAAACCTTGTTCTGGCCTGTTGCTTATGAAAAAGTGTCACCTCCCATTCAGCCCTCCTGGTTTGATTGTGCAGCTGGCCAGGATGCAGTACAGCTGTCATTCCCAGTGATCTAGATCACTCATGTTAGGAATACCCCCACTCTTTCAACCTCCTTCCTCAAGCCACTCTCTGTTAATACATCACAACACCTGGTGAATTCTGTGTTTATTAGATTGGTTTAAATTTGTGTTCCTTACTACTATTTTAATTTCTGTAGGTCAAGAACTTTAGTTCAGGCACAGATTTCAGGCAGAGGTAGATCTTGTTATTAGTGTTTCATTGAGGGAGGATGAGAATAAAAACTGCTTTGTCTCAGCAGCATTTCAGGTGAAATAGGTTCTGGATGAAATAAAACTTCTGTCTTCTGTAAAGGAGATATATTTATGTATGAATGTATAGGATGGACAGAAACTTAAGGGAAAAAAGTAAAACCACTATAATTTTGTCTGGAATTCTATTTGTGATACCTTATTGTATTACTATAATTAGAATAATGATGTAGCTAATTGTAATGGCATAATACTAAGGGCCAGCACAATCCATCTTAAAAGTTTGAAAAGATTGCTGGAATGTCTTATGTAAAAAAAGTGCTGAAGTGTGTCAGTGAATAGCTAATCCTGGCTCAGCCGGACCAACTTCAGGATATTGTGTCAGGAAATACTAAAGAAATGCCTAGTGGTCACCAGAGTTAAACAAGCAGTATGCTTTTTTCTATATTTAATACTTAAGAATGAAAAAAAAGGAGCTATAGTGGCAGGAGGAATAAAGCAAATTAGGAAAGAGTAAGTGTTTTTGGTTCTACAATACTTAGGATCTGAGCAGTTGTAGTAGTTTTAGCTAGGCCTCAAATTAGCAGGCTCAGAGAATCTATGTAGATTGGGAGACAGCTCTCACCTGAC
>JAWWLZ010000094.1:31597269-31610622 GCA_035041345.1 Poliocrania exsul
CCCATGTCCTCTTACTACACTGTCTTTAAAAAAGTCTCTGCCTTCCTTTCTTGCAGGCTCCCTTCAGGTACTGGAAGGCCTCAGTTAGGTCAACCCCAAGCCTTCTCTTTTCTGGATTGAATAATCCCTACTCTCTCAGCCTGTTTGAATAGGAGAGGTGCTCCACCCCTCTAATCATATTGGTGGCCCTCTTTTGCACTTGCTCAAACAGGTCAATGTCCTGTCCTGGGGAACCCAGAGCTGGATACAGCACTCCAGGTGGGGTCTCACCAGAGCAGAGCACATGGTCAGAATCCCCTCTCTCACCTTACTGGCCACACTGCTTTTGATGCAGCCCAGGAGAGAAGTGGTTCTTTGGACTGCAAGTGTACATTTCTGGTTCATGTCCAGCTTCTCATCCACCAGCACCCCCAAGTCCTTGTCCACAGGGCTGCTCTTGATCTGTACATTCCCCAGCCTGTGTTGACACCAGGAGTTGCTCTGACCCAGGTGCAAACACTTGTGCTTGGCCTTGTTAAACCTCATAAGACTCCCGCAGGCCCAGTTTTGTGCTTGTTCAGGTCCCTCTGGATGGTGTCCCATCCTTCAGGTGTATCAACAGCACCGCTAAGCTTGGTGCCATCTGAAAATTTTCTGAGGGCGCACTTGATGACTTTATCTATGTCATTGATGAAGATATTAAATAACATCAATACCTGTATGAATCCCTGAGGGACACAACTTTTCACTGATGTCCATTGGGACTATGAGCCACTGACTCAGACGCTGTAGACATGACCATTCAACCAGTTCCTTTTCCACTGAACAGTTCCCCCAGCTCAACGATCTCTTTCCAATTTAGAGAGAAGGTTGTTTTCGGGAACCAAGTGAAAGCCTTTACAGAAGTCCAGATAAATGACATCTGTAGTCCTTCCCTTGTCCATTGATGTAGGCAGTACCTCAGTATAGATAGTCTATGCATTTTTTCTTATTTGACACTCTAAGTAAGCAAGACCAGGAGTACTTACCAATTAACACTGCTGTGCATAATCTTTAGAGTAGTATTTAGACAACTACAAAAGGAAACATCAAAATGGCAAAATTAAATGCCTGCAATCTGATTATTCTTTCATCCTAGGCTGAGTAATTTTTGTGATGTTAAACTCACTTAGGCAGATAAAAATTACTTAGTCTAAAATAATTTCTTCAAAAGGAGATTTTCAGCCTGAATGAAAATATTAGTATACAGTTTACAGTAAAAATTCTGTCTCATAAGATAGAGGTTATAATTATGTAGAAAAACTGATTGATTAGCTGAAAATTTTGGATTTTTACTGGGTAGTTGGCCATGAGGTTGATATTACAGAACATGTGAAATGGAACAAAGGATCACAATCAGCTAAATGTGTGTTTAGGAAAAAAAAATGTAATTCAATGTTTGTATAATTACACTGCAGGCATTTTGATGTGTTTATCTGCTTTATTATTATGTGTGATGGACAGTAGGATAGAAGAGCCCTTGTATTGAAACCTGACCTTTAACAAAGTGTTATTAACCTGGTTTTGGTAGAAATTTACAAAGAAAAAAAGAAAGAAATGTATGTATTTTTGTGCCCATTGTTCTCAATACTGCAGAAAGGCAATTACAGTCAGACTGTAATGTGAGATAAGTAGTATTCATGCATAACAATGGAAAAGAGCTCTTGTAGGAAAAATGGTGAGCTGCTTGACATATTAAAAAAACCCATAAAAAATTATCCTGACAGACACTTAACAAGCACTTTCAGAAATGTATTGAGAGTATACATAACATCTTTTAGCTTCTTGTGTACTGTCTTGGAGCACGTGACAGGCATATATGGGTGGCCTCAAAGCTGCAACAAAACTGCTCTTTATAGTTGTCTTCATTTCCCAGAAAATCTTCTCATTAACAACTAGAACAACAAAAATTCAAATTCTTGGCAAGACTAATGTCTACATAATTGCTTACATCTTTTTTCAGCTTTGAAATTTTGTCCACTGTTTCGTTAGCTAAAACTCAAATTAGCTCTAGGTTTTAACAATGTTACACAGAGAAGAGCCAGCTTTCTAACAGCATTTAGCTGACTAGAAATGCACATAACTCTACAATTGGCATTTTTAGAATTCATAAATTCCCCATGCTTACTGAGGTGTTAAACAAAATATTGCGTACTTCAACTTTATTAATTTCTTAGGAGAATTTAAATGATTGAATGTTCACTTCCTTCCTTTTTGAGAGGCAGAAACAATAGGCAAGGGACATATTCTCCCATTTTTTTCACTGATTGATTACTGTAGAGATAGTTTTTTGTTCTGGAGATAGTATCAGAAAAAAAGGCTTATTGAAAAGTGTAAGAAAGGAAATAATTAGATTACTCAAAATACTACATTTTAATGAGTCTTCATAATGTGCGTATATTGACTAAGCTTCTAACAACTGTGCATCTTAAAAAAAATAACTTTAGTTCTGATAGGAGCATAATGTAAAAAATATTTTTTATTATAATACAGTGAATAGCATTGTGTTTCTTTTTACTTTCTTCCTATATTGCTCTCCTTTACAACCTATAGAGTTTCTTTGGCCTTCTTTCTTCCTAATACTTAAATTGTATGGATAAAAGTAGGAAAGAGAAATTTAAATATAACTTCAATTTTGACAAATATTAATTAATAAAGGAAAATACCCCAAAATTGAGGCAAAGAAAGGAAGCTAAACTATAATGAGTAGTAGAGATTGGCTAAGAACTATATTTGCAAGACATTTGAAGGATTCTAATTTCAAAACATGTTCTTGGAATTATTTTCCTGAATACTCCTGTGACTCTAGGTATTGCCTTTTTTATAATGCGGAGTATACAAATCATAATGCTATAAGCACCATTTGCAAAGTGAAAGCAAGTCAAGTTCAACTGAACTAGCTGTGACTAATATAATAGCAGCTTTTGAAATAAATTATGATCATTATTTATTTTAAGTCCAAAAGATCTCTCAAAGCAGTGAGTTTTATCAAAAACCAGTAATGCTGAATACTTTGGGAACAGTGTTCTGAATACCAAAAACTGTTTATCTGGAGGAAAGTTGTTTGGAATGCCAGAAGCCCTCACCAGGTTTTTGAAATGAGTCCCACCTCTTCAGAGGTTTTTGATTTGTTCTGGTTCGGAAGGTACATATTCTTACAGTCTGGGGACTAAAGTGTTTTATCAGTTCCATGAAAACAACTCAGAATAAAGTCTCAAAACGCTCTCTTGTAACAGGGGTCACTTACTTACACTTCAGTGTTTTAATGGTACCCACAAATAAAAAATATCCTACTTCAGCAGAAAGAGTGTAGGTTAACCAGGTTCTAGACAGTTTCAGGTGGATGGATCTATGAAATAATATCTCTAATACCAATGACAGAGCTGGGAAGAAAGTAAAAAATAGTTTAAAGTTTGACATATAACAGCATTCTAGTCTTTATCTAGCCAAGTCTTTTTCTGCATATTCAGCCCTTAAAAGACCATGAAACCAGGACCTCATCTTCTGAAATCATAATATGATGTAGCAGTAGTGAAGAGAGTATTTTATAACATAATAACATGAAAATACACAAAAATAAGATTGAATTTAAGATTCTATCACTGTAAGAATTTAAGAATGTGTAGACAATTTGTCAAGAGTTTTATTCCTTTTTATATTTTTTTTCTTTGCTTGCCCTATAATTTTTTTTTTTCAGACTCTCCCAGAAGTGGTGCATTGACATAGAGCTAAAATGGGATGCTTCAAGAAATTCAGCTTACCACAAGATGCTTTGAACATCAGCGACAATAGGCATATTCACATTTCTGGTCAAACACCAGAATTTAACAGAATATTTTAGACTCCCTGTACTTAGTATTGATATAAGATTTCTAAGAGAACTCTAACTATTAAATGTTATGTCTGATTTTTCAGGCAGAGCTGTAGCTTTTTGACTCTATTACAGAGTCATTGGTGTAGGTTATTTATATCCATGGGTTATGTGTTCAGTACATTTGAATTTATTTTAGGTGTAGGAAAACTGTATTTTCCTTATTCTGTTAATTCTACAATACTAGCGTAGAATGGGATGTTTCTCAAATTGCTGAAGAGCCTCTCTATTGGTTTACAATTTACTTCAGGTGAAATTTGCATTAGACCTAACATGCAAACTGTAAGGATTTCTTTCACTGTGATTCCACAGGCTGAGAATCAAGGTGGGGGGATTTTGTTTGTGTTTTGTTTGTTTGGTTTGGTTTGGTTTGGTTTGTTGTTTTGTTTTGGTTTTGGGGTTTTTTTTTTATTTATTTTTATTTTTATTTTTATTTTTTTTAATACAGCCCCTCAGATTTACATGAGCCCTAGAGCAAGAGACATGACTGTCCCTGAGGGATCTTTCACTCTAACTGGTTCAAGTCAAATATTTTTTCAAACTGCTATTACTCACCTTTTATGATGTTTGCATTTTTTGTTCTTCAGAAACTATCTAGACTCAAAATATGTAGAATATCAACTGCATTTCTTCAAGAATAAAAAACTACAGGACTGAAAACCAGTTATTTGTAAGGTGGATTTTTTAAAATTATCTTAAATATTTGGAATTGGACCCACTTCCTTTCCCAGAAAAAATATTTCATAATAGACCCTTAGGCTTAAATTCAAGCATAATTCAAATATTTTAATATGGAAAGCATTAAAAATTCTTATGTGGCAGAACAGAGTCATCTGGGGATGCCTCCTAAATATTTCATTATAATGTTTGTTATGTGACAAGTGAGGTAGTAATTTTGTTATAGAAATCTTGAGAATATGTAGGGTTTAATTCATAAACTTTCCTGTCTTCATTAAAGTATTTTTCTGTTGCATTTTTTAACTAACCCCCTCCTTCTATATGTATATACATGTGGGGATTTTATGAAAGTATTTTTATTAAGATATGGTATGTAGCATTACTTTAATTGTATAAATAAACATGTCTAAAGAACATATCTATCCATCTTCAGTTTCTAAAATATGCCTCTGAAATTAGCTATTTTTTGCACCTGCTGTTAAGGTTACTGCAGAAGATCAAGAGCTATATAATCTTGTGAGTTCACGGAAATGAAGGAAAAAAATTTCTCAAAAGGGCAAACACAATTTGCTTAAAAGTGTGCTTTACTTTTTGTTTCTAAAATTAGACGGACAAAGTACAAGAAAAAAGGGAAAGAACTTGACAAAAGATCTGACCAAAAATGAATGAAAAAACAGTAATAAAAATCTCTATACTGTTATTCCTGTTGGTTTAACTCTGATACTCTTATTATAGAGTTATCTGGGTCCTGTGCAAAATATTCAAGGTAATATTAATTAGAAATTTAAAAGCCACAGGCATATAGCACCAGTTTCTTAATTGTATAATTAATTCTTAATGGTATAAACTGAGCATAACTTTGTTGAATAAAAGGACTATTTTTTCTTCTGGAATAATTATCTACAATACATCTTAAAGTATAATGTGTTATGAAATGTTTGGGAAGTCATTTCTTATTTTAAATGAGAAGTTATGAGTTTTCACAGGGGAAAGATCCTAATTTCATGTTTTAAAAAAGTGTGATCAAAGTGGTTTATTGATTTATTAACGGTATGTAATTAACCATCCATCAATAAGCTATACAGAGATCAGTGTCAGTGGTGCAACTCATAAACCACACCAGAAGCTATTTAGAAAGTACTCAGAAGCACCCCCAAATCTCTGAGCACCCTTCTGTAACTAATCCCAAGTGCAATCCCCTACCAGCCTCTCCAGAGAAGCCCCCAAGTGATGGGGGCTCACTCCTCCTGTGATTCCTGGCTGTAAACACTCCTGGGGTGGAGCCACCACGCAAGCTCCAAGCCAGCTCCTCAGTGTGGGCACTTCTTGATCCCCCAGCTCCTGGACCACGTGGGCAGGAGGAAAGTTTGCTCACAGCACCCTTGGGAATGCGTCCTGCCCAGGCAAGTAGAAGCCAGGAGACATCTGGGTGACTTGTGTGGTGTCAAACTGAGCTTTGTTGGTACCTACTCCTTTAGCAAGGTCACTTCCACTACGGCAGCCTCTCATGCTACTCCTAGACTTACTTTTGAGTAGACTTTTTACTGCAAAAGGCTCTTTATGATTTTTCAATGATGGTTTCCTGTGGTTGCTCATTCTTGCTATTTCAGTTGAAAAATTTTGGGTAAACATCCTTTCAAATGGTCTCAGGTATGTCATTAATATGCACTGGTAGGGATATGTTCCTATTTGACCTCATGTTATTATGCAGCCTAGTTTGCCAGGGCCTGAGAAGCACCCTCACAGCAGCTAGTTCTATCTAAGGCAAGTAAGAAAGAGGAAAGTATATGCAATGAGTAATTTTCTACACCTCAGATTTGGAACTGATGAAGTATGATTGCTATGGTAAAACATAAAATTTCAAAAAATGAAAAACAGATAAAAGAAAAACAACCTGACTACTCTATGCTATCTTTCAACTGTTTATTTTGTTTTCTAAGATAGATTAACACCTACTCTTCAGCAGGAATTAACTGGATTCTAATGCCATTCTGCGAAACAGGCCACACAGGGAAGAGTTCTCTTCCTAATGGCATTATGTTTTGAACTTACCTCTGTAGAGACATAGATTTTTTCAGTCAGACATGTTATGAACTTTTATGATTTTGGTTCTTCTTGAAATATATGGGTTCTTCATCATGGCTCATTTCAAATCATGAAAATCTTTCGAGTGAGTTTTTACTCAACAGTCTCCTCCTAAACTTCCAGTCAGGGAAAAAAAATTATGTTCTCTTTGTTTGTTTATTTTTCGGGTCACACTTTTTTTTCCCCCTTAATTGGAACATATGAAGGACAAGGTTTCCCTCTGCTTTTTAAGGTATGAGTAA
The DNA here is from genome assembly GCA_035041345.1 of Poliocrania exsul. Lineage (NCBI taxonomy): Eukaryota > Metazoa > Chordata > Aves > Passeriformes > Thamnophilidae > Poliocrania > Poliocrania exsul. The sequence continues at coordinate 31,604,164 of JAWWLZ010000094.1, forward strand.
TCTATTCAGTCACATCCTCCTTTGTTTTTGTGTGCAGAAGGGAGAAAAGCAATCTCTTTTATTGTATTATCAATGTATTTGCATTATTCTACCTTGTTTAACAGCCTGTATAAATTAATACTGATATTTATTATTCTAATTCAAAGGTTATGGAGTTTTTCTCCTTAAGAAATTATAGTGTTATATTTTTTCTTACACTACTTTACTGGCATAAAAATATATCAATAATCAAAGTGACTTTGGGTGCAAAGTTATCTTTTAAAACTAATAAAAATTCCTATGTATTTTATTATAAGACTCAGATTTGCACAAAAATCAGGGTAGTGTGAGAAAATTAAATCCTTTCTACAGGGCTTATTCTATAAGATTTGTCTACCTGTATTCCAAAAGGATACTCTCATGGTGGAAATGAAAACAACTGAACACTGAGTCACTGAATTTCTCTAAATGTGTCACAATTACAAAACAAGCTTCTGCTATATGAGTCTGATCTACTGTGAAAATGGACAAATTATTCAGTTGCTCCAGAAATGCCTCATTTATTACCTATACTGAGAAATTCTAATGGATGAATCATGAGTTTGACTTCACCACTTTCCCCTGAATCTGATTACAAGTCCCTTTGAGTCATATTTTCATGTAGTTTGAAAAGAGATAGGATACATTCCATTTTGAAATAATTCTAATTCTGCCTGTATTCCCTCAGTTCTGCTAGAAAGGAATTGAGGAGGCTCAAAGCATTTTTGGCATAGGCAAGAGGAAATCTGATCAGCTGAGAGGGTGTCTGCTCTGGCTGATAGCTCACCACACCTGGGAACGCAGACTGCTTTGTGATGCATACCCAGACAGCTGTGCTGAGGAACAAGAAATGAACTCATAAACTTGCCATTATTGACTTCTTTTAAAATATAGAGGTGTTTTTTAGGGGCAAGGAACTATGATGTTTGGGGAAATTTTTCTTCTCCATAGCTCCACAAGTAGAAGCTAGTCAGAATATTCACTATAGTGACCACAATTAATTTGGGTTATTATTGGTACTTTAAAAAAGGAAAATACAATATGGTTAGAAGTGAGATTTTGCTTAGTAAGATGCAACATTAAAAAAAATCAGTGTATGTATCCAAAATTAATATACTGAAAAGTTTAGATTTTTTTACAAACTTGTTGATATATGATTATGGACATTTTAATCTCTATATTCCAATTGAAAATGAAAGTTAAATTTTTTTTAGAAGTAGAAAGGCAAAGCAGCTCTCATCAAGTATTTGAGAATGAATGTATATGGTATTATTACAGTAAAGTACAAACTCAAAAGCAAAGATTGCTTTCTGCCATAATATATTTGAATGAATAATTCTGGACTATCTACAGTTATGAAAAATGTTGTTCTGAAGACTGGAAAACAAGTCAAGTTAAACTGTAAAGATACACCCCTCTTTGTCTCAGATCAAAAGGCATTTGCAAAAATGACTCTCATGCGTGTTGTCAGCCTACCTAGGATTTTAGGTCTCTGCAGGAGAAGTCAGAAGTAGAGGAAAGTTGATGGGAAAGTCACTAAAATTTTGTTTTGTTTTTGTTTTTTAACTACAGATTGGAGCACAAATTAAATTATCAAAGACTTCTGTAGAATCTGAGCTCTGGGAAGAATATTTTTCCTTTAGTTGAAAGTTGAACTGTGACTGTCTGGTCTGCTTAACTGCTCCAGGAGAATTTTCTCATGTAAACTTTAGCAAAAGAAGGATGAGCTGATCCTGAAAACTTACTTATTTTCTGTTACATCCAAGGAATTAATCCTGTGCAGGAGTATAAAGACGGAAAGACATTAAAGTGAAAATTGTGGGAAGTAGGAAGAATTGGGTAAAAACAGAACTGTAAGAAAAGATCTGGTGAATATATGTATATGTATATGTATATTATATATGTATATGTGTGTGTGTGTACCTTAAAATAGGGAAAGCATTCCATGTTTTGTGTTTTGATATTTTGTACAAGATAGGGACAAATTTAAATAAAAATAATTATCCCAGAGATGCTTGGACATATGTGAATTATACTTTAATCACATTTATGTTCCCTTCATTGATTTTTCTCTCTTGGAAAAGGCCTATTAGCCACTAAAGAAGTAAGGATTGTAGGAGAAAGAAGATAATGTAATGGCAATACTTATTTACTGAGAGAGAATTTGATTATTATATTTTATTCTCTCAGGGTTTTTGACTAAACAAGACATGAAAAGATCAAGTTCCTTCTGTATCAGATCATTGCTGTGATATGTCTTTAGGAAATGGTTTGGACTGGGGATACTACAGCAACCTTGTCAGAGAGATATTGAGATTGCTCATGCTCTGATATCTCCTGTGTGCCCTCACTACTAACTGGAATTTGTCCCATATAATTCACTACACTTGCTTGGCTAGACAAGAGACTGTTATAAATGATGATTAGTGCCATTTAGAAAGAGAAGCTTTTCATAATTCAGGGAGGAAGCATGCTGTGAGTCCTTTTAGTAATTCCTACGAGACAGCTAGGCATTTCAGAAGGCATATAAAGGTAGAATGGCCTGAGGCAAGAAGGTGCATGCAGAAACCCACACTATCTCAAAGCTGCCAGACACTCTTAGTGGGTTAGCTTTCCCCCCCGCAAAAGGAAGCAAAATCTTAGTCTACAGACTTGTATAAAACAAAATTAACTTTTATGGGGCTGATCCAAAGTTGTTTAAAGCTGAAGTGGATTTTTCCTCTGTAGATTCAGTGAGATGCAGTTTGGGTTTTATATATAAGTGTTTAAGCAGTGATTTTTGACTCATGAAAGTTTAATCCCTAATTAAGCCCTACCTTTTTTGTCCCAATTATTTATTTCCCTCTCATATTCTTGTCCTTTCTTCTCTCTTTCACCTTTTTATTTGTGTAATTAAAGCTTCTACTTTGGCATTAGCAAGAAATTGAGAATGATAAAATTCACTGTAATCAAGACATAGGTTGACAGGTAGGCCAAGACCCTGTATTCTTTTGCAACACTTGATTTTTTTTTTTCATGGTGATTTATGAAAGGCTGTATTCTAATTTGTTCTAAGATTTGCTGATAAACAATATTTTAAAATGTCTAAAAGCTAAACTTTATACTATTTTTTCTCAGACTTACAATTTTTACTTTTTTCTTAGACATACAATGATCCTGTTGACTGTTAAAAAGTGGTATGTTGCTGTATAAACTATACTTCAGCTACTAGTTTTTTCCTGATTCCATCTTATAGAAGTGTTTCTGTTTCTGAAACCATTTGTAACTGCTTTTGTAGAGCAAGGATGTCTGCTGTGTCAACAATTCAAGACATCTAGGCAAAAATGCTGTCTGGGTGAGTAAATTCTTAAAATCATGTGGTCTATGAATAGGTCATGGCAAATAGGAGTACGGGACACTTTCCTGCTAAGTGATATTTATAATTGCTCTAAAGGAGGGAATAACACTGAAAAGTAATAGAATGAGAGAACCTTTGGGTATAGAGCAGTTTGACGATGTCTCAAATGTAATTTTTATTTTTTGTAAAATATACTGAGTGTCTTCTGAAAAGAGTTTTCTAGGGTCCTTTACTGAGGGTTGTGGATACATTGTTGCAGCATGAAAAGTTTAACCTCAACAAATAGAATTGATTTTGCTAACCTCTCCAAGGAATTTTGTCTCAACTCTATGATGTCTTAGCATGGAGGAGTTTTCTTCTTAGAAAAATAGCCATGTATAATCAGACAGTAAGTTTTGAGTGTTACAGGAAAATTGTGTTCAATAACAGCTGGGATAAAAAAAGCAGGGAAGGGGCAAAGATAAAGCATTTAGCAATGCAGAGTGAGAAAGACCTAATAACAAAAGTAATAGAGTCAAGCTGTTTCATCACTCCTTTCTTTGTAACTTTTTTCTTTGCCAGCCATTCACATTCTATTGAGAAACCAAACACATAGTCTTTTTTCTTTTGTCTTCTAAAGGAAAACAAAGCCAACAATGTATGAGTTTCTTCTGTCTTTATTGTTTTCTTTGCAACCAGTTGATAGTTGTGAGAAAAAAAATCAGTGAGTTTCTTTGTTTCAATATACACAACAATATATCTGTCTCAATATCATTTGCTATTTACTGTTTAAAAATTGTTCTTTGCCCTCATAATTTCTGTATTGCATTTTACTTTACCATCCCAAGGACAATAAATTCTTGATTAATATATACATGAACAGGATTGACATAGCAGAGATTCAGCAACCTGTCTAGTTCCTCTTGTACTGTTGTTGCCAGCAGCACTGAAAGAAGGCTGTAGTTTGTAGTTTTACTAGAACAGAAACTTGCTGTCCAGACTATGTGTTTTTCCCTCTTTATTTCTCTTGCACTTGACTTACACTGTGTAAAATGTGTTTCTTGGACTAAATTCATTAAGTTACTTTCTCTCATATAAGGATGGTATTTTCTGCTAGGAGCTATGCCAACAGAAAGTAAGTGTTTGTGAAATGTCATATAAGCAAGGGCTGTGCTATGATTTCCCCTTTCCCCTAAAGAAAAAGTACTACATCCTTGTATTGCCTAAGCAGCAACCTGGAGAAATACTAAATCACAGAGGGGATGCATCAGACTTGGTTTACCATTTTTTTCTGATGTGTAAAAGAGAGAGAAAATGCATGTGCCTGTCTTTCACTAGCTGAAAAATAGCTCCCCAGTTCTTCTGCCTTAGTGCCTCTGTCTAACAAGCTGCAGATTGGGTCAAGGTTTACTAGTACTTGCTTCAACATGCCTATTTACTGCTTACAATTCAGAAGGGGAAGGAGCAGCTGCACAAGTGAAGGATGAAGAGGATTTTTTCTGGTAGTAGAAAACATTGATTTTATGGCTCACTGCCCTCACAGCAACAGTTCTTAATGCTATTGTGATAGCTTTGTGGAGTAGATTGAGGGTCTCAGTACTGTCTCGTGGGACTTGCAACTACTGATATTTCCTTGAGCCTAAACACAGGTTATCACTCTATAGATGCTCCTTAAACATATTTAGAGCTCCTTGGAACTGTTGAGAGTGTTTTGACATCAGGTACGAGTGTCTTCCAGAGCAGTAAATGATAGTCCTGGAGATTGAACCCATACTCTGGCACAAGCCGTATTGATATTGGAAGGAGCTGGAACAGGGCTCTCACTCATGTGGTCCAGGTTTTCCACTCTATGTTTTACTGGTTAGTCATAGCAAACTGACAGCATGCACGCCACATCTAAGGTCCATAACCAGGTAAAAGTATGTTTCTCTGGTGAGACTTGAAGAGGCTTTCAGGGATGGCTGAACAGGCTCCATAGAGCTCCCAGTAAAATCAGAAACGGAAAGTTTTATATGACCTTGGATCTTCTGTGCTCTGAGGTAGGCAGAGACTCTATACATAGTGGCATTGTACATATACAAAGTGGCTTCCAGTAAGTTTAGCTTGAATGTTAACTGCAGACTCATTATTTCCCAAGCCAAATATCAGAGGTGAAACTGATATTCCCCTCACAGGAGGCGAGTATTTGATGGTACTGATACAAGATCGTGAGGCTAGGAAGCCATTAAGGCATGGACATTTTGACTTTCAAGCATAGTGACTGAAGGGGTTGTCTACTTTTGCCACAAGATACTTTATCACTCTGATCTCCCTCATGGTCAAGCCCTTTCTACTGAAGTTATTTATCCCTTGAGAGAAATTTGACCATAGGTTAATGCTAGAAGGAAAGAGAAATTTGTTTCCTCCTTCTGGATGAAGGAGGTGTTGCCCAACAGCACCCAGAAATTGCTAGTGCTTTGCTGTCTTTATTTCTTATCTGAGGGGGGGAAATTGCTGTGCTATATAAACCTGGCTGTGCACTGAGATTAAGGAAAAACCTCCCATCGTATGTATGCTAAATGATCATCACTTAGACACCACAGAAAGCAGTGCTAGCCGAGTACAGATAGAGCATCTATCACTGCAATTTACAACATGCAGAGCATGATAGAAGTGCTAATGCAGCCAAAAGTTTTTATGAATCCTTCCAGAGGTGACATGCTTTTTGTACTATTTTCTGCTCTGCTTGCAATCTTAGGATAGAGTTAGTGTCTTATTAAGTAGATAAAATAAAGGGTGACATTAATTTAAAAAAACCCCAGTAAATGCATATCTAATGGAGAATTCCTGTCACCTGTTAAAGATGTCTACCTACTGTCTTGGGTTAAGCTGGCAAAATGCCAACTGTCCAAGACAGAGTGAAAAGGAAAGAAGGGGGAGAAGGGAAAAAAAACACACCTCTAAACCAGGTTTATGCTGAAACTAACTATATGTATTTATACAGAAAAGAGAAAATTAAGAGAAAACCACAATATAACACACACTTATACAAGTTATGTATAACAAGAAATAACCTCCCACTCCCCAGTTAATACAAAGCCCATTACTCGAGATTCATAAGCACTCTAAAAGACACCCTGCAAGAA
>JAWWLZ010000094.1:31652102-31674955 GCA_035041345.1 Poliocrania exsul
AAATATTTTACAGCAGCACTTATATTTTTAATAAAGAATGGTCAAATTGCATCATGTCTTTATGTTTCCCATGGCTTGGCAAAGGTGTAAGTCAAGGGACTTCTTTTCTTTCTCCCACATCTGAGTCTCTCACTGGCAGCTTATTTTTTATTTCAAAATCTGAAAGGTGTCTTTAGAGAAAAGAATTTCCAGTAGTGTACCTGAAGGATTTTACCGCTTCTTTATCAACCACAATGAGCTGTGTTACAGTAAAGGGCTCATTATTTTCAATAATAAAGTTTGTTCTGATCTGAAATAGGTTTTGCATAATGCTTTGCCATCAAAGTTGTTCTGAATTCTTTTCCAGCACTTTAGGACTTTTTATAGTGATGAATAAATGGTGTGCAGAAAAATCTTAAAATTTCCCATTAGGCAAATATAAATTATCATTTCCCAGTATGGATACATTCTGAGGAAGCCCACGCAATAATTTAAAAAAGCTTATTTTTTTTTCTTTAAAAGTTTAGTTGAAAACAACACATACATAATTAAGTCTTGTTGTCCTTACCACAATCTCAGAAAAAACTCCCAAGTATTGGACAACTCTGTATGTTTGTGAAATACTGTGTACACATATCCAGCTACCACATGCCTGTTTTTAGTGGAGTTTGCCTACCTTTATATATGAGAAATACAGCCCTAAATTAAAAATGGGAATTTCAGGCACAGAGTTTCTGTGTTTCTTCTGTGTTTCAGTATTATTTTTTCCCCATCCCATTTTTCAGTTATTTGAAAATACAGTCTTATAGTTATTTTTAAATAAAAATGGTCCAATCATGTTTTTAGCAGAGGATCATCTGAAGTTGAAATGCATTTCTTGAGGTCACCTAGTCAAATAGGAGCAGCTAAAACAATTTATTGAGGACTATGTCCAGTCAGACTTTGAATATCTTCAAGGGTAAAGATTCCACAATCTCTCTGGACAAGCTGTTTGATAACCCTCACAGTAAAAGTGTTTTTCTTATCAGATGGAATTTCAAGGTGTTTTAATTTGTGCTCATTACCTCCTGTCTTTATAATTTATCATTTCCTAAATGTAACACCTGAAAACAGCAAATAATGAAGTAGACATCTTTCGAAATTTAGGAGTTACTATCAGATATGTAATATGGTTTTAATTCACAAAAACGCAGTCTCTCAAATTGATGGAATTTACTTAATGTAAAATTTTCCATCAAGGCCACAGAAAAGTACAAGGACATTGCAAAATAAATCAGTCCAAATTCTCACTGTCATGTCTTTGCTTCTCTAAGTTTGAGGGATACTTTTTTCTTCCAAAGTTCTGAGTCAGCTATTAACAAAGGAAGGAGGCATATTTAAAATGCTTACCTTGGCCCAAGCCCAGAGAGACTGTTATGGCTCAATTATAGCCCTATTAACCAAACTGCCTGTAAAATAATTTGACTTGGGTAATGTCTCCGATTTCAAGGTCTAAGAATGTCTAAACTAATTTCTAAGTATTGTAAAAGTTAATTAACTTTATAGGCTGAGTTGAATGCCTATTAAAATGGATAGAGCTGGATTACTGTTTGGATTTAAAATAATGTAATGAGTGTTGCTAAAAGGTAGATTGTAAATCAGCTTGATGAAATCATGAGAAAATATGACACCAGAATAGTTCCTCAATAGAATTTTCTTTAAGAGTAATTACAAAAGAGAATACTCAGTTTTCCTACACTGAGGCAAAAAAAAAAGGGCTCAACCTACTAATAATTTTTTCCTTTCACTCACCAGTAATTTACTACTGATTGGTCATAAAATTATGAGAAATCTTCAAACCACCTAATCTGACCCTGAAATGAGTCCTAATTATATGTTATATTGGTAACTTTTTTTATTTTTTTTTATTTATTTTGAGCTTTTAAAACATTCTGGAATCATTAATAAAACAAAACCATACAGTGACTCTACCATTATCCCTACTCTGTACAGGAAACTCAGAGAAAGAGGTTAAATGCCCTGCCAATTCATCCTGTTTAGTCACGAATTCCTAAGAGGCAGTTATTCAGCAAACCAATTTCCACCACTTCTCTGTATCATTATTATTCATCTCTGTATATGCATTGATTTTTTTTTTAAGAACTTGCACAGTCTGCAATGAGCAAAGCAAAATAATTCAATGACAGCTAAGTTAGTGAAAAACAAACCAGTTTTGGTATCAAGAAGAGCATTGTCTGGCTGCTTATGGGAAATACAGCAGTTCTTTTCATTATGTTGCACTGTGCTGAGTGGGATTATTTTGCTGTGAGCTAGCTGCCACTGGCTACATGTGCCACATATGACTGTAGATTAAAAGGTACAATTTAGGTTGGAATTACTCACAGAACAAAGTAAGGGTCATAGATAAAATTACTTGGAGTTGAAGGACTTAGCAGTATATTTGACAGATTTATTTATTTACTTTTTTTAGGTGCAGAGCATTGTGCAACAGCTGCATAACAGCCATCCTAGTTTCATCTAGGAAAAAGGGTAATAAATACAGAGATCATATTTATTGCTGTAAAAAGCAAGACAATATGGTATGAATCACATTAAATAGGCTGGATGTAGCTTTGGCCAACACATGATAACCACCCTATGTTCTTCAAGGAGGAAAACATCTACCCCAGAATATTCAGCAAATGCAGTGTCATTCATCACACCAAATGAAGACAGGCAAGATGCAAGGACCAGATGCAAGTACATTAATTGAGTGTATTACTTTACTTTTACTCCAGGAAATTTTAATTTCAAGTGTTTTCTGCATATTGATACATTTCCTAAAACTGTTATAAATTTTTATGGATCAATTACTTTATCTGAAGAGCTCACAGTGAATTACGATTTGTACAAGGGCTTGCTGTCTGTGACTTAATGTGTGTTTCTCTGTCTGTTGAACCAGGCTTCCTAAATGTTCTCCAGAGGTGCTAGGCATCATTAAGGATAGAAATAGGCTATTTCTCTCTTCAACTGATTATTGCCTTAATGTAGTAATGTGAGTGTCCTTTTTTTGTTTGATTTTCACCATCTCCATCATGCCCCTAATTATGGAATTAGAGAAGATGATCTTAGACATGCATCCAAATAAAAAATATTTCACATTTTATTCTCTGCCAATATTCCTCTGAAATATTAAAATGTGTAAATATGTAGAGTTAAAACTTCAGTAATTTAAGAGAATTAACTGGAAACCACATGCTTTATTACAAGCTTTATTTCAAAATCTGAGCGCTTGGTGTGACTTGTCATTATTTATTTAGAGCTAAGTCATCTTACAGGAGTAAGTACCTATGAGAGCTGTGCATTTTAAAACTGCTCTCACAGTTCTTCTGCCTGCATTTTAGAAAAAGAGAGAAATTGTGAACCAACTAGCAGTGCGAAAAATGCCCCACATACTGTATATACAGCTACAAGCCATTTAAATATGAATGCAAACTAAGACATCTTTAAAACTCAGCTATAAACAGTACTACTTTTCTGTTTTAGTGTGTTCAGTCTGTCCTCCATCTACAGGCATTTCACATTGTTATGTTCCAAGGACCATGCTGCAATTTAAGATATCTCATGAACCTCAACATATAAGGACTCTGATCTCCATAGATCAGATACCAGCACCAGAATAACATTGCAAGGCCGTTTTGCTCCCTCCCTCCCTCTCTCCCTCCCTCCCTCATTCCCTTCCACCCTCTTGCCCTGCCTCCCTCCCTGCCTGCCTACCTGCCTTCTTTCCCACATGCCTGCCTGCCTCCCTGCCTCCCTCCCTCCCTTCCTTGCTTCTTTCGTTTTTGTGTTCTCCCTTAAAAAGTCCTCAAACCCTATAAAATGGTTATGCCTATTGTACTTCTGTGGCTCTCATATGAGAAGGTAATATCATAATTTTTCTAGGCACTAAGGGCTCTTCCCAGGTTCTGGAGTGTTCATTTGTTTATCAGTTTATACTTGCAACTTGTTCAGCAGTTATGTCTGCTCCATAATGAATATCTAAATGCTGAACAAGAAGAACAAACTAGAAGACACTTGGAGACAATCCCCTATTCTACATAAAACCCAGCATATCCTGCTAGCATTTTTGATAAAACACATCCCAAAAACTGCAGCGATGTGTGAGCTTTAACATACAGAGAACTCACTAAACTCCAATGGAAGTGTTAGCTTGGTCTGGACCTTAAGTACAGACCTACCACATCAGAGAATCACCCAATGTATGAACATTGACTTTACAATATGCAGGATATAAAGGCAGCACAGAACCAGAAGAAGAGGATAATATCCCTTTCAGGCTTAAAGCATCTGCTTCTTTAACATGATGAGAAGAAAAAGATTATCAGTTACTTTCCTTTCAGGGTAATAAAATATGACTGTAACACTTGAAAGAGACTGTGACCTAGGCAGGATTTCAGTTACATATACTTTATTGTTGATTAGAGTGCTTAGATTTCTGTAATGGTTTTGTTTGTTTTGAATCTTTTTTTGGCAGCTTAAAATTAATTCCTTTTCTAAAGACTGGTTCACATTAATGCAATTGAGTTGAAGAGACAAATCTTCAGAGGCAGATGGGCCACTAAATCCAGAAATAATGTTCATGTAGCTTCTGCATATGTATCTCATCACTCAGTTTATAATTTTGTCTCACTTGTGAATATACTTCTAGAGATTTGTTCCTATTACTTATGGTTAGAGATTTTAATTTCCTAGTGTATCATTTTGTAGCAGAAACTTACGTTTCTTAGCTTAAAATGAACATTCTAACACATTAATAGCTTTATGTAATTTTCTCTGTCTAGTTATTTTATGCACATTCTTCTGATTTAACCAAATAAACTCATCTTCATATTGCAATAGTGACTCCCTATGTGGCAAAGTATATGTAAGATTTGTCTTCTAATCTCTTTCATGACATTTACTTTTTACTTTACTAATTGATGACCCCTATTTTTTTGATGTTTACTTCCATTAATGAATCATCTTATCATAGTTCTTTCCTAAATAGCAGCGATAAAATATGCAATATATTTTTAAAATCAAGCTTCTCTTCCTCTGTTCATGAAATAGAAAATTCATTAAAAATAATTTTAATGTTTCAGTATGTCAGAACCAATGCTTCAGAGAGTGGATATTCTGATTAAACAAAGGTCTTCTAGTTCAACAAATCTTACATATTGGGAATACAGATGAAATTCATAAGCTTATATGACTCTCTATGAGTAAAACCCTAGGGTTTGATTAATGTCCCATGTTCTTTGTTACAAGAACAAAACTATAATATAGTAGAGAGACAGTACAGTCAGGTTTAAGAGGGTATGATGAGTTTTACTCCTCTGGTGTGAGGAATATATTGATGTCTTATACAAGAGTGAAGCTTACTAGCATCTGAAGTAATTACATTAGACTTTTCCTGTCTACAAAATAAGTCATATTAATACAGGATATTCAGACATGAAAGCCATAAAATATATAAATATGCTCTCCTTGTCATGTCCACTTCTTTGACCCTCAGCATTCTTTTAAAGCAACTTTATACCCAGCATAGAGCAGCTGATTTTATACTGAATTTTGTACAGCAAATAAAAATGCAGTAAATCTACATGAAAATGGCAGATTGGTATATCTTTTTTTATAGTGGTTGGCCACATGAGATGAGATATTGCATTCCACAAGGGAGTATCATAGATTATATATTTTTTTTCTGCTGTGAAAATAAGGATGTCAGGGAAGCATTCCCCCAAGGCAAACTCCTTTTCATATTTCCCCTGGGTGCTAGAACTCTTTATTTATCTATTTCAGCTAAGTGCTCATTGTGAAATGTGGCTAAGGATGCAGGTAAGATATTTTAATTTAGAAGAGTTTACTTAATTTGTAATTTTACACATCAAATTTAAAGTATTTTATGTTTTCTTAATTCTCGTTCATGTTTGGCTTCTGTGATACAGAAACAGAACTACCTAACATCATAAATAAGATTTCTTCTAGGCTGCAGCACCTAAGGTTCGGGAAAATTTTATACTGCAGTTAACATTGTGATACTGATATTGATAGCATTTCAAGATGAAATGTTCTTTTCATTGTCAGTGATGGACAGTGAGAACCTCAGTTTCAATAATGTTCTGTCAATAGCTGAGAGTAATGAGCTCTGGTGCTAGTCCAATGACAGGAGTATAAGCACTAGATCTACCATAACATGTGCAGTTCTGTGTTTGCTGGCATATTTATGCAATTAAATATATAAAGCATATGTGATCAAATACACCAAGTAATCAACTAAAATTTAAATGAAATATAACCCCCCTTCGATCTTAACATTTCTTTCCATTTTTTTTCTCTGACATCAAAGTTTGTGGGTTTAGATAGTAAACATTCTCTTTTATTATATAATTAATGTTCTCTCCCTGGTGATTGTAAGCAGCTTATAAAAAGAAAGACCAGAGGGCTTGATGTTTGCAGTACTCACAATTCTCACCTTCACTTTTTCTAACTATAAAAATCAACATCTTCTTTATAGTAATAGTTTTAGACCCTAAGTTGCATCTATGGGGTAATGATTAATGTATAAAATCTACACTGACAACTCAGAATTTAATATTTTCATTACCAGGTAAACCACAGCTGTAATGGGAGCTTAGAGGTGAGGTGCTCACTCCTGATTATCAAACTTCTGTCCTTCAGTGTATAGGAAAGTAATTAAATTTCTTGAGAGCAAAAACCATTAGAGTAGTAAATGTACTATTTCAGGTACATTTGTAATTTTTTTTTTTTAGCATTTGATTTATTTATACAAGTGAAATATGTGGAGAGAGTGATAATATGATACAATCACAAGATCAAAGTTTTATGCATTACTGATAGAGTCATACATTTAATTTTAATTTCTTCCATTTCACTTCTATTTCATGTGCTTCTTTCCATTTTGAAGGTGTAATCTCAGTTTAATGGTAATTAATTTTGTGTAGCAAACAAAAGTATTGGTGTGTCATGTTTAGCTACTCTGCATTCCTTTTTTTTTTTTTTTTGCTACAACAGCCTAGTGCCGTGAGTACACAGTAAGATGTTACAGGCATATGTAACCATTCACACTAAAGGCTCTGGGAGAACTTGGCCACCCCTCCCAGTAATGCAAGCTGCAGCTATCACCTTCTATCACTGCCTGAAATAGCTTCCAAAATCCAGTGTTCCACAGCACTTGAACATTTGTCTTGTTTCTTCCCATGTGGTTCTTTTGAGGAATAGGATTTAATCCCTCTCACTTTTCACATGCCAAGGAACAGTTTATTTCTGCAACTGAGAAAGGAAATTACTTGTTTAGTTCAACAACCTTGAGGACTGCAACAAAATTAGTATTGTAATTTGCAATAACCTTAGGGAAATAACATGCCACTAAAGATTGCTGATGTGCAATACACTTTAATTGGAACCCTCCAGCTTTCAGGACGCTGTCTTAATCATAGGTGCTAGAAGCAAGTGGCATAGAACAGGTTATGGCCCAAAAAACCATAAAGTGATCCAGCAGTCCTCCTAACTACTCTCTACATTAAATCATTATGATTGCCTAATTTCTACTCCAGTCTGATAATCTTATGATCCCAATATTTTATGGAGGTAGCTCCTGGGATTCTTCTGAAACAAAACAATATCACCAAAAGCTATACATCAGAACTGAGATTTTTTTCAGTGTAAGGTTCACACTTTGCTTACAAATAAAAGGTATATATCAAGATATATGCTGAAGTTGCAATAATATTATATATACATATACATAAATAATTATATATATTCCCTTCTCCTTTCATTGACCTCACCAAAGCTTTAGACACTGTGAGCAGAAAAGGCCTGTGGCAGATCTTGGAACGTTTAGGATGTCCCCCCAAGTTCCTCAAAATGATCATCCTGCTACATGAGGATCAGCATGGACAAGTCAGATATGGCGATGCACTCTCTGAGCCCTTTCCAATAACCAGTGGTATGAAACAAGGTTGTCTTCTTGCACCAACTCTACTCACAATCTTCTTCAGCATGATGCTCCAAAGGGCCATGGCAGACCTTGATGAAGAAAACGGCATTTACATCTGATATCATACCGATGGAAGCCTATTCAAACTAAGGCAACTGAAGGCCCACACCAAGACCCTGAATCACCTTGTTCGTGAGCTGCTTTTTGCTGACAATGCCGCCCTTGTTGCTCACACAGAAGCAGCTCTGCAGAGCTTGATATCCTGCTTTGCAGAGGCTGCTGAGCTTTTTGGGCTGGAAGTCAGCTTGAAGAAGACAGAAGTTCTCTACCAACCTGCACCTCAAGAAGTCTTCCACCATCCCCACATCACCATAGGGGGATCAGAGCTTAAGTCAGTCCAGCTGTCCACCTATCTGGGAAGTATTATTTCCTCAGATGGTAAGATTGACAAAGACATAGCCACCAGCATGCTTGCAGCAAGTGTGGGTAGTGCCCTTCCCAAATCTTCATTTGCAAAGCCTAGCCATGATATATATTCCAGATTACAACATGGTTCTGGAAACCAAATGTCAGTATTGTAGACTGTAAGTGAAACTTCCCTTTTACACAGAGGGTCTATATAAAGTTTTAGGGTAAAAAGCTTTGATTATAGGACTAAGATAGAAGTAAAATGTGCCATGCCTTGAACTTATCTTCTGTGCTGTCACAAGTCTATGAACTTGAGTCAAAGTTCCAGTTTACAAAGTAATATTATTATCAAGGCATGTTTTCCTCAAACCTGTCTGCTTATCATTTCTTACACTGTAGATATTAATTTCAGTGTATTATGTATCACAGAGGACTAGAAAGCACAAGACATAAGTGAGAACATGTTCTATTTCTTTCTACTGGTTACATAGCAATGTGCATAAAGGCAAGTTGAATTTTCTGACACATATTCCAAAATAGTGCTTTAATTATTTGTAAGAATTATTACTAGAAGAGGACAAGTGGAAAAGGAAATTGCTTGAGAAATAACTTGTCTCAATGTACACTATAATGATGTTCACAAAAGCAAAGACTTGGTCAATGTGAAGATTTTATCATGTCAGAAGTCATACTATATATCTGCTGACAGGCGGGCCCATAAGTGGGACAGGGCACAGTATTTCTGAAAGTCACAGACTATATCCTGAATTCCTATTGACTAAACTGCTATTTCAACATGAAAGAAGTTTGAAGGATGCAACCCCCTCTCTGTACACTGTGGCTAGTGTCAGATTGATTTTGGATAAGGACATTGTGCAATCTTTGGATCAAAATGCATTGGATAAATCCAGTTCAAGGATAAATACTGTCAGTGAAAGACAGATGAGCCTCATGATGTTTGTATTTCTCAAAGAGATAATATTTTGCTTAAATATTAAAGAGATGTTCAGCCTTTAGGTTGTGTTGTCCTTGCCTATGAATGAGAGTCTCCTGTCAGACATCCTAAAGTTTTTAATTAACATGTTTTGATTTGGAAATGAATGTTGCTCAACAAACCAAGTGGATTTGATCTCATCTCTCAAAAGATTAGGAAAGCCCCCTGTCTGAGAGGTGGAAGAAGATCTGTCCAAACCTGTTGATAGCATAAGCATAAAAGTCTGTGCAAAATGACCCTGAATAATCCTGGAGTACAATTTAGGAGACAGTTTCTGGTTTTAATGAGTATAGAGTTAGAGAGAACAGAACACCAAGAAAGATTTTTAGAGCATGGAACATTTAAACAATATATATATATATTTATTAGATGAAGATAAAAACAACATGGACTTTATCCTCTGAAAACAACCGTAAAGACTACTTTTTTCGCAGTTGCTTTTAATTCCCATGTGTATTTTGTATGCTTCCTCTACATTTTCTCTCTTCACTGCTCTCCTATATATGTATTAGAAGTAGTCTCTCGTGTTGATGACACCTTCCAGGTTTATATGTTCTTATGAGTTCCTTATAAGTAATCTCTTTGTAAATTATTAAGAAACATTGTATGATGTTGCGTGCCATATCATAGACTCATAAAATATCCTAAGCTGGAAGGGACCGATAAAGATCCTAAAGTCCAACTCCTGGCCTTTCCAAAAATCACATCATTACTGCCTGAGAGTGTAGTTTAAATGCTTCTTGAATTCTGTCAGGCTTCTGAACAGACCACTTCTCCAGGGAGTCTGTTCCACTGTCCAACCACTCTCTAGGTGAAGAATCTTTTTGTAATATCCAGCCTGAACATCTTCTGACAGAAGTTCATGCCATTCCCTTGGGTCCTGTCACAGATCTCCAGAGTGAAGAAATCAGTGTCTTCCCGCCTGCTTTCGCTCATGAGAAAATTGTAGGCTGCAATGAGGTCTGTTTACTATTGTCAGCAAACTTGCTTACTTATTATATCTTCAAGTCATGCATCCAAGTTGTTTATGAAGGTTTTGAAGAGAACTGGTCCAATGGAGCCATGAGGAACTCCAGGTTGCCAGCCCCATTTAACCCCATTTGCATCAAAAGAGCTAAGAAGTCAAAAGAGCTAAGAAGTACTTCACATTTTGAAGGATTGTAGGACAGAATTGTTAACTGGAGGTGATGAGGGTGAAGTTGAAAAACAAATGTACGACTGAATTCACATATTACCTACCCTGACAATATATTTTCTGAATATATGTTAGCACTGTTACCAAAATATTCACTTGTTTTCTTTACATTTTCTAAAAATGTTCCCTGTGCTAATTCCCTTTACCAGTCACTAGGTTCTGTGACAAATCACACTTTGAAAGGAAATAAAATGACCACTACTGGTTAAAATTTATCTCATTACATTCATATGCTTACACAAATGTACAAGTTTTTATTTGGATTTCTCTCAAGAAATCACAGAAAAATTCTTTTATTCTGTTATATCCTTATTTTCTTTTGCTGACCCAAAAAAGAAATGGGGTAGGGTCTAAAAGAATAAGTGAATAAAATTAAAATACATCACATTGGTAAATATGTTAATAAATATCTACACTTTATGAATGGTTTATAATTTATAAAATTAGAATCTGGACTTCTGAAATATAACTTAGATAGCAGCAAGAAAATAATTGCAGTTTACAAAAACAATATTTTGATTTTGCTTTATGTTTTGTTACTTCTATATCAACTAGTCTCTAGAAACCACATGATGCATGAGGGAATTTCTTCCATTGCATCCTTTTTCTCACCCATAAAGTTTCATTTAGTTAATGTAAATTATTGGCTTAGACCTATAGTCACATGATGAATTACCTCAGTGCTTAGTGGCAAAATATTAACAATAACACTAACGAATGCAATTTTACTGTTAGTCAAAGAACCTCATTCTGCCATGTGTCTGACACTTGAATCATCCTGTGAATAAGTATCAGAGTATCAGTTTTCACTGGAAAAGTGTTTACATGGAGTCTAAGAAGTGAGTGTTCTGTCCTTATGTATGTAGCATGATAAATCAGTTTGAATTATGTAGTTCTACTGAAAATAATGGGATTATATTGGGATGATATCCAAATATTAGCAGTTTAACTGTGGAATGAATATTAATATTTGCCTCTCACATGGTGTACAGCACTGAAAATATAAAATGATGGGGGCCTTAATGTTACATATTTTGCTTGCTTTACTGTCTGCTGAGTAGGTTCTCCAGAACAATATTGTACACACAAAAGACTCAGTATGTGAATAGCACCTTATGACAGAGACATAACTCTTTCCCCAGGCCAACACTTATAGGCTTATAAGTCCTGACTATAAAGCTGAAAGCCTTGACAGCACTGCTTAACTGAGCATCCAGGCCCCACAGTTCCTGAAGTTTAAATTTCTCATCCAAACCCAATAAAGTGTTAGCATGTTTTATAATGGGGAGCTGGTGGGTAAAGCAAGCTAAATAAATTTGCTCTGAATTTTACTTTGAAAGATGAACAAGAGCTGCTCAGGAAATCGCATGGACCACTCATGAACCACAGCTTAGCCAATTCTGCTATAAGGTGCTGAGATTGGCTTACACTTAAACAAAAGATAGATTGGAAAATCTGAACAAAAGCAATGAAACTGAAAAACTGAACCAATAAAAGGTATTTATAGTTATATATAATTTAAAATACATTTGAAAAAATATTTTCATCCAAGTTACTGGGAGGATTTGTGTTTGGATAACTGTGATAATTTCAAATGCACAGATATTTGGTCCAAATAGCAAGTATGTATTATTGCAGTGCACAGCCTTACATGAGAAATCACCAGATTTGATGGAGGTATTAATTCCAAGCACTACTGGAGTTGCAAAGAGGTTATTTAACAGAGAGAGTGTTTAATTCTGCATATGAATAACTACAACAAAAGGTTGCATACTGAATTTTTCTAGAATTACTCCTGGAATCTGACAGAGCCTGACAAATACTAATTAATCTTTTATTTCTAATATTGTATCAAAATTAAACATTTGGTCTCATATTCTAAGTTACCCTGCATCCCTTTTTATGTGTTCACACAGTTCCTTGAAATGTCTCTGTAGATGACATTTAGAAGATGGTAGAAGGTACAGAGATAGGATGCCAGAGACTACGAGATATTTAAGTAATTCTATGTCTAGAATCATTCTTTGCAACTTCCAAGGATAATTGAGACAGGAGATAGCACCGCTTGTTGAAAGCATTTTTTTTCCCTTTAAAAGAATGAAATCTACTGTAAGGACACATTTGTCTGTTTCAAACTTCTTGATTGTTGTATGCTGCTAGTTTGTGGGGTTTTTTGTTTGGTTTGGTTGGGGAGTTTTTGTTTGGTTTGTTTTGGGTTTTTTTGCAGCTTTGTATGGATTTTGGGAATGCTTTGCTTCATATTATATTATTTTAAGTAGAAACAACAATTTTATTTGAAGCTACCATGTGGTATCAAGTTGATTCCTACACTACTTAAAGATACTGTTGCCTTTTCAAATGTTTTATTGTATTTTCCCCCTAACTTCCTGATCCTCTGTGATCTGGGAAAGAAATTGTCTTTCCTCAAATTTTACTGTAAAGGCTATCACTATTCCTCCTTCATGGTTTTCAAAGACTCCTTTTAATACACGAAATCTACTTCTCTGACTATTCAGTCACACTGAAGTGCCAAAGCACAGAAAGATATACTTGTCTAAATGACTACTCAAACTGCAAGAATCTGGTATGTGAGAAAAGGCATATTCTCATCCTTCTTAATGAACCAGTCCTTGAAATGGTACTGGGCCAGCCAAGGTTAAGATACACACATTTGAATTTCTAAGCAGAAACACAATAGAGATCAGATGCAGAAAGAAATGTTCCAGGAAATCAGATAATTTGTGCTAAGTCCGGCTTCACTGGATGAGACTTTACAGGTCTGGTGGCTGCATCTGTCTTGTAATAAACTTTTTTCTGTTTTCCAGCATGTTGCATTTATAGACAATAGCCCTCCAATTTGTGCATATGTGCCTGTGTGGATTCATAGGGGTTGGTTGGAACATGGAAACCATACATTTTTAAGAATATATCCAATTTCTCCCTTTAACCTTATGTATAACCTTATGCATTCCATAATACCTATATATCTATGTGTAGTATGAATTTCTCTGTAGGATTAATTTTTGTGTCTAGAGCCTTCTGATCAAGTCTGGCTGGATTTCTGTAACAAAATCTGTGTTAATAATAGAATGACACCAAAAGGAACATTTATATGATGATGGCGATTCACCATATTTCACCGACTTTCCTAACGATCTAATAAAAATAAGA
Organism: Poliocrania exsul; assembly: GCA_035041345.1. NCBI lineage: Eukaryota > Metazoa > Chordata > Aves > Passeriformes > Thamnophilidae > Poliocrania > Poliocrania exsul. The sequence continues at coordinate 31,665,834 of JAWWLZ010000094.1, forward strand.
GTTACATGAAAATGTATGAGACTACAGTCTCAGTTGAACTACAGATAAGATTAAATGTTTAAGGCATCAGGGAATGCCTTCTACAAAATTCTGTAAGGTAAAGAAATTATGATAGTTTTATTTCATTTGATTGTGCTTTAATTTTAGTTTGTATGGGTGTAACTATGAATCTAATTTATTCTCTGATGTGGCAAGCAGTAAGACTTGAAAGTGGATCTTGGATTTGTATTCTGCTCTTCCATCAAATCAGAGTTTTCTAACAATTGTTCAAAACAGAGGTAACTGGCAGAAATCCCTTTAAATATTTTATGAAAAAAATTGAGCTATTTTTTATTATTTACATTTTAAACAAAAATGCATAGGGTTTGTTGCAATTTTCTTTATGGGCCATCTTTTATGTATGCACCTCATGATCTTTTAATGTTTGTTCACATAAACTGAAATAGAACACATTTTTTCTTTTTCTCAAGTTTGTTAGCAGACAACTCCCACATTGCCTCTCATATCCTACTATTTTCTAAAATTGTCCCTCACCCATGATGATTTCTTAGTCTTCTACAAACTCCATGATGTCTTCTCTACATTGCACAGTTATTTTGATAATGTGTTTTCATTCTGAACCTTAATAATGATCTATTAGAAGACATTGTGATTTATAGGGATGGCACTGCCTTTTTTTTACCTTGAAATATTTAAAAGTTTGTCCAAACTCAGCTGAGATCAATGCCTGAATTCCTGCTTATTTGAGCTGCTCAAGGATTTTCCAATAAAATATCCAAGAACAGTAGTTACTATTTGCCATTCTGAGCACAAACTACTTTGGAAGAATTCCATTAAATGTAACCCATAATTTTATTTAGACAACTGAAGTATTACATATCACTTTCCACAGTGATTCGTAAAGTCTGTGGTTCATTCACAGATGTGCTGTTGATAAAAATACTCACTGAAATACTCATGAAGTGATTCCAAGTTTTCTGTCTTCACCTCATCTTACCATGTCCCACTAGATGCAATGATAAGGGGATAAAACTGCTACTGTCTTTCAGCTTTTCCCTCTTATAGCAAAACACTAGCTACAGTATCATTTTCCCTTTTAAGGTCTTTTGGAGAACAAAGTGGTTTTGTGCTAATTATGTTTATTATTTTTGTTGTTGTTTATTATTTATGTTTATGGAGTTAAATACTATTCTTACAATACTTAGAACAATTTTTCAGTACAAGGAGCTATATGATCTTCATTTGTGCCTAAAAATACCTAATTGGAGGATCTATTTAATGCCAGATATTGAATGTGTCAAATTTTAACAGTTCTGATTTCAAATGAATATTTTAATTTTTGAGCTTTGTATAATTCTGAACCTAACAAAAATTGTCATTTAGTATAATACATCTATATAGTAATATGTCCTTGTTTCAGTGGCCTCCTTTCAGGGGTAAGCTTTCCATCACTAAAGAGGCTGAAAAAAGGCTGATGAAATAATAAGACAATACTCGATTAATTAAAATAGTTATTTTCACCCATGTCTTTCACTTCATTAGAATTACTCTGAGAATATAGAAGCAATTATGAATTCTTATGTATTCTGTTATATGCTGCAACATAATAAAACACAGAATTGTATTTTATCTTGTTTTATTATTGTCCTGTTACTAGTCATGGTTCTATAATTTGTAATATTATATATTACACAATGAAGATATACTTATATATATTTTTTTACTGTTTTATTTCTTCTTTCTCACTAATTAGAAAATGCTAGACATCTATACAATAATTATAATGAGAGCCACAAAATACACTCTTCTTTAGATTCATAGAGATGCCTGTGTATGTTTATCTGCATAAATATCTCTGTCATATTTTAAAGAATTTCCATGAAAAATTGTAAATTACACAGGGATCTCATGATAGTTGGAGCTGGACACGTGTTGTGTGAAGGACTTATAAAATCCCCAACTGTAATGCTATTAGCTACAAATGTAATCCAAAGGGTAAATAGTTTGTTTAGGTGTAGCTAGACTTCACTTGGCTGATGAATTATATTTTCACTCCTCTCAGTCAGACTATCCATGTCCATTGCTAAAACATAAATTAATATTTTTGCAGGTCATCTATCTCATCAGTCTCAATATTTTTGCCTTTTAATTAAGAGAAAGGACAGAATATCTACATGAAAAATCTGATGCTTATTCTGGAATAAGACTGCACTGATAAATTGTATACTGTCTTGTATAATTATTGTTTATCTATCAGCAGTAGAAAGCTGTAGCATACATAGGCTCCTACTAAGCAAAAACTCAGGTCATACAGAAGAGTTTGAGTCAGAATAGTAAGTTAAAAGTGTTTGTTGGTTTTTTCTTAAGAATTAAAATAGCAATAAACTACACTTTAATGCTCATTGTATATATCCTTCTATGATTTATATCAAGATACCATGTCCTGTATTCCTTTGTGAAAGCCATGTGGGGCTTTAAAAGAACAAACGACTCAGACACTGTTGTGTATTTTCTGGTCATTGTTGTCATTCATATGCCAGCACTGACATACAGGTGGACAAGTCCCTTTTATTTTTGTTCAGTGCCCAGAGGCAGAACAGAAGGCCAAAGAAACACCAGGGAAAACAGAATAAATGAGACTGGTTTTTTTGCTCAAGGTCTTGGGTCAAATCAAGTTTTTAATCTTTTTGACATTCTTGATATAAAGCAAAAAATCCCAGTTTAGTACTCTGCACAAAAAGCAGTTAAATGTTTCTTGCCAGGGCATGGACTGTTACTCAAGGAAAACCCTTTGTTTTCATCACTGTGCTCCTCTACCATGTTATACTTAATGATGTTTAATTAATTTTTCTACAATGACACAAAAAAATGGAAATTGGCTTTGAAAGATAGTGCCTTTAATTGTTCAAAGTTTTGTGTTGTTAGTGTACTGCTGCTATGTTGAGAGTACTGAACTTTGATAAGAATAAAGGTGGGCGAAAAAAATGTGATTTAAATTTTTGGTATATCTTTTCAAGAGAAGATTGAAATGCCTATGGGTCAAAAAAGTAATATTTTCACTTCAGTCAGACTGGTCTTTAACAAGTAGCAAGGCAAAGAAGACTTGGCATCCTCTATTTGTTTTCCTACTTCTATATTTGTTACAATTTTCTTAACTAAAAAGGACTAAAAAAATATAACTCCAAAATAACAAATTACTTTTTTTAAATGGGGCAAAGAGTAGCTCGTCTCTGCACTCTTCAGATCTCTGGCTGAGTTTTGACCTGTTGCCAGAAGCAACTGGACCAAAATATAGCAAAAGTAATATTGACTGGGAGTAAAGATGTAATAAATATGGGATTAATGAGACCCTTACCACAAAATTGCATAAACTTTAAAAAGGATAGTAACAAAATAAATTATTCAGAACAAAGCTACAGTAATGATTTAAGGTCAGGAAAACATATTTTATAATGAGAGACTCAAGAAACTTCAATTGATTTTGTTTACCAGAGAGTAAGTTAAAATGTTATTTTGTCTTGGTCATAGCATAGTTACATGAAGAATAATTTTTTTGATATAAAGTGCACTTCCATCTTACAGAAAAAAAAAATCCCCAAATCAAACAAAGCAGGATCTATTTTCAAAAGAAAATATCATAGATTTTTTTAAAAATAAAAATTGACTGCAAAATTTTTAATAAAAAAGTTCATTAACTGATGAAAAGCTTTCATTAGAAATGGAATGAGATTCCACAATTTGAATTGTTTAGATCAAGACTGGGTAAATTACTTAAAAGACATCCTAAGTATCAAATGGATCCCATAAGATGAATATTGAGGGGAGGAAGGGAAGGATGGAAGAATCCTCCTCCAAAACCCCCAAACCCTGCAAAATATATATGAAATATAAAGCAGGAGATTCAACTAGACTCACAATAGCCTGTTCTCACTCCAAGATATATTATACACATCTAGGTTCAAAACTGCTATGTCATTCAGAAATTTTATTTCCGTAGACTGTATCAAACCCTAAAGAAAGTAATTTCTAGAAAGAAAGGTATTTTATTACTTCAAATTCATGCCAAATGAGAAAGAACAGTTCTAAATGTCATCACCTCTTCCATGAGGCCAGTTGCCATTTTCACCAGCAAGCTCTGATTGATGTTGTATTATACTGTTTTGTGGAAAGATGGGAGGGAGGGAAAAAAGATGCTTAGTCTATTTGTCTTTGAGCCAGCTGGAACAACACTGCTGCATATAGAATGTATTGTCCACAAAAACACCTGCAGTGTGACCATTGGGGTATGTCATACTCAGAGAAGAGGGTGTGGACAAGAAGGCATGGGAAAAGAGCAGACTGAAAGATCTCATAACTTCCTCACGAGGTAGCATATGACAGGACCTGAGGGAAGAGCATGAAGCTATGTCAGGGGAGGTTTGGTCTGGATATTAGGAAAAGGTTCTTTACCCAGAAGGTGGTTGGGCTCTGGAACAGACTCCCCAGGGAAGTAGTCATAGTCCCAAGACTGCCAAAGTTCAAGAAGCTTTTGGTCAGGATTCTCAGGCACAAGGTAGTATACTTGGATAATCTAGTGCAGGACCAGGAGTTGGACTTGGATGATCCTTGTGGGTCCTTTCCAACTCAGGCTGTGATTCTCTGATACTCATGGACTCACTCTGCTTGCTGTCCCACAGAAATCTCTAAATTTCACATCTGGGAAGTCAGTGAGCAGCGTGATACTGACCCTCTGAGTCTGAAGGGTGAAGATGGAGATCAGTCACCCATGACCAGGTTTTATCAGCAGTTGAGGAACACATATCATCCTTTTCCCAGGAGAGCAGTCAGGAGTGCATTGGAGTCTTCTAGGGAATTTAATCTCCTACCTGGTGTTCTTTACAAGTATCTTACCAGTTTATGAATCCCAATAAGTTACAACTTCTTTGCTCTACAAGCTTTTCAGAGTCCTGGATAAGCTTCATGGAAATTGCAGCTTTGTGATCACAGTGGTCTTGACACCAAAGAATCTGAGACTTCCACTGGCCAGGATTGAGGCCAGGAAAGCATCCATGATTCTCAGTCTGTATGGGTCTGAATGTTTTTGCCTCATGGCAGATGTTCATAACCCATTTGTGTTGTGAGTCACCTAGACATTCTACAAGAGCCATGCATCACATGTTGCTTTAAGTGAGGCCCTGCAGGTTATCATGGGTCCCACCTTCAGCTAGGTTGCTGAGAGGTGACTAAACTGACCAGACAGCACAGCTTAGAGTAGCAGTACAGTTTTTGTTGATCATCATTTGATGTGCCTTGTACAGGTATGTCAAAGGGAAGGCATGGGGATATGGTTCTAGGCAGAGTGAGATGAAGAAGGTCAGACTCTTCAGCTCCTACCCTCACTATCATCCAAGGATGGTGTGATAGAGAAAGTGAAGAAGTGCATCAAGTCATCTGTGCCCATCTGGTTTATCACTAGTTCCATCAAATGCTCACAAATGCTATCAGTAATCCACTATGCCTTCATGCTCCAATAGTCAAAAAGTAGGTTTTGCATCTCTTCCTCCACTTAAACTCCTCACACATTTGCCAGCCTTCTCCACCCACTCCTTGTATTTTGTTCTTTGGTGACACACAAGACTCTGATTGCAAGTAGCCTCCAATGCTTCCTGTGTCTGTTAAGACTCAGGTTGAATTCTTTACAGAGATGAGGAGATTCTTTTTTTTTTTTTTGCATTTATTGCCCCTAGTCACGTCCTTAAGAGCCAAAGAACCTTTGTCCCAGCAGGAGATATGGTTCTCTTATGTTGTTTCTCTGTGCACACTTTCGTCTTCTGTCTTTGTGCTTTATACATGTCATAAAAAGTTTCCTCTTCTTTTCCCTGTCAGACTAAATTTTCCTTAAGAGCACAGTTATCCCAAAGAGCTTTTTTCTTCCTTCCTTGCTGTGGAGCTTTGGCTTCTTTAGCTTCTTTCTCTACTTTGTACTAAAACAGCAAACAGGAGATGGTCTGCTATTGTTAAATGAGGTTCTTGAGAGAGAAAAGAAGACCAACTTAAAAAGCTTCTTACCATCTTCTCTTTTTTGAATCACTTCTTTTTCTACATTTAATTGTTATCCCCTTCAGTGGAGCCCAGTTCCATGCTTTCAATCTATTTTAAGGACAAACTTTAGAGATTGACTCATTAATTTACTCTCCCTGTCACCAAGACTTGAAAGGCAGCTGAAATTGTTCACATCCAGCATACTTTGACACTAAGAATTTACTAAACCTTAAATTTTAGTTTTTATCTTCTTGTAAAGTTGCCTAAATCATACATTTAGATCTATAATTATGAAAGTATACTTATGTAAAGCTGGTTAATGTGCCTAGCTACAAGTACCTGAGGCTTTTTTGGGGGACAAAAAACTCATTTATGTTGACAAAAGTATTATGTAGCAAAAAATGTTCAGAATGCTTTCACAGCTCAGCAGAAGCTCTTTTTGTTTCTATGGACAGAAGTAATGTCCTTTCCCATTAATACAAGGCTGAGGACTAACATGGATAATAGATCATGTAGCAGTCAAGATCCAGGACATTAGATCAGAGAAAAAAGAGAGTAACTTGGGAGGAAAGTTGTTCTGAGGCTGCTTTAAAAGAAAAAAGTCTATTAGGGAACCATTAATAACGTAGAATGCATATGAACTGTGGAACTCAGCAAATTTGATCTTCTTGCTCTCATTGCTGACTCAAGCGGCATCTTTGCATCCTGCTGAGGACATTGATATGTACAGAATATGAACTCCTCCATATTATTTGCCTTGGGGCACAGTATACCCCGTATACAAAATATAAGAGCCACAAAGCTGCTGGCTTAGAGCTCCTTTTGGAAATTGGTCAGACTGTCTTCAATATTATATGGGTTTTTTTTTTCACTCTAGTTACACTGAAAGTGCTGTTCCAGAGCTCCATTGTTTGAAAATTTGAATTTCTCTTGAAAAAAGTAGTGTTCTACACTAATAAGATTCTTTCAGAAATGCATTTCTGGCCATTTTTTTCCCCCAAGCATTTCCTGTTATGAAGACTGAAAAAAAAAATCAAAGATCATGTGATACAAATATTCAGTAACATGTATGTGAAGAAAAATCTGTTTACTCTGTCATGAACTACCTCCAATTCCTTTGGTTTTTTCATACTTTCTCATTGATGGTAAGAGTTTTGAAATAGCTAATTCAGGGGTTTTTTTTTCACTTTTCTTTCAGCATATGTTTGAGCAAAATACAAAAATGTTCCTCTAAACAATTTTCCCTCTATTTTCATGACCACAGGAGTGTGATGTTATATCCTTCTGTCACTGGTGATTGATAACAATGTTGACATGTCCATAGTCAGTACTTGATTCTGCACCTACATGATATAAAAGAGATGCATATTTTTTGTTTAGACAGTTAGCTTTTCCTCAGTGCAAAAAATACTCAAAAAGTTTGAACTGAATGCATTGCTGTAAGGCAAGAAAATGATCGATTGGGTGGATATAAAACAATAGGTTGTGCTAGAGGCTGGAGCTGGGTGGAGACACAAAAGAGAGGATGAAAATATGTTCTTTTATCTGGGGTATTTTTGCAACATCAACATGAATGGAAAGAGCTTTTATAAACCTGTACTAACAATTGAGAAAGTATGTGGTGTCCAAAGCACACTCTGGTATACCTCTTATATCTGCTACTCAAATGAAACAAAGGATGTCTTAGCAGCAGAAGTTTTATTATGCTACAAATAATGATGCATATAAGCTCATTGAGTATAACAGTTGTGAAACCTTTCTGTTGAAATATTTGTGAATATTTTTGGTGAGAGGACAGCTTTCGTATTTTTGGGAGTCTTTCTATACATTACAATAGCTCTGGTGATCACTGCCTATTTTAGCAGTCTCCTGCCCCACTTATTTTGCTACATTGTTTGGCTTGGGTTTTTTTGTCATAGACAACGTCTTGTTATTTCATATATGCATTTATGAAGCAAATTTACAAATCTTTATGGACAGAAAGTTTTCTTTAATTATGTAAAACCTCACATTTGCCTCACATCCACAGTTCATATGACACAAAATGTTTTTTCATTACAATGGAATTATTTCTCTTAAATTTTCATATCTATAACTGAATATTTCTGAAATTAAAGTATTTTTAAGACAAAAAATTACTTCTAAATTGAAAAGTATTTAGAAAATTATTAATTTTAGAATTCTGAGTTTTAGAAACTCAGAAAACATGATTAATTTTTTGTTTTTCCAGATAGCCCTTTAATACCTCCATTATTATAATTTTTCTTGCATTCTTGTGTACTCAAAACTTACACTGAGTTTTAGATGCATATATATACCCCTGTTGATTTAAGTTATGATCAAAGGTAATTTTGATCACCTTTAGATTCAGCATCTGTTTCGCATTCTCATGACACAGAAGTTGATTATGGCCCTGTTATGATTCCGTGGTTAGACTTGCATGGACTACTTAGGTTATGATGGCATTTTTTTGAAATACCAGCTTCAGTCTATGTCTCCTGAAAATTCTACCCATTGTTACATTTCAAATCACTTATAAATTTTCTATTTCTTTATTTCAAATATTTACCTTGAAAGTGTGCTGATAGTGACTTCCTACCCTTTCTGTTTATTTTTAATTTATTTCATGATCTGCTAAACTTCCTTTACTGCATCTGTAAAATGCTGTTTGCATAGATCATTATTCATCAGTTTAGCTAACTTGCTCAATTAACTGGCATAATTAAAATTCCAAAAATCCTTAAGTAATTATTAAAAATAAGCTTAAACATTTATTTTATCTAAACTAATTCTACAAGCCATTAACACAACACAGCTGCTACCACAAGCTGTATCATTAAGGTTCTGCTTTTCTTCTCTTTTAATTCTGAATACTTAACAAAAGGCTAGGCCATTATAAATGAAAATCCACAAACAAAAAATCATGTCATGTCATTGCAAACTCAATCAGCTTTTGAAATGGATCATTAAATATAAATTTTTTGAGAGTGATTAATAAGGAATGCACACAGAAACTAGTATTAGGATTTGTAGGAGAAATATCTTTTATACATGTGATTTTAGACAAAGAACAAGTTCTTACTAAACCAAAGAGTAAAAGC
>JAWWLZ010000094.1:31688319-31715737 GCA_035041345.1 Poliocrania exsul
AAAAAAAAAAAAAAAAAAAAAAAAAAAAAAAAAAAAAAAAAAAAAAAAAAAAAAATTGAGCTATAGTGTGATTTCTGTTTTCTTTATTCATATTTCTCTATAAATAGAGAAAGTATTTTAGCCCTTTGAAAAATGTGACTCTATGTTTCCGGCACTATGTATCTGTGAGATTCATTTATGTGTTCTGATTTGTTTGAGTGCAAGATTAAAAATGAAAGCTGTCAACCAGACATATTGTTCAAGCACTATGAATATCAGTGGAGCTAAGGCGACAGGTCTCCACCAATAAGATTTTGAGGTGGTGGGAGAAGGGCAGAACATCTAAATGCATCAGGACCAAGGATAACATACTGAAGAATAACACAGGACTATATGCTTTTTGGTGTTTCCCAAGGTCTCTTTGATATTATAATGTATTTATTTATTATGAACTTAAAGTGTGTGATTTGCATTGCCATTTGGAAAATATTGGGTTTCTTTGTAATAAAGGAAGAGTCTTTGAGACATGAAAGAGGAAACTGTTCTTTGCTCATAATCTGACAGAATTTCTTGAGTGGGCTTAAACTGGGATTGATAGGAGAAGGGTGAAGGTAATTCAGGGGATAGCACGACACTGTTTGTGCATGGCAGTACTAGTGGGAACATTTATGATGCTCCTGGGAGCATTGAAGGATTAGGGACATATCTGAAATGTGTATATATCAATCCATGCACTATGAGAAACAAACACGATGAACTCAAAGCATTGATCACTTTCCAAAGATATGATGTCATTAGTATTAGTGAAACTTGGTGGAATAAGTCCCATGACTGGAGTGCTGGAAGGCTGTAGGTAGTTCAGAAGGCACAGGCTGTGCAGACAAGGTGCAAATATTGCATTGTAAGGAGAAGCTTGACTACACAGACCTTCTAATTCATCAGAAAATTGCTCTGAGTGGTTATTAGAGGAATGGAAAAAAAGAAGGTGTCTCTGTGGGTGTCTACTGCCAGTTGCCAGGCCAGGATATTAACAGTGATGATTTTTTTCTCTAGGCAGCTAGGAAAAAATTCTCTGGATTGGTAATGCTTGTGCTTATGGGACAGATGGGACATATATCAACTGGGAGTCCCATACTGCTATGACAAACAGCTCTGGGAAATTCTCAAAGTATGTTGAAAGTAATTTCCTGCCACAAGTACTCAGGAAACCAACTATGAATGGTGCCCTCATAGATATGTTATTATAAATAGAGAAGGACTCAGGAGCCTGGTGATTTACTGGCTGCAGTGATTATGAAATGGTTGAGTTTAAAATATTTGGTTAGAAATAAAAGGGTTACCAGGTTTCAAGAGAGCAAACTTGAAGTTGTTCATGTTGCTTAGCAGTGCCTCTGAGGAATTCCACTCCCAGGGATCTGCTTTTGAGGTATAAGGGTTTAACTGATCAGTTTTGAAGAACCACTATTTAAAAGCAGAGGAGCAGCTTTTAAACTTGTGACACAATGAAATGGAAATTCCATTTTGTTACAAGTCCAACAAGAGGGAGTAAAAGACTAGCTTGGCTCAGCAGGGAACTCTTCTTGGGATTTGTGAGGAAAAAGAGAAGCACAATCCCTAGAAGCACAATCAAACTTCATGACATAATATCAAGATTTGCACATTCAGGGAGATAATACAAAAGACCAAAGCTCAGCTAGAGCTGAAACTGGCCAGTGTTGTGTCAAACAGCAAGAAAATATTTTTCAAGTCTGTTAATGGCAAAAGGAGATACAAGGAAAATATTATATGCATACTTGAAGAAGATGGTCACTTGCCAAATACGAATGCAGAAAAAGTGGAGACATTTAATATCTTTTTTCCTCAGTCTTTAATATTGCTAATAGACCTTGGGCCACCATGTCTGCTGAGGTAGAAGACCACATCTGTGGGGACAGTGACTTTCTACTTGTGGATGCTGAAATTGTCAGGGACCAAGTCAATGTTCTCAAGTCCATGGGACCTAGTGGGATTCATCCCAGAGTACTGTAGCAGCTGGTGGATGTGATGGCAAGACCCCCTCAATCATCTAACGGAGGTCTTAGGTGTCTGGAGAGGTCCCTGCTGACTGCAAGCCGACCAGTGTTATTCCTGGGAAGACTTGGGAAACTACAGACCTCTTAGTCTAACCTCAGTATGTGGACAAAGGATGGAGAAGATCGTACTGAAAGGGACTGAAAGATACTTCAAGGACAATTCAGTTGCCAAACACAGTTGACAGGGGTTCACAAAGGGATATTTCTCAATAACTACTCTGATATCCATCTACACAATAAGGTTGCACACCTAGTAGATGAAGAAAAGGCACTGGATGTATTTTTTTCTGGATTTTAGCAAGGCTTTTGATACTGTCCCTCACAGCAGCCTTCCAGACAAGCTGTCCAGCTGTAAGATGAGCAGGTGTGTGGTGTTTGTGGGAAGAACTGTCTGAATGGCATGACTCCAGGGATTGTAGTGCATGGGCCTACATCTGGATGCAGTCACTAGTGTTTTTCAGGGCTCATTTCTAGGGTTAGTTTTGTTCTGTAATCAATGATCTGGAGTCAGGAAGTAAATCTGATGACACAGCTAAACTGGAAAGTGCTGTTTCTTTTAAGAGACAAGAGCTGTTTTGAAGTTTGGACACTGTGTAAACATGGGGGCACATTAGGCATTTTATAGTGTCTGAAAGGGGAATGGCAAGATTCCTTTTACCTTGCTATTTCCACAGACAGTGTTCTAAAGAAGCAATACTTAAAAGAGACTTGGTTTTAGACTCTGAGAGAATGTACAGAATTTTGATAGAAACACCAAGATTGGTACAAATGTGCTATGGATGGAAAGGTCTGCTGTGCAAGTCTAGAAAGAATAAACAGCAGGACTGTACAGCTATCATGGGTTCATGGCATGCAGATTAGGAGATCAGGCTGATCCCATCATCCTATGTGCAACTTTTCAGGACACCTAGATGAAGTGACAAAAGATTAGTTCCATATCCTAGATGAATAATTTTTTGTTTTAACTATCTAGTTTGGGCTGTTCTTATTTTGTCTCTGTTTGAGCTAATTTTCTTCTTAGTAACTGGTACAATGCTGTGTTTTGGATTTATTAAGAGAATCATGATGATAACACACTGATATTTTAATTGTCACTAAGTAGTGCTTAGTCTAAATCAAGGGCTTTTTAGTTTCCCATATTTTGACAGTGAGGAGTTACACAAGATGTCAGGAGGGATCATAGCCAGGACATTTGACTTAAACTAGCTAAACCGATATTTCATACTGTAGAATGGGCTGGGTATTGGTGAGTGAGTGCTGAGCTTGAATATTTTCTGGAGTTTTATTTTTCTCTCTTATCTCAATACACAACTTTCACCTGCTTCCAATTCTCCTGGATGTCTCATCAGGGCAAGGGAGTGAGTGAGCATCTGCATGGTACTTAATTGTCACCTGCAGCCAACCTACAATACCGCCAAAGGTGGCTGCTCCTCATGGGCATTCATAGTTTCTTGATCTCAGTTTGTTTCAAATGCAGACATTTTTAAAAATCATGGCCAAACCTTGAGGATTCCTCACAAATCTCCTCTGAGAAGTAAAGTATCTGTGCTGGTTTTGGCAGAGATAGAGTGAATTTTCTCCATAGTCACTACTAGGAGTCTATTTTGAATTTCTGAGGTGTTTTCATTTTGCTCAGCAATGCCCAGGCCTCTTCTTCTTCTCAAACTGCTCCACCAGTGAGCAGGTTGTGGGAGGGCAACTATTTGGGAGGGAACAGTTTGGAAAGTTGCCCATGGTTGACTGAAGGGATTTAAGAAAAGGGAGATTTTGAGTGACAGCATTTGTCTTCCCAAGTCACTATTACACATGATGGAGCCCTGCTATCCTAGAGGTGGCTGAACACCTGTCTGTCAATGCGAAGTAGTGAATCAGTTCCTTGTGTTGCTTTGTTGAAGTTTTCTCACTTTTACCCTACCAATCCTTTTCCCCATCACACAACACGGATATTGGGTGAGTGCATTGGTCTTAACTGGTATCTGGGGTTAAACCACAACAAAAAGTTTGCTGTTTTATCAGTCTGAACCATTTAATTTTTAATATTGGTTTGTGACATTATTGAGCGGACTGCTTTTTTCATTTATCTAAGTCACTTAAAGAGGCTTTCCTTACAAATTTTATTCCTCTATCTCCATTCATTGCATGATGAAAAACAAGAGTTTGTCAGGAAAGACTGTTTTCTTTCTATTTTCAGTATAGCACTCTTCTGCTCTAAGGGCTCTGAATCCATTTTGTTTAACTAGAACAGGAACAAAGGAATATGTTTTTTTCCTAATGAAAACAGGCCTGATTATTCTTTTTTTAAACTGTAGTCTGTATGTTTGTATTTTGAACCTCTATTGTTTTAGCGGGTTCAAAGTTAGAAGGACAAGTTCACACAACTCCTAAAAAATAAGACAGATAACAATTTTGCTGTTTGATTACGAAGGAAGATTAAAGTAGAAAATCAATTGAGCTGGATGCTGGCATGGTTGTTTATGAGATTTTGATATGTGTGTTTTTTCATACACTTTTTCTACAGTATAATATTATTAGCCTGATATAAACACTTAGGGTGCTTCATGAGGTGTGCCTGCAGCTGATGTGTCCTTGCTTGGTTTCCCTTAAAATTTTCTTCACCTTGATCCCACTCCCCCTTTTTTTTAACCTACTCTTTTAACCAAGCAATCTATGAGGGCAGAAAGCTATTGCAGTGTCTGAACAATATTACCTGTCTAGAACCATTCTTTTTCTAAGCAAATATAGTTTTTCTTAAATGCTTTGAAATACTGTTTTTAATTTGTATAGTAAATTCTGCAAATGCATATTGCATTGAAGATCCATGCTGACATTGCTTTTACTGTGCAGTATGGAGGATTTTTTTTTGGAGGCTTTGTATGAAGACAGACTTCTATTAACTTGTTATACAACTGATGATAGGAAAGCAGATTGAAGAATGGAAAAATGGATTACTCCTCAAAAAAGGTAATTTTTAATTTTGTATGTGTAGAATTCCCAGATATGTTTTTAATTTCTCTTTGTTGGTAGAATGTCAGTTTAGTACAAATAGTAAACATGAAATTGCAGCAGACACTGAGTAAAAAAGGAAGTTCTTAGCATACAAATCCACAGTGTAAAAGATACAGACATTGAGAACAGATGGTCTGCCAGCCAAAGAGAACTAAAGCAAATGAAGAAAACAACATCAAACCAAAATTTTATTTTGGAGCCTAAGAGGGAAATTTAACAGTCTATTCAGAACTTAAAATAAACTTACTCTCATAGCTCTGTCCTCATCTCTAGTGTCAAACTACCCCTTCTTTAAGACTTTTTTCCTTTCAAAGTCAGCAAAAAGGATTTTATGAATCTTCTTGTCTTAAGGTTAACACAAAATAAATCCTTGTGTTTTCACTTTTCTTAAGGTCACACAGAATCAAGGCCAAGCTCTCTTTCCTGAAGGTTAAAGTAAAAATAACCCAAGACACAGCTGTTTCCAAGCAGATTTTTTCCCTAAGAAACTCATTTACTGCTTCCCAGCAGAAAACTACCTTACTTCCATATTATTTCATGTTTTTGTAGACTTTTATATACTCAAAGTCAGTATTCTATGGTCTTGCTTCCAAATAACCATTACTATTTAGCTAGCAGCATATGTATGTAGCCTCTGCTTCACAGCCCAGTACACTAACTGAGAACTGTGGATCTATACAGAAGACAGACTGTCTTAAAGTGGTTTTTTGTTTCAAAATCAGATAATTTCAAGACATACAAAATGATCTTATCAATCCTAAACCAGAATCAGTTCAGATGGAATCAAAAACTTATATGCCTGTTATACTATCAAAGCTATAACAGTATTTTACTGAGTTTTTTAGGAAAAGTATTTTTCTTTCTTCCTTTGATGCTGTAACATTTTTCAGTGTAAATAACACTACAATACAGATTTTCAGAGGTAACAATTAAAGAGTTTTTAAAGAAAGTTGCCTCTAATTTTGATTACGAAGCATATGCTGATGGCAGGTTATATTTACCAATATTTGCCCAAATGAGCAGTAGAAAAAGATATAACTACTTAAACAGGCTCTTTTCCTGCATGCAAATTATGAGATACTTCATTTAATGTACTCTTTGCTAGGGAAAGCAAACCCACAAACTCTTCTGTAGGGATAGGGATTTGACTCAAAATTCTGGACCTGGTCTTAGCAGATGGCTGAAACTTGCAGATAGATTTTTTGCAGCTCAACATTGTCTTCAGAAAAGCTTTTAACCATGGAATGTGTGGAATGCTTTGATGATTTAGAATGCTGCCATCTTTCTTTGGCAGACAATAAAAACCGTAAGTAATCCTCAATGTTTCCAGAAAAAATAAGGTGGTTTTGTTTAACTGACTAATGAAGACCGTTGAACCAAACTGAAATTACCTGATTTCACCTGAGGAGAGGACATCTATCCTATTTTTACTATTGTTTGGGGGGTTTTTTTGTTGGTTTGGGTTTTTTTTTCCCATTCTTGGCAAATAAAATAATGTTTAGTTTAGATTATTATGTAAATTTCAGGTAATTTTTAGAACAAATATGAGTTGTTCTCTTACATAATATTGGTCAAATCAGTCTTCACTACTAATTTGTGCAATAGATTTTCTGTATTGTGAAGCACCTGCAAATAAAAGTTAATTACAAAATATATAAATGACAGTCACCATCATAAAATTTTCTTTACTATCTGGAATACCAATCTCATTTTATTACTGTCTTTTTTTCCCCCTATTTTCTCATAGAGCAATAGGTTAAAAACAAGTGAATTTTTAAAGCTCAACATAAGTAATTTAGAATTTTCTTTCCCCAAACCAATTTTTCTGATTCTTTAGTCGTGCAGGTAATCCTCAGGCTTCTTAACACTGTCTAGATAAAGAATTACAGCCATGTGTCTCTCAGTTCTTTTCAAGAAATGTGTTTCACCTTTGAGCTTCTACAGCTTTCTTGGCCTCAATGAAAAGAGACAGGTCTGACCTCCATTTGGTAGTGGATGAAGGTATTCCTGGCACTTTGCTTAGAGACAATCTACACTCTGTCACAAAAATCAAACTAAGATGTATAAGATAATGTTGAACTGACCAAAACATTGTATCTTCATTAATGGGAAGTAACAGAGAAATCAGTAGAGCTGCGTTGTCCTGAAGAAAAAGCAGCAACAAGAAAGTGAGAAAAAAAAGTGAGAAGAGGCATAGATGAACAAGGGAACAAATGAAATTCAAACACTTTGACTTTTCTTTGGTGTAACTGGGGTGTGGAATAAAGAACAAACTTTGTTTTAAACCCAAATTCCAGAGGGTAGATCAAAGGAATTTCTACTAGCTTGATGTAAGCTTAGAATTCCTACATATATGCTATTTTCGTGATTCTATTTCAAATCCTTGTTGGTCAGAGTAGGAGTAAAAAAAAGCACATTAAAAGGATTTGAAACTAGGTTTTAAGCAGATCACTGAATTCTCCTCTGGTGTGCATTTCTCTGCTGACAGCATTTTTGTAATTTCAGATTTACTTTAAATCCTCTTAGGATGCCAAAGTAAATAAAGAACATTTGCCAAATTTCCCACTCAAAACTATTAATAGAAATTGCACAGTTAAACAGTAATAGCTGGAGGATTGTCTTATAATGCCTGAATATTATTGTAAAATGTACTTTATTCTCTGTGTGAAGTGTTCTTTGAAATGGATCCAGCTCCATTGTTTGTATACAATGAGTGTTGTCCTGATGCAATTCACTTCTAAGCTATAGCAGCAGAAATCTACTGGACATACACAAAACTCTAGTCCTTACACCTGTGTAGGATCCATAATAGGATTTCAACTTCGGATTGCTTTATTTAATCTCCGTTTCTTTTCCTAGCTGCTTTAGTTAAGCAAAAATACTGCATTCACAGAACTATCTAATAGAATTATTACAGCAGAATTCCTGGATTTTTTTCAATTTTGGAAGCCCTATATAATGAAAAAAGGTTATTTTAATAGTCTTGGCAACTATCTTACAGACTTAGCACTTGAGTTCTAGTGTGGCAATTTACAATACCTGCAGGCTAGTGGTCAGCCTGGTCAAGCTTTATAGATACTGGACAGCGAAACACAATGGAGTGCAAGTCTTTCATGCATAATGAATGATTCTGCAGCTTTTATATCAAGGGATAAAGTAAAGCAGGTACACTGGAGGCCTTTATGAATACTCTGGCATTTCGTGGGTTTGCAGTTCATAAAGCAGGATTTCTCCTTATTAGTGATTGGAGTTGTCCCTACACACACAGTGTCTCATGTTTTACCTCACTTCATTTCTGTATGGTGCAATTCCACATTCTAGAAATTTTTTCCTAATCTCATTAACTGTTTCAATAGTGATTTGGGAGTTGGTAAGATTTTTGTAAATTGCATACTTGATTATTCAATGCACTCTCATCATCTCTACTTCTATCATGCCTCCTACTTACAGTGTGGCCATCATTACCATATATATGTTTTTTAAATTCTTAAAGGCAAAGCCTTTGCATTTATCACAATATATATATGCATGTTTACAGGAGAGAAAATGAAGTAATTTTTGTTGAAAGGGATTTATGGAAACTGGTCAGAAAATTTGCAGGCAACTCAAAGTTGTGTGGGAGTGCTGGAAGGTCAAAAGGCTCTGCAGTGGGATCTAGGCAGGATGGATTGATGGCCCAAGGCCACCTGTATGAAGTTCAACAAGGCAAAGTGTTAAGTCCTGCCCTTGGGTCACAACAGCCCAGCCAACAATACAGGCTTGGGAAAGACTGGCTGGTAAGCATCCTGGAAGAAAAAGGACCTGGGGTGCTGATCATGAGCTGACAGTGTATCCAGATGGCCAAGAAGGACAATGACATTCTGGTTTGTATCAGGAATAGCAAGGCCAGCAAAAATGGCAAAAGGATTAGCCTGGAGAAAAGGAGGCTTGAGGTGACTTTCTTGCTCTCTCCAAGTACCTGTAATGAGGTTGTAGAGAGCTGGGGTTGGGTCTCTTCATCCAGCTGACAGGATGAGAGGAAATAGCTAAAAATTGTGACTGGGAGGTTTAAATTGGATATCAGGAAAAGTTTCTTCACCGAATGAGTGGTCAAGTATTGGAACAGGCTGCTAAGGGCAGTGGTGGAATCATCATCCCTGGAAGTGTTCCAAAAAAATGTGTGAATGTGGCACTTAGGGACAGGTTTTAATGGCAAACATAGCAGTGCTACATTAACAGTTGGACTCAATGTTCTTTTCCAACCTTAGTCATTCTATAATTCTGTGACTCTGGTCATAATAACTGTTCATGGATGGGCCCCTTTTGATCAGGTTTTTAGGATGCATGTGCACACAATTCTTTGTACACGAAGGGTCATATATTCCAAGGGTTAGGTTCATTCCAAATATCCATATAACTCACCATGATTTACAGAAATCTGCTGGATAGGCTTTAGTGTTTTTGGATTTTAGTGCTTAACGAGAATGTAGAGCTAAATGAAGAAACATTGAAGAAGTGGCCAAAAAGGAGGAGCTGTAAGCAGTTTAAATGGTGAAAATTTCCAAATTTCATTCAAATAATAAGAATGAATAATGAATAATGAATAATGAATAATGAATGAATAATAAGTTTAGTTTAGTAGTTTCTAGTGGGCACAATTCACTTGCAAGTTTTTTCCTTTTCCAGTCTCTCTCAGAGGTAAACAGTTCTCAACAGCTCTTCTAGAAGCAGGTCCCATATGACTCAGACCTATTTCCTTCCTTGGCCAGCTTTAGTTACTTTCCCATTGCTTTACTTTGCAGATCTCAACCTTCTGTAATACGGCTTTCCTGCACTTAACTCTTTAGGGACATCTTGTTCTGATTGCAGGTCAATTTTGTCTTAATCAGTTCAAAGTTGCACATGTCTCTGTTTTGCATTTATAGGTCAGATTGTCATTTAGAGCTGTTTTTCTTGCAGTTTTCATCCCCTTTTAGCTAGGACAAGAAAAGAATCCATCATGTTTATCCCAGAGGGCCAGAGCTTAGTGAGGAAACAATTGTTGAAATTACAGTTTATTCATTACACAGCTTAACAGATTTACTAATGAAAGAAGAGCTATGCAGTCTTATGTAAGGTAGTTGAAGAACTATAAAAGAGAGCTACATTAAAAAAAATTAGTTTATTTACCCTATCATAATATGCATATATTCTGGAGTTAGCTACACTGGAAGATTAGACACTGGGCAAAACACTACAGAGCTAAGCCTGTTCCTTCCAGTTGAAGACCTGTATGTATGTCAGCATAATTTTGAAGGATCTCTAAAATTTTTAGTGATTTAATAGATAATGGAGAAGGAAGTATGCAAAACAACTCCATGTTTGACGCAGACATTGTTACTGAAAATGCTTTTAAACCGTCTAGTTTGGGTTAGTCTCCACTTTCATAAAATACTTTTGTCAGGGAGGAGAGAGTTGTGAAAGAGTACAAGTCCATAGTGAACATTAAGGCAACAGACTTTGAGCCAGATTGTTTAAATCAATGTAAGCTGCTTCAGCAACATTCTTTTTCTTTTCCCTTCAGTAGTTACCAATTACCAAAAAGCTTGATAAGCTTTTTCAGTTTATATAAAAGGAGTGGAGCATTTGTAATATGCCTCAAGTGTTCTCCTGCTTAATATAGCCTCATGATTATACCTCACTATTTAGAGTAGAAGTAGTGGCTTTTACACAATTGTCAGAACTTGCTCAAAATAAACTGCCTTAAACTTTTCTAATTTATTATCATGATTTTTTTCATAAGTAATTATTTCTGAAAGCTACCAGCATTCAATTGAGACATGTTCATTCCTCTGTTTAATCACAAACTGCCTATGTGATACTACTAAGTCTATGCTTCTGTGGAAGGAGTAGCGTAGGATTTCTGCCCCTCTTCCTCTAGACCGAGCACTCAGTGAGGACTATGGTACTTTTATTTCTGTTTTCAGGAAATCCCTATAATATGGTAACAAGAATCTGATTCTGCTATTGTTCTGTTACCCAAGGATGTCAAACTTTCCACATAATTGATGATCTAAGAAGTGCAGTACAGTTTCATTATTTCTGTATTTTAAAAGTTCAGGCTTGGCTTACATATATTGACTTGGCCTACTGAGTAATATGATTATATTTTTGCCTAGACAACACTGAGGGCACCCAGGCGCCTGGGCAATAAAGCACTTCTGACCTTGCTAAGCACTAAGATGTGCATGTTTTGTACCTGCACAGGGAAAAACATAATTTCAGAGGTAAGGATATCTCTTCTATAGCAGCGATATTGCATTCACAAATGCACAATGCATTGATGATTAGCATGTGAGAAGAACACAGGCAGACTAAAAGATCACCTTTTACAAATGAGTGTGATAGTATATGATATTCCTTCCTCCCCACCCCCAACACTTCCATATTTCCCTTCTGTCTAACCAGGTTCCTACCTCAGTATTTCTATCAACATGAGTGACCAGCCTCAGCACTAAGCACTGGAGCATTCAAAACACACTACCAGCTTCAGAATTTCAGTAAAATGAGTTTTGTGATGTAGCTCCTCCTAGGCCTTATACTAGTAGGATTCCTGATGTATCTGCCATGATGTAACTTTGGTAACTCTTTTTTACAGATGTCACAATAACTTCCTACAAGAAACAACTACCAAAAAACCAACTAACCAAAAAAAAAAGGCAAATTAAATTTTAAACATAAGATTATTAGCAAGTTTGAAACAGTAACTGAATTAGTGTGAGATTCTTAGGGCAGAATCAGAGCTGATTCATTTGCCTTACTTATATGTGTGCCTTCCTCAAAAAACAATTCGGTTTTGCTTCAGAAAAATTTTAGATTTAAAACCTAATATAACAACAATACATTTCAGGAGAAAAATTTCCATCTCTCCCCTATGTAAGTCATATTGCCTCTTGTCTCTGCCCGCTGGGAAAAGACTGAGAACTCATCTTGTGGTCAGCCAAGGCGGGACACTGTCACCTGCTATCTGCAGATATAATTGCACAGGGAGGAAATTACAGGTTTTTTCTTGGGGGGTTGTTTATTTTTTGGGGCTGGAGCAGTATTTTGCTTTGGTCTAGTCATAGTTATATCTATCTATATATACATAGTAGTTAAGAACAGTTATCCTTCTTTTCTGATTAAAGTTCTTTTTTAAAAAAAGTAATAAGGGGTGAAGTAGTTATTGAGGAGGAGTTCCTGTTGGTACAGAAAAATGAAAGGTGAATAATTTGGATTTATGTGGACTCTGTGAGAACTGAAGCGGCTACCAGCTAAGAATAAACAAGGCCACAGCTTCTGTTGACCATTAAAGGAGAAATCACTCCCCAGGAGCTCTCAGCTACTCTCCAGAAGTTTCTCATGAGAACAGTTCAAGCTTCCCACAGGACCCCAGAGATGTAACTGAAAACAGTCAGGATGATTTCACCAAAACACTGGAATTGTGAGATATGGATTATAACCAATTAGAGTTTGTAGTTTGATGGGCTGAAGTTCAATTTAGCCAATAGAATGTAGCCTTAATGCTATATAAACTGTGTGACATGTGTAATAAAGGGTCTTTCACCATAAACCTTAAAGGCTTCTCATGTGAAGTCCCTTTTCTCCATGGATAATTTGTTTACTTTAAGTCCCCTCCTCTTGTCTTGGTAAACGCCTTGGTTTCTCTTAAACTAGGACATAAACAAAATGAGTTCAGGCAATATGAACGTTGCTGTAAGGGCTTTTAGTTTGTAAAACACACTTTCTAGTAATTGAAAGACCAGATGCCTCGATCAGTCAGCAAGGTAAGCAGCAATACCAAGGACAGCAACAGTGGCCATGGGAAGTTCTTGGGGTTGGGCACTAGAATGAGCTGAGTAGAGAGTTTCTGCAATCAGAGAACCCTGAGCAAGAGCCAAGAGACTTGCTGGGATCTGGTAGCTCTTACGAGAGGAGCTAATGTCACAAAGGTTTGCCATGGGCAGCTGTGGGAGATTTAAATTGTTCCTGGGAGTGTGAGCAACCAGGGTGGAAGGCAGGACATGATGTGTTAGCAGGGTGTAGCACAGCACCTCTTGTGCCATCTCATGCAGAAAGGCACATTGGAAAGGCACAGTAACCCTGCCAGCTTCAGAGATCAACTGGTGGTCACTGCCCTCTTGAGAGGAGCCCAGGTATGGTATCTGCTCAGCAGGGGAGCCATGTCCTCAGCACTTGACAGAAAGGATGCAGTGACACAGAGCTCACAGCCATGCAGGTCTCAGTTTCAGGAACTAAACAAGCCAGACACTGGTATTGGACAGCTGTAGAGATGAAAGCTGTGTAAGGTATGACAAGGTGAACGATCTGCTTGGCCTGGTGACAGAGCTAAGAAATGAAGTAGAAAGGTTAAGAAGTATCAGGGACTCTGAAGAAAAGAGTCCTCCCTGAAACAGGAGTAGAGATCAGAAAGAAACTTGGGGTCCTGTAACCTCCTCCTGTAACGCTGAAGGCAGTAGCTCAAAAGGAAGGAGTGAATGGGGGCAAGGCCTTGCTGGGCATACCAGGTGAAAAACTGCCTTGCTCACATCACCCTCCCAGGTGCCTCTGTACAAGAGATACTATAGAATAGGCTCTGGGTGTGATAGGAAAATCAATGGATGATGAGGACAAAGATCCCTCTCCACTAGATGTGTTGTCAAAGCCAGAATGGCCTACACCTTGTATTAAGAACAGTTCCACAATGAGGAAAAGAAGTGTTGTACTGGTAAGGATTATCGTGTAAGGAGAAGAGAGGGCCCAATATGCTGGAAGGACCCTCCCTTCAGGGAAGCCTGCTACCTCCCTGGGGCTCAGGTTGAGGACATTGCCAGGAAACTTCCAACCTGGTTTGCCTTCAAACTGCTACCCATTGCTAGTCCTCCATGAGAGTGGCAAGGAAGTTGTAACATGTAGTCCAAAGGCTATCAGAAGAGACTTAAAAGCCCTGGGATGACTCGGCCCAGGACATGAAGAAAGCTAAGGTACTCAGGGACTTTTTTGCCTCAGTCTTCACCAGCAAGTTTTTTCAGTCACACCACCTGAGCTACAGAAGGTGAAAGCAGAGATTAGGAGAAAGAAGAACTGCCCTCAGTAGTAGAGGACCAGGTTCAAGAACAACTAAGGAACCTGAGGGCCCTGATGAGATACATCTGTGGGTTCTGGTGAAACTTCCCAATAAAGTAGCTAAGCCACTATATTTGAGAAGTCATGATAGCCCAGTAAAGTTCCCCCTGACTGGAAAAAAGTCATTTTTAAAAAGGGAAATCAGGAAGACCCAGGGAACTATTTGTTAGTCAGTTCACCTCTGTGCCTGGCAAGATCACATAGCAGATCCTCCTGGAAACTATGCCAAGGCACATGGAAAGTAAGAAGGTGATTGGTGACAGCCAACATGACTGCACTAAGGGCAAATCATGGCTGGCCAATTTGATGGCCTCCTATAATGAGATTACAGCAGTGGTGGACAAGGGAAGAGCAACAGACATGAACTACTTGGACTTGTACAAAGCACTTGACTCTGTCCTGCATGACAACCTTGTGTCTAAACTGCAGGGACATGAATTGGATGGATGGACCACTCAGTGGATAAAATATTGGCTGGGTGGTCACACTCAAAGAGTTGTGGTCAATGGCTCAGTGTCTAAGTGGAGACCACTGATCCAGGAGACTGGAGGAACTATTGACTCAAAACAACCAGGTGAAAAGTATATGTGTGGGGAGAGGCAGAGTGAGTTATTGTAGATGGGAGGGTGCACTACTCCACATCCCATCCTCTGGAGTCCCTGGCCTGGTCCCAAAACACCTACCAAGTTATGTGGCATACTGAAAGCCCAAAAATAGTGTCTGCCAATTGCATGGGTCCCCTGGGAGACATTAAAGCACAGGAACATGCCTGGGGAAGTGCCCTGGGAGACCAGAGCATATGAGAGGAAACCCTTCATATGATGAATGGAAAAAGCATTATCGAATGTGGGTCTATGAGGACAGAGAAGGCTTCAACACTCCAGGCCTGATAACAGACATGAAAGTTACTGTTATGGACATTTAAGCATGGGCATTGCATTATTGATGTTGCGGTTTTTCTTGTTATGTGGTTATACACCCTCTATTTTTCAACATGGCCACCTTGCTGTTTTCTCCTTAGTCATCTTCTTCTTCCCACAATCCTCTTTGTCATTTTCCCGCCACTGCCCAGAACTCTCGTTCCCTATTGGCTTGTCAACCATTGTTCTACTCTTGGCCTGTTTGTCTTCTAGTTACATGCTCCACCCCAGCTTCCATCCAATCCCATCTTTCTTACCTCCCAGTTTCCAGAACCTTCCTAACCCAACCCTATATAAGTCTGTGTTTTCCCCAACAAACTTCTTGCCTCACCCTTCAAAACATGTGACGTATGTGACTGGAAGACATTAACTGCAGTCAATAGCCATCAAGAGCAGATAAAAAGCATGTGTGTGCAGCAGATATGCCCCACTGCCTTGAATTAAATGCAGTTGAGATCACACTGTGTCTGAGGTGATAATGGCAAATATCTCTCTCCTCTTTCTTTCTTCTCTCTATATGTAAATGGAAAAATTCCTGTCAATGCCTTAGTAAGTGCTTTGTTGTGTCTGGATAACTTAAAGTTGATTAAGCTTGATAAAATAGAATTAATGAAGTGTCTTACTTCGTTGTGATGCGTTAAAGTTTGCTAAGTTCATGATTTGTGAAGTACCTTACTCTGTCTGGACATTGTTTAAAATTTGCCAAGTATACCTTGCTCTACCTTAGTGATCAAAAGTTTGTAAGTACAGGTTTGTTACTTAGCCTCCTGAGAATTTTGTTGTTTCTTGTGCACATTGCCCAGAGTGACCTAATTATCCTTCCCTTAAACTCACTGACAGAGTTTAGGGCTTAACCACTAATGAGTAGTGTCCTTGGGGGTTCATACTGGGATGAACAGATCTTTGTTGGTGACATGGACAATGAGATTGAGTGCACTCTCAGTAAATTTGCTGATGACATCAATCTGAGTGGTGCTGTTGACACACTGTGGGTAAGGGATTACATCTGCAGGGACCTTGGTACCCTTGAGAGATGGGCCTGTATGAATGACATGAAGTTCAACAAGAATGAATGCAAGGTCCTGCATCTGGATTGAGGAAATTCCAAGCACAAGTACAGACTGGGTGGAGAATAGATCGAGATTAGTACCAGGGAGAAGGATTTGTGCATTAAAAGCTCAACATACTTCAGCAATGTGCACTTACAGCCCAGAAAGCCAACAGCACCCTGGGCTGCATCAAAAGGAACATGACAAACAGATCAAGGGAGGTGATTCTTGCCCTCTGTTCTGCTCCTGTGAGACTCTGCCTGGAGTACGGTGTCCAACTCTGAGGCCTCTACAAGAAAGACATGGACCTGTTGAAGCAGGTCCAGGGGAGAGCTATAAACATAATCCCAGGGCTGGAGAAACTCTCCTATGAAGACAGGCTATGAGAGTTGGGGTTGTTTGGTCTAGAGAAAGAAGGCTGTGGGGAGACCTTACATCAGCCTTCCAGTATGTGGAGGGGACTTACAAGAAGGCTGGAGAGGGACTTTTTGCAAGGGTATATAGTGTTAGTACAAGTGATGAATGCCTTAAGCTGAAGGGTGGTTTAGATTCAATACTAGGAAGAAATTATTATTTTCTGAAAGGATGGTGAGGCACTGGAACAGGTTGCCCAAAAAGGTTGTGACTTTTCATCCCTGCAGATGTTGAAGACTAGGCTGGATGGGGCTCTGAGTAACCTGGTCTCGTGGAAGGGGTCCCTGCCCATGGCAGGGAGTTGGAGCTCAGTCTGGAAACCTGGAGTTTTCAGAGTTCGTAGAAGTCATATTTTGGAGGATGAAGTCTAAACTAAATAAAAATATTTAAGACATTTTATGTTTTCCCACTCTGAGAACAGCAAGGGGATTACTAGTCATAGTTTGCTGTTACTAAATACTTGACAATCAAAATAATCTTGAAGAATTTTGTTCATTTTTTGTAGTATTTCTAAGTTTTATTCTTAGTACCAAAATGAACCTAGCAAAATTTTTTATTTGCATCAACATAGTGTTCTGCTTTTTCAGTCTGGTGGTTTTATTCTTGGCTTCTAGGAGAATCTGCCTTGTATTAGGTATTTTGTTTACATTACACTTTTGCTGATAAAGACAGTTGACATCCCTGTCAACCAGCACAGTGGCTTAGGCTGAAGCTACTCTCCAGGCATTTTGTTTTCATACAGTATGAGATTTTGTTGCTGGTGGGCTCTACAATGTCAAAGGTGACAACACTCATAGTCTGACTGTTTCCTCTCAGTATATCTTCCAATAAGAGGAGAGAGAATCTCTTCTATGATGCAATTAGAAAACTGGAAAGAGGTTAAAAGAAGAAAATGAGGTCTGGGAATTAAAAAGTAACCAAACCAGAAAACAAACAAAAAGCCCAACCCAAACCAAAACAAGAGCAAATCTTGCTGTCACTTGTCTGTTATAATAGTGATCATTTCCCTTTGTATATATATGTATGGCCAAACTTTGTGAACGAAGATTTGGGAAGGGCTCTCCCCGCGTGGGTGTGCCCTTTGAGCCTGCGCAGTGGATTTTTAGGTGAGGCACAGCGTGTGCAGAACTGGCCCCACCCTTTAACTCCTAAGGTTCATTTGCCACAGACGAGTGAGCTTGGATGGTGACAGTGAAGTCCTCGGGACTGTCACAGCACCTGGTACTAACTGGGGCTGACTCTGCTTAGTATCTGAGATCTGACAGGATCGGATGGCAGGGAGGCATTGAACTGCCAGAGGACAGTCCCCACTGAGACTCAAACTCAGGTCCTTGGGATTCAGAGTCCAGAGTGCTTTGTTTCTCTCTATTTCATATACAATAGCCTGGAAGACAAATCTTTCTAAACTGTCAATTAATCAATGATAGCTCTACTTATTCTACCAATATTCTACTACTTCCTTATTTCTTTCTTTACTATCTGACACCACTCTTCAGTTTCAAATATCCTAAGGTCTTTATCAGTACTTAACTCTAGGCTTGTCCTAGTTGGATAAATACAGAACTCACCTGCACTTGCTGGTTAGACCTTTGATGCTCCATATGTTCTGTCTTTATCTTTCAGTCAGCTAGAAGTACCTTTTAAAAATGTGTTTTGCTTCTGGATTGAACAAATACGCATTGTCTATTCAATTGCTATTAGCAGTGATGATCATCTATCAGCAAGTGAAACTATGACTGCAGTTCTCAAGAGAAGGTAAAGTATTCATCTTTTACCCTACTGTCCTATGACTCTTCTTCCCTATGGCAGAAGGACTAGCATGAATATGGTTGCATTTAGACAGGTCTTTGCATTCTGCTGTTGCAGCTGTAAGACCTCTGCCTGACTTGAGCTTCAATAATAGTCACATAAGCTGCATGTGCTCAAAATTAGATGCCCTTAATGTAAGAGTACCAGTAAGTCAAAAAAGAGAAGAGTTTTATTAATATTGGGTAAGTGAAATTCCCCCACATCTTAAAATGAAATTTGATCACACAAAACCAGCTACAATTTCTACAACATGCCCTGAAGATGGTATTTCAGTTTTACCACTTATAATGAGCTATAACATCCCAAAGCTTAAATATTGCTGAGAAACAAAGGATGACACTTTTTAATAATATTTTTAATAATTAAGTACTCTACCATATTTGATGGAGTAAAACAGCAGGCAATATATATATAATATTTTAATATGGTTTACAACAGCCTCAAAAATATGTTTAAGGGTTACTTGTAACATAATTGAAAGATGCTTTTCAGAAAGTCTCCACAGTTCATCAAATAGGTCTAAGATTACAGTAATGACACATTTTTAAATGGTATTCCTTCTGTTGTATATATTTTCCACAGTGTGTGTAATCTTCACAATCACAAATCATTGTGAGTATCAAGATGAAAATCAGGACTAACTATATCACATTGATTTTACTGAGCTTAGAGTATTGCACCTGCTGTGCTTATGAACAAATCATTAAATCACTATAAAAGTGAACAGTGACGACAAAAATGTTTCTCTGTAATCCAAATCCTGTTGCAGAGTAGGCAGCTGACCACAGTCAGCTTCCCACCCCTTTTGCCTAAGTGAAAGGAAATCAGTGAACATTCTTCAGAAAATGCAGGAGTACATTCAAATAATGGATGTAAAATAGATCTTAAAAGAAAAAATAATAAAGATATTAATCTTAACCTCAGGTGCTTAACCTTTTGTTTAGGCTGCTCTGGCAGGTCTGATGCTGTGTAGTGCAATGGGTACTGTATTTCCTGGTGATATTAATGTTCTAGGGAAAAGTAGATGGGAAGACAGCAGTTGACTAAGATAATTTTAATTTCCTGCAGGCATGGGATGATTCTTTGCAACAGCATTTGTACTTGCACCAAAGTGCAAAGTAACATCATATGAAGCCTTTCTTACATGTTCAATATTCCCTTAATTTGTATGTGTTATACAAAACCAATACCTATTAACTTAGCATAGCAATAGGGACTCAAAAGTACTTTTTAATAAGAATATTTGCTCACATGCTTTTGATACTTTGACAAATGTCAGTGAGAAGTAGCAAATCCTTTCAATTCATACTCACAAGTTTTATTTTAAATATCTAAAATGAATATTAACATATTTCTCTCCACAAAAATATTTGTTTAATACACTCCCACCAAACTAGTGTCTGGTTTCTAACTGGTTCAACCTTTCTAGTGCTGGGATGCACACCTTTGAAATTTTATAAAATATTTTCATAATAAAAAAACATAAGAGGTGTGAGTGCCTGAAAGAACCTTTTAGCATGAAAATTAGTATGAATTTAAAGACACAGATATTTATACTTTTAAAACTAAATTACATTGTTGTGTGAGCTAAGGTTACACTGTGATAATGCATTAGTTTGTCAGCTCTGGAAATGGCCTGCTTTCCAACATGATTTATTATGAATCTTCTAGGGAATAAATATGATTTCTAAGCCATTTCTGGCTAGCTCATCATGTTAGAAAACACAACACACTTTACAGATAATCTTAGAGATGTTGAGGACAAGAACAGATGGGATTATTGCAAGTTTGTTGCAAGATTATTGCAATGAAAGAGTAAGCAGTCTTGTATCAAATAAGATACACTTTTTTATACCGGTATAAATCCCCACTAAATCTGTCTTGGTCTAAAGTTAGACAGAGCAAAGTTCAAACTGAGAGTTAGTTTACATTTCTACCGGTGTAAATGTGGCAGGAATCTGTGTTATTTTGTTGAATTTATTCTATACTCAAATCAAAGGTATAAAAGCTATTTAAGCTATTGAATATGCTGTAAAAAGGCCTATCTCCAATACTAGGATTGGTTGAAGAGTAGGGCTAATTCAGAGGGATTGAAATTCACTTTCATTTATTAAAAATAAAATGAAATAAGTGCTTCAAGTTTTCCCATCACTTTTATGAATCTCTCTAAAGGAGAGACTATTATAGCTCTTTTTTTTCAATTAGTTGTGGTTTGGTATTTTATTTTGGTTTGGGTTTGTTTGTGGGGTTTTTTAATATTCATTAATCCCTTTTTCAATAACATTTGTATTTCAATAACACTGTACTTAAATTGTCTATCACATTCTTTAGGATTGCATCATGGGATTAGGCAATTTATATTTAAATGAATACTAAATTAATTAATAGGTTCAGCAGAAAAGTATTTTTTCCTCTTCAAAATAAAATGGCTTCACTACAATATATTTTCAAAATTGAATGCTTTGGTTTTATAATTAAGAATCTGATTAGTTTGGGATTACTGGATTGATTCTATTGATCCTCAAGAGTTTCATGCTGGCCCTGAAATGTTTTTGCTTTGTAAATTAAGATTTTTTTTTTTATCTAAAACCACCAAGAAAAAAAATTGTGTTATTTTTATACAAGGTTTCTTTCACTTTCTTTTTGAGAGTGGATTTATTCCAAGTTTTCCCAAAACATTATTCTTAAATGGGTATTTCATCTGTCAAAAATTTTCATATGGCTTTAACCTATAATTTAGCTGCATTGAAATCAATGAAATCCTATAAGGAATTAATAACTAGGTTATTCCAATTAAAACAAACTAAATCCAGGTAAGGGTTAATCTCCTGAAGCTGAACAGAACTTCATCCATCTTTGCTGTGCTACTATACCTTTCACATATTGGTGCTACTGCATCTCTTTTTAGCTGACTGTTTGCCATGTTTTCCTTTATAGTATTTGTATTCACTCACAATTTTTTTCCATCAACAAATTCTGTTCAGAGTTTTCAGTCTGAGCACACTTGAAACTTGATAGATATCAAAACTGAACACCAAATTTCGTGTCTCAGATCCTTAATATAAATTTGTCATTAGTGTGGTTTACTTGGACTTTATTATCTTTTACCCTTGTAAAAGGACTTGGACTACCCTCAAAACTAAAAACA
Organism: Poliocrania exsul; assembly: GCA_035041345.1. Classification (NCBI taxonomy): domain Eukaryota; kingdom Metazoa; phylum Chordata; class Aves; order Passeriformes; family Thamnophilidae; genus Poliocrania; species Poliocrania exsul. The sequence continues at coordinate 31,709,840 of JAWWLZ010000094.1, forward strand.
ATAGAATAATCTGCTTGTGTCTCTTGAGTGCCATTGGTCTCTGTTGGCTGGTTCTAGTTGCTGTGGTTTTGCATTTATAGGACAAAGTGCTTACAAGAATAGCAGTGTTATAAAACTTAATGAGTCAAAAATATCAGAGAGGTCTGATCACCACATAAAATCCCACCTTCGGGATTATGTTGATGACTGAAATAATTACCTTGGGTTTTTATTGTAACTAGGCTTCAGCTGAAAAAAAGAAGTCACTTTCCTCCATTAATATAGGCTTCAGTAAAGTAGGTCAATGAAATGTTTTAAATAATTAAGAAATACTTAGATATTTTCACCATGTAAAACTCATTTGAAACAAAGGTAGATTTAAAGTAACCAGTGCATTCTTTAACATTTGTGATACTTCCTAACTAAGAAAGCAGAAATAATTTTAGAAGTCATATTTCCAGTATTTTCAAATGCTCTTACATTAAAAATGCTGAGAACCTTAAAAACTCAAGGTATGTTCTTTAGAAGACACTCATCTTTCTGTGGCTTTGTGTACTGCCTATAAAAGTATAATATTATCTCATTAAAATCACAGGTGAAAGGGAAGACTTGCAATCCACAACAACCTACTGTGGTACAACAGTACTTTCTGTCCTTCTCGGCATACCTGCCACATCTGTGGAATGAGTTGCACGAAATGAGGATTCAAGACAGCAGTGTTTGAATTTGGAGACCTAGTCTACACAATTTCAATCCAAAAAATATCTGTGTGGTTCTGTCAGTAACAAGCAGCTTGTTAAGCTGCATTGCTGACTTTTAATGATGGTTTAAAAAAAAAAAAAAGCTCAGAGTAACAAAAACAAACAAGCAACCCAGGAAAACTTCACCTCTGACTTCTTCAGTCCTAAGTGATCAATAGAGAATAGATAATTTGTCAGGAACAGATTGTGAAGCTCAGTTTAGCACAAAGTTCAAGTTAGAGAAAGTACAAATGATTTTTCCTTCTGATAAAGACTGATCCCTTCAGGTCATCAATGAGGTTTCTCAGTATCTGAGTTTTCAGTTTAACAGTCTTATTCTGTCTGACACTATGCCATGTAGAAATCCTTTTTTTTTTTCTGTAGGGAAAGTTTGCCTTGGTAAATGTACTTATGTTTAGAAGTTTTCAAATACACTATAAAACTCCTCATAATGTAATTAAGATAAATGTGGATTAAATTCTAAGGATTTAAAAACTAGATTATTTGATAACAAAGTTAAAATTTCTTTTTTATTTCATAGTTTTTTGTCCCAGCATGTCTCAAAAAGATTTTAACATTAAGTAGTACAACTAAAAAAAAAATGAGGTTAAACAATTTTCATGAATAAATGCCTTTGAGTATTCCAGTTCAAATCTCTTGTAAGTCAATGGAATTAAAAGTCTTTGTAAAATAATGTTTTATTCATTCACTGTTTATTCAACAGGGGAGTCTGACATCATTGCTTATTACAGGAGATCATTGCAATCATTTGCTAAAGGGAAATTCTTTGTGTTTCATCTGTTGTGTGCTTCAATGAAATTTCAGTAAAAAACCCCCACAAATAACAGAAGCAAGGCTAAGAAAATACATAGGTATTGTATGATTAAAAACATTAAGGGTGTTCTTCATTTTCTGCTGAGTGCTCATCCTTCCACAGTCTAGATAGGAAGAAATAAACTTTTGTAAAGAGCATACTCTCTTTCTTCCTCATGTCCCTATGAAAATGTATCCTGTTGGGCTACATTATGCACCTCAGAAACATGGTGGTTCATAGACATTAAATAAGGACCTCTTAGAATTGTAGGGCTTGGATTCCTCACATAGCTGTTTCATGTTAAGCGTATTTGATCTAGAGTAGAAGGATAATTTCCACACAGCTATGACTCTCTATGCCTCTGATGAAAATAGAACAGAGGATTCTACAAGCACTGTAGAATACACTAGACTTAAACTAGACTTTATCTTACAACAAAACCCACCAGTTTCTAATTTTTGTAGCAGACCAAATACAGAACTTTATGGCAAAGTAAATTGCTTCCAAAGTAATTCAGTAGTAGGACAATCTCTTGATGTAGCTGGCTAGTTGACAATTTAATACATATGGTGATAGCATAAAAAATGACATGAAGCAAGCAAGGTTTGAGACTAGTTGAATGATGCTAAGTGCTTGAAATAAGGTTCTACCACAGGAGATAGTCTACGGGGGGGCAGAAGTCCCCCATAACTGACCCTTTGTGCTGCAGTGAGAACCCTAACATACACAGGGGAGCTCTTCCATATGAATGGCTGCACCAAGCTGACATTTCTCTTCCTACAAGTGAACTAGAAAAGGGTAGAAATACAAAGATAGAAAGAATACAGTTGGGAAGTTCTCACTGTAGATGAAAAAAAAAAAAGCCAAACAAAACTAGTTTTACAAGGTAATTATACTTCTGTATCTTACTGGGGAAAAAAAACTAAATGGGTCACTGCACAAATAGACTCCAAATTCCATCATATATTACACTCAGCTAAAATTAACATACTGGATTAGAGATTCATTCAATGCTGCTGTAGCAGAAATTTGAATCTGAGCCAGATTTAATGCTTTATGACAGGGTTCTGGGATAAAAATAATTTTCATTTACCACTGACCTTTAAAACTCATGCTTTATTTAGAAATCTCTTGTATCAAATCTGTTTATTTTAAGACTAGTTAGAGCTTTCTTGGAGTTATAGAGAGAGTAAAATAGCATTGCAGGCCTCCTCTTTTTCAAAAAAACTATGATGAATAAATTGGATATTATATGTTATTGAAAACAATGTTTAGCAAACAGTCATAATACATGTAAGATTTAAAAGCACTTTTGTGTTTTTCAAAATGTAAAATCAAAACTAGAGGTAATTTTGTTCCATGTCACAAGTTTTTTTTCAATCTTTATTTATTTATTCCTCAATCCATCCTATAATATGTACTTACAATAAATATTTATAAACATTGAATTTCACTGAAGTTTAATCAGAAATTAAAAAATATAATTCTGATTTGAAAAAATCCTCAACGCAGAGTATAAGTTGTATTGATTAATAGTGTTAGATAAAGGCAAAAAAAAAGGAAAGGTCAAGAAAAATTTTGAAATGCCTTCTGCAGCTAAGTAAATTAGCAATCTTAATCTAATCTTTAAGCAGATAATGGATAGTGTGAGAAAACTACCCTAGTGACAGAGCTGTCTCATCAGCCAAGCATACAAATCGAACATTGGGTAGATTTCATTGCTATTTTCTCTCACCATTTCTAAAAATCACAGTTAAACCCACAGTGCTTTACTCTAAAATCCATTTAGACTAGTCTTCTTTTTTTAATAAAGGAAGCTCTAGGTCTTCTATAAATAAAACTAGCAACTGAGAATCTGCTAATGCATCACTGCCCCTATACATACTTTTATGTACAGCTTTATTAAGTGGAAAGAGTATGATTTTGAGTTATGAAGTATTGGCTTGCTTCATATAACAAACTAGCGCAATAGTTAACTGTGGCAGATCTTCAGTTTGCACTAGCAGGGGCTTATTATGTTTGCAGAAACCTGACAAGGGTTGCTGACATTGTGCCTCACCCCACATATCTGTACCACTTCATGTCCCCATATTATATATGCTTAAGAAATACATTATATACATTTGCTCTAGAATTGTGGTTAAACTCTTGAAAAACTAAGTAGCCATCCAATTTCCAGGCAAGCATTGCTATTCTAATGCTGATCTGTAGCTCAAGGGAGTGAGAATCAGTGCACTTAACGTATATGGGTAGAGATATGAACATTGAAATATCCAAAATTCTAAATCTGACTATTGGTTTCCCCTCTTCAATTCAGTAACAATAAATAAGGCATAGTATTTTTCCTTCACTGCTTTTGTGTCAAACTGATAATAAGCTTAAGAGAGAAAACACCAAATATTGATTAGAATAAAATGAACAGCTGTGGTCATCCGCACCAAAACAACGAATAGAGACATGTGTGGCTGTGCTGGTTTAAAGGTAAACTGGCAAGAGAAATGAATTCAATACAAAAGAGATTATAAATCAGAGTTACAATTTAATAAAAATATTCCAATAAATGCAATGACACAAAGAGAAATTAGTTTTAACCCACAAAACCCAGAACTATAACCCAGCACCTTGGGGCACAAGCAGAATGGTGTTTGTTAGCCCCTGTGCTGAGACCCATGTGGTCCCCCTGAGTCCAAAGTAAATGCAAGTGAGAAACCTGTTGGTGCAGATGATGGTTGCAGTGTGGTCGAGAGTGGTAGTCACAGTCCTTTCGAGGTTATGGTCCTCCTCTGGATCTGACGAGTGGTCCCCAAACCCCTCAAGATTATGTCCACTCAGGTCCAGGTGGCACTGCCCAGTATCTGCCCCAGGGCAGGGAATTACACAATGAGTGATCTGACTCTGAATCATAAAGTATCTTGGAATCATTGGTGGCCCATTAGCAGACATGACACCTCAGGCTGGTTGTGGAGGTGCTAATGACTCCCTGGAGGGGAGTTATCACAGCTCTTATCTCACAGGTGTCTTTCACCCCCAGCTCACACCCTGAGGGGTGGGGTGTGCCCTGGGCAGCTACTGCAAATGGTCCATTGTTAACAGTTCTTGGAAAATGGTATAGAGGGTTTAGAACATATAGCTTTGCTCACAGCCACATGGTGAAAAACTGGTCCCGGCTTGCTGAACTAGGACAATGACAATGTAAGCAGTCATTGAAACACACCATCTGGAATGGGAAACTCATTCAAATATTTTTTTTCCAGAGGAAGGCAACTCAAACTATGAATACGCAAATTACACTTGCCGATTTAGTACCTATATTTTCTCTTACATCACTTATAAATGCCAATATTTGTTCTTGTTATGTCAATTTGCTGTGTTTTCACTAGTAAAAGTGGCAGGTTGAACAAATAAACAAGAATTACAACTGACTATGTTTCAAAATGATAGATAACTGAAATAACTTCTAATAAGGAGAAATGCAACATTTTTTGAAATTCAGCTGATTGTATTTGGAAAAGAGGGTATACTGTGCTTTCAAATACAAGCAAGAAATCAATTCCTATTTGTTTTGTAAACAAGATTTTAACGTGAATTTCCTTTTGTTCATTTAGTCTACTTTAAATTATGGTATCTATAAATATTTTATCAGTACCTGATGAAAGAACAGGAAATGCCAATAAAATATATCCACTGGGGAAATATGTCTAATAGCAGATGGAATGGCAATTCCATCTTCTGTGTGATATGACAGTTAGAATAATCCCTTTTGGAAAAGAATCTTAATCTACAAATCTGATAAGGCTGCAACAAATATCTAGTAGGAGTAGAGGGGGCTGGTGGATGGTGGGAAAAGCATCTGCAACTCCCTGATAAAGTGTCACTGGCTGAAGACATCTTCTTCCAAAGAAAATGACTTTGGAAATATCCCCGCTGTGTAAGGGTAAGTTAGGGCAAATGTCAGTTTTGTTTTGTTTACGGACCGTGACCCTGTTTGATGCTCTATGTGGATAGAAGTCTGCTTAGAGTCAGGGAATCACAGTATTAAAAATGTGTTTCAACAGAATATGACTGTATAGTTGTTCAATAACCCCACTATTAAGGCCTCTTCCCCCATCCATTATGTAGCTGCAGTGGTGACCAATGGTTACAGCCATCATCTCTGGTGACTTATTTCAGCTTACATTGATGTTGAGATATCCTCAGACTTCTTGTTCACATACAGTTGACTAAGAATTCCTAATGACTTTTAACAAGTGTCTTGGGTTGAGCTGACAAAATGCCAACTGCCCAATACAGAGTGAAAACTTCCCTCCCTCTCCCTCTGAGAAAAGGCAGAAAGGAAAAAAACTGGAAACTCAGAACAGGTTTAAA
>JAWWLZ010000094.1:31740532-31751477 GCA_035041345.1 Poliocrania exsul
AGACACCAACATGGTGTAACCAGGCAAACTCAACTTTATTCAAAATACAACAACATTTATGACCTCTGATCTGACTCCTCCCCAGGGGTCAGCACCTTGACCCCATTGGCTCAGGCTGCATCTTTGTACATATAAGGTAAAGTCCAAAGCCCCTTACAGGGGGCGTTCCTGGTGTGGTTGTTTTGCAGGTAAAATCCAGAAGCTTCCAGGCTCATCTAGGTCTGGGCCCCAAGAGTTCCTAACTGATCCCTCAAGCCAAACAAGCAGGAGTAAAATTTAGCTTCTATCCAGAGTAGAGAAGGATTTGTGGTCTGCTGTATGACAGCTTTTTTCTAGACATTTCATAGGAATTTAGAGTACAAAAAATAATATCAATTATCTTAGCAAATTGTGAAATTAAATGTTTAGGAAGCATGTAGAAATCCCTATAAGGTGGAGAAGCTTGAAATGGTCATGAGCTTTGAGTCTCAGGAGGATGTTCTCTGTCTGGGAGACAGAGATTTTCTTTTTCAAATTATACACTCTCCAGAGTATAGAATCATAGCAACAAGAGCTGAAGGGAAACTGTTTAATCATCTTACCTCTCTTTCCTCCAGAGAATAATTTTTCTGAATGTTTCTTGACCTTCTCCTCCTTCCCCTCGCCAACATCCTTATTTGAAATTTAACTTTAATTGTCTGAGGCCTAGAAGGCAGAAATCAGGAGAAGTATTTGAGCTGCTATGACATCTTAATATAGTCTCTCGAGTCCTAGTTAAAATATACCCTACACTCTGAAAATCACAGCCCACTACAGAGGGAGATAGAACTACAGACATAATTTTGCTAGTTTCTGAGTTCTGTTGCTATTGTAATGCTGAACTATGAATAACTGCTAGCCAAGGGCCAATGTGTTCACTCTAAAACTTCTTACCTGATTAAGGTCAACTTCTCTTGATCCCACTTGGCTTCTGTGTGATCTTGCTGCTAGTCAACCTTTAGAACTGCAAAGCTCCAGATGTGCATGTAGGCTCAACTTCACTTATTTGAGGAACTTTAATGCAAGAAAATACAGTGGCTTTACAGTTTTGATCCTGTGTATTAGGTGTGCAGTGCTTTTTGGATTTCAGGATCTGATGGTATACTGTATATTGTACAAGGGAATATAACACAGATTTTCTCTGTATGGGGTTATACAGTGATTTGACTATAAGGTAGAAGAGGGCATAAAAGAACAGTAGACATCACTGGCACCCTGAGAGTGTGTAATTTGGAAGTAGTTGGGAAATGCAGAGTGTGAGGATACTAGGTTGTTAGCTCAGGGAAACCTTCAGAAATATGGCCCAGCATGCCCTTCATGTTAACAGCACAGAATTTTGGATATCTCTAATTCCTGAAACTGAAAAATCAGTACTTTGTTAATGTGGTGGAATTTGGACCTACTTATGCCCAAATATTTCATAGGACAAAAACCTCTTCAAAAGCTTGGGGAAGGAGGATAAATTTGCCTTTATACTCTGACCTGTTGCAGGTCTGAGTTGTCATTGACTAAATGAGTTTCCTTCATAAGTCATGAGAAAATTTGGAAGAAACTGAGGTTTTCAGGTACAGTGTATAAAGTAGATTTATAATAAAAAAGCAAAGTTTCTGAAACAATTTTTATTTAGATTACTTTGAAAACATTTAGCTGCTACTAAAACATCCTCAAATGAAAACAATAATGAAGAGGAAAATGAACCAACAAATACTAATTCATGGAGATTAAAGGAACTGTCTAGAGTGATCCTGCAAAATAAAACACAGCAGTTTCAAATCCTTTTTAGTGAGTTTTCTGCACTGCAGCATTCTGGCCAGGCATTTTAATTTATTTCTCATTTACTCTTTTTTTCTCGTGACTTATCTTTGATACTATCAGTGAATACCATTATCAACAATTAACCTTAACAAGGACAGTGCCAACATAAATTTATATGCAGGCAATTTATAGAGCAAAATAACCTATATTTTTTCATTTAGGATTTGAGGTGATTTGGAAAAGTCATCACACTTCATTGCTGCTTTTATGTCTTTTCATTCTTAAACAAAAAGAAGATCAGAACAAACCTGCAAAAATATGTACTCCTTTGAGTCTAAAAAGACCTTTTGGTTGGGCATATATTCCTCTAAGATTGTTCCAGACTAACAGTGCCAGATCACTCTTGCACTTCATCACAGTATCTGCATCTTGAAGCAGTAATGGACCTTTAATAAAAACTGTCAGTTTTCTGTTCCCAAGGCAGTGAGAGTTCATGATTGAAGCCACTGGTTGGAAAGGGCAGTGAATCAGGTGCTTCTTACTGTCTTTTACAACCTCAAACAGTGTTTCAGTCTGCTTAATTTCTTTTAATAAAAATTATAATTATTTTGTCTTGTTCTAAATTCAGGGTCATGCATCTTAATTTGCCTTAGATGAGCTCAGAGTTGCTATATGTTCTTTAGACATGGTTCAATCTGACACTTTGGGGAGCTGGAAACAGGTGATGGCCAATCCCCAAAGGCATAGTTCCTGAGCTCTATTCCAGAGTTTTATTGTAAGTGGGTTGGGCCAGCCATCATCATTTCAGTTCTTAAAAATACCTTTGAATAGTGCAGAATGTATCTCCACTATAGTCTGCTTCCTAATTGTTTTTGGAAGTTACCAAATTTACAGGTTTAATTATATATATAATGTGTATATATAATACATACATAAATATATATTCACACAGACACATAGATATTACATATATATATATATATATACACACAGAGATATAAACACAGAAAATGGGACGTGAGTGATCAAAGCAGATTCATACACTGAGTGCAATCTATTTTGCATTTTGAAAAACGCAAAGAATTTTTTTTTCCCTGCATTGATATCAGTGGTGGTATCCAAGTTTAAAAAGCATATTGCATACCTGAACTCTCTCCAAGCAATCTTTTGTTAAAGGGTGAGTACTACACATGCCAAATTTGCTGAGTTTGTATTTATTGATGTTGAGGTTGTCAACAGAAAAAGTCACATCTAGGGTGACTAAGGATTAATTTGATCCAATTATAAGTAACCTATTAAGGCTATAAGGACCTGAAATAGCAATGCTGACAATGTGAGGTGTAGTAGTGTTAGTCTGTTAATTCACTGTCATACAGCAGAATAGTTTCTATTTATGTTTTGTTTATTTTTGTGTTTTCTAATAGCCTGTTTGCATCTCTCTGTATGTCCTTTGCGTTCCAATGTTTATTGAAAAAAATCTTGTGTGAAAAGGGAACAAAAAATAAAGCTGCATTTAAATATTCATCTGAAAATTACATTTCTTCAGGGAAATTGTTTATAATGAGCAATGTTTACTAAAAGCTCTTAATATAAGTGAATGCACATAAACAAGAAGATGGATAAATTCCTAGTTGCATTCAGCTTGCATCACATGTTCTAACCAATAGCTCCTTAACAGCAGAGCTTGTAATAAAAGATCAGTCAAATAACTACCACTGGCCTGTATCTCTCACTAGATACAGTGTACAATGTCTATTTTGAGGCAAGAAATGTCTTTATTTTCCTCAGTAAAAACTCTTTCATTTTCCTTTTATTGAGCATTTTTATTAAAGCAGTATGTACCACATCACAGCAATTACATGCATACAGTTAATATGTCACTCATATTCAGTGTCAAAAGTCAGTTAGTGTTCAGATATTTCTAAACAGAAAAGATATACTCAATAATCAGTAAAAAATATATCCCTGTCTGTCAGTTGATAAGTAGTGATGGTTACAAACTCCATTGCTTTGAGTGCAAATAATAATTTATGCTTAGAAACAATAAGAAAGTCAGCTTTATGTAATTGTTGTGATACAATATTTTGTTGGCAAGGCAGCATATCTATATAGTATTACACATAAGTATTTATATAAGTATGGATGTGTATTCATATATGTGTGTTTGTGTACAAAAAATACCTTAGGGTCATGTATTTGTACCCATGTGCTGTACTGTCTAAATTGTTCTATCAGCTAACTGTGCATGTAACAGCTGATGAGGGAAAAAGCCTATCTCTAGTTGAATTTAATTAAATCACAAAAATCGCTTAATTGAAACAGACAACTCAGCAAAATAGCTACAAACAAGCACTTATAGCTTACTTCTGTTTTACTATATTCCCTCTCCAGGATTCCTTTCCTTTTTCCTTCCCTATTCTTTGAACAGGCATAATATTTTATTGAGTAATATGTTCTTTGAAATCAATGGAAAGTCTCACCATGAGAATGACTGCACAACTGTTTTGCTATCCATGACATTTTTATTTGCTGTAGGGTGAGTAGGCAGTAATGTTTTGTGTCTAGTTATAGGGTGAGACTACTTGCAACCTTAGCAGACTTCAAATGGTCTTTTAGGGTTCTGAGGTTGTTGAACACCTCCTTTAAATTAAAAAAAAAAAATATGGTTTTAATTTAGAACTGTACTATCAATAGAAAATAATTTCAGCAGAATTAATAAAGGCATGTTAGCATCACAGAATCAAGGTCTGAGAAGACCTCCAAAATCATCAAGTCTAATGTTTGACCAAACGTCACCACATGAACTAAACCATTGCATTAAGTGCCATAGACAGTAATTTCTTGAACACTTCCAGGGGTGGTGACTCAGTTATCTCCCTGGGCAGCCTGTTCCAATCCTAGACAACCTTTCAGTAAAGAAAGTGTTTCCTGATGTCCAACCTCAGCCTCCACTGGTGTTGCTTGAGGTCATCTCTTTTTGTCCTGTTGTTAGTTACCTGGGAGAAGAGGCCAACACCCATCTGGCTAGAACCTCCTTTCAGGTAGCTGAAGAAATTCATAGGGTCTCACATGAGTCTTCTTTCCTCCAGGCTAAACAACTCCATCTTCCTTAGCTTGTCCTCATATGCCTTACTCTCCAGGTTCTTCTCCAGCTCTATTGCCTTTCTCTGGACATGCTCAAGCACTTCAACCTCTTTCTTTCAGTGTGGGACCTAGAACTGAACGTAGTTTTCAAGGTATAGCCTCACCAGTGTCAAGTACAGGGGACAATCCTTTCCCTGGTCCTGCTGGCCACACTATTACTGATACATGCCAGGACACCATTAGTCTTCTTGGTGACCTGGGCACACCACTGGCTCATGTTCAGCCACGGTTGACCAGCAACCCCAGGTCCTTTTCCATCAGACAACTTTCCAGGCACTCTGCCTCAAGTCTATGCACTGTATTGTGTTGCTCTTGGTCTTGTTGAACCTCATACCATTGGCCTGAGCCCATGGATCCAGCCTGCCCAATCACTTTGTGGAGCCTTCATACTCTGTAGTTGATCAACACTCTCACCTAGCTTGGTGTCATCTGTGATCTTACTGTGGGTGAACTTGATCCCCTTGTCCAGATCATCAATGAAAATATTAAACAGGACTGGCCCAAATACTGAGTCCAGGGAAACCCCACTTGTGACAGGCCACCAGCCAGATGCAGCTTCATTCACTACAACTCTATGGGCCAAACCATATGGGGAGTTTTAAACAAAGCAGAGACTGCACCTGTCCAAGCCATGGGCTGCCCACTTTTCCAGGAGAATGCTATGTGAAATAATATCAAAGGCTTTGCTGAAGTGCTGGTAGACTACATCTACAACCTTTCTTTCATCTCCTACGTGGGTTACTGGTTGTAAAAATTGATCAGTGTAGTCAAACAGGACTCGCCTTTCCTAAGTCTATGCTGGCTTTTCCTGGTTCCCTGATCTTGCATTCTAGGAGTAAATATCTCTAAAATCCTACTTTTTTGCAACCATGTGCAAATGTATCTGTCTACCATTTATTTATGATGTTTTAAGTATGTAGAAACTACATATTTATATGTTAATATTCAGATGGTAAATTAGCATTAAATTTAGTTATGTAAGATAGAAACTGCGTGAGCCCTTTCAGCATGGCCAGAACTTCAGCTTTACACCTGTTATGAGCCAGGGCTGTAATGGCTGAATTTCAAGATAACATACTGACATTTCCAGTATCCTCAACTAGCCTGGGAAATGGTAGAAATCATGTGGAGAAACCTCAGATGATTAGTGATCACTGAATAAACAAGGTTAACCTCACTTTGTGCTTTTGCTTAATACTTGAAGATAGGGTATTTTCCAAGTATCTCCTGGTTTTAGGCAGGTGAAATACAGTGTAGTGTTTTTCACTCTTAGTAGCCTTTTTTAGTGGCCTTGCAATCTTTGAAGCATTGAGTTACCATGGATACTAGCATATTCCCATGTGTTCCTAGCCAAAAGTGGCGTATGATCTATCCTCATTTGCAAGTGTTTGCATTTTATACCTGACTATTTGTAAAGTCCCTATTTAGACACTGATTGCATTCAACAGAAATGTTTTCAACCTTCAAGCAAAATAAAGTAATTTCTTCAAGTGACAGAGGAATACTTGATTATTGTTGTAAATGAGACCAAGAGAACCTCTGGTTTGAAATCAAAATGAGATCAAAATTTGGATCAAGTCTTCAGCTGACAGACTAAGCTTGAAAACTGTTCATCCAGTGTATTCTGAATGCTGTGGACTGGAAAGGCTTGATTTTCTTCTCAGTTCCTATCTGGTTTGCTCCAAGTACAAAATTACTCTACTTTGGATTTTAACACCAGACAGCTAGTATTGTAACATATTTGTGTTTATAACAGTAAACTGTCTCTTTAAAACAGTCAAAAAACCCCACTTCACAAACTCACAACCACTTATGCCTCTAATCATCAGTTCTTGCTGTTAAGTTTGTATTTTTCTTTTGGCTAGGGAAAATACCACAAAATTTTTGAAAGTGCTTTGTTAAGAATGGAAGCAAAAAATACTGGTTTTTGTTATAGCTAATTAATTAATTACCTGCCGTCAATTGGTCATTCTCCACTTGTGTGCCACCATAGGTTTTTTTGTGGCCATGTGAAAAGCAAGACTGATAAATTGATCTGAGTTAGAGGTAAGTTTAGGAAAAAAAAATAAATTTTGTGTGATGTTTTTCAGGTGTATCACTTTGTGCTATGGTTTGTTACATTGCTGTGAAAATACTCGTGCTGCCTAACAGAATATCGTGTCAAATTGGAGTAAGAGGAGTTTGTGAGATTCAGGTGTCAAAAGTTGGATATACTACAAAATTCTAATGAGGTGACTGCTGAAGTCTGTATTTCAGCCTTCAGAAATAAAAGGCATTATACTATATACTTGAAAGATCGCATTCTATTTGCAAGTTAAAAGAAAACATGTTGTTATATTTTCAGATTCAAAATTTAAGAACAGAAACTGAAAGCATATAATCTCTGCCTGTAAAGATTGTATTGCATGATGAGAAGACACTATCTACAGTGATACAGACATCAATTTTTGGAATAAACATCCTCTCATACTTTCAAAGTTTGATTTGTATTTCAGTTTTTCCCTCATACACAATTTCTCACTGTAGTTTGGTTATTTATATACATTTTTTTTTTCTCAGTGTTCTTTTTCTTTAATTACTTTTTGGCAAGCCTGTCACTACAGGTAGTAATATATTATGCACACATATAGGCAGAGTCCTTTGTATGACTTGCAAATGTAAGCATTATAATATTGATACCTGTTTTGGACGTAAGCCCTCTGAAGTAATGATCTTGACAAACACTCTAATTTCTTTCTTTTGTAAACATTTTCATTTCTTTCATGTTGGCTCTTCCTCAGTCAGTACAGAATAGTAGTCCTCTCAACTTCAATGGATTAATCCCAAGTTTTGATAGGAAAGTAAACACTCTTTGCTTTTTGAAATGTGAAGGCTGCCAAAGCTTCATGTAGTAAGACTGTGCTGTTCAGAATTTGCTGGTTGACCATGCAAGTGAAAGAGTATATTGATCAGAGTGCAACACAGGAAAATGTAATGGGAAAGCTTCAATTTATTATTTTATTTAGAGTGAACAGGGAAAGATACATTGTTATTAATTTAAAAAGATATATTTTTTGGAATCCAGTGTGAATTTACTTGACTGCAAACTAAATAGCAGTATTTGGTGATTACTTCCATTAAAGGAGAACTGAGAATCTACATAGTTTTTCCCTTTTTTCAAAAAGCAAGAAAGTGCATGTATGTTGAACATCTAAGTGGAGTGCGTATCTTGCTCATTTATATTTGGAAAATAGGAACAGCTGAAATTCTTGGATAAAATGGACAGCAGCAACTAACTATGAAAATATAACACTTCCTTAAATAGTACCTAGTATGGTAGCACTGGGCTTAGTAACCTGTCTTTTTTTTCCTTCTGTTTTGTTTTTTCCATGCTAATCATAAGCCTCAAGGACTGCGAAAAATGAGAGAAACTCTATAGAACATATTGAAGGTCTTTCAAACCCTTATTTTCTATCTGGTCTCCTAACTGGACTCTCACTTTTTCTGTGTCACATGCCGAAAAAAGGGTAATAACTGAAGTTTATTTCAAATATTTCACTTAAAATACAGATATTTTCAGAATCTTCAAGAGAATTGTAAAACTTGCAAAGAAAAAATCAGTGGGAAGGCATGAGAATACTAATTATATTATTGTAGTTAGGAAATCTTGGACATATAAGACTTCAACAGTTTTGTTGTTTTTTGGTTTTGTTTGTGGTTTTGGGGTTTTTTTTTCTGAAGAGGAAGAGCTCTTAATCTCAAGATTTGCCTCAAACTTCGTATTTGAATTCAGGTGTTAATCTATAACTTCATAGCAGGAGAAAAAATTATATCAAAATTCTCAGCCATTGTGGAGAGTGGATGAAAGGGCTACAGATTCTAAGTATTTTTTTTTTTTTTGGGGGGGGGGAGGTGTGTGTGTGGGAGTGGACTTAATATTTTACTGTGTAATTCCCATTTTGTACCCCATGGATGCTTCTAGTAGCTGAAAATACCAAAGAACTATTCTTAATTTAAATTAGTAGTGGCTGCTGAACATAAGCTTTCCATCAGTATACTACTCTGTTTTTGAAAGGTCACATCAGATTACTTTGTCTTTATAGTTTCTCTATGAAGTTTAACTCTTATATCAGCTGTAGACACTGATTTCACATAACTTCCCTTTCTGGCCATCATAAGGGTTTAAAACCTTCCAGGCAAGAGTCAGAAATAAGTAATTTTTAGAGGTTTAAATTGCTTAAGTGGCAGGCAGAGCTCTGAAGGAGACTGATCATTTCTCTCTATCTCTTCCTCTACCTCTGGAAGTGTAGAGTTGAGTGAAAATCTCTAGATTGTGTCTAATGTCAAAGAAAGAATTGACAAAGTGGGTTGTCATTAGGACAGCAGCCTGAATCAAACTGCAGCAAAGTATAAAAGGCATGCAATACTTTATATATATTTTACATACAGGTTTTTTCACTGAACTATAAATCTCAGTTTTATTGCAGTTGTTTGTGGGAGTTCTTGAGACTTGAAAAAAATACCTATCCTTAACTGAGTTTGAGAACCTGCTCAGTTGAGGTGGTGGAAAACTGCTCCTTAACTGTTAGGGTCTGTAAACAAGGCCACTATTGTAATAGAATATTGCATCTCCCTATGTTTCCATTGAGTAGGCAAGGGAAGGAGCTTCTCTTGGGCTGAATAAAGAGAAGAAGGAAAGGATCTAGGAGATTATCAGAAAATTTATCAAGTAATCAGATGTTTTTGAAACTTTTTTCTCTATAGTGAAGCTTTTAGGGGAAGTTTTTTGTCATTGATAAAAGATGAAAAAAGTTTTCTGTACCAAAACAAATGTTTTACTCCTTTGAACTTGTGAAGTAACTGGGAAGATTTAATTTCTTGTAATTCTTGCAAAAGAACCTTAAGCAAAGGATAAAAGACAAAATTTATAGAAATAAAAACAACAACAACAACAACAAAAAACCAAAACAAAACAAAAACACAAAGTGGAGTTCTCACTCTTCATTCTCTCATGTGTGCTTGGAATATAGTTCTTGCTGTGGAAGTTCCTGAGTTCACAGTGAATGGTAAGTCTGTGATGTACTCAGCTGAACTCTTGCTATGGCAGGTAATGTAACAAGCAGATTTAATCTCTCTTTCTATCCTTCTTGCATATTCAGATCAGGACTAGCTAGTGTCAAGAGGATTACAAATATTTTTTCTTAATGCTGAGGGATTTAAGAATATCAGGTGTTTCTACACCAAGTTCCTGCTGCATTCCACACAGAACAAGACAGTCATTTGTCTCTCAAAAGGACCTCATAGGAGGTTTTCCTCAGCTAAGAGCTGCTGATTCTATTAAGAAAACAGGGCTTTTTACATGACTGATTATTATGTGGGTGTACTTAATAAAAAGTAGGAATATCAACTGTCAGATTTTATTATCTGACCTGTACTTTATTTCATTTTGATCAGTATTCCTATGGATCACATGTAAAAGGGAAAAAAAGGTGTTGTATGTTGTATGTTTTTGCTGATTTTGTGTCTGAATCACTTTCCTTTAAAACAACACCATAGAAATTGTTACATTCAAGACATATAGAAAGGTAGAAGTCTTAGGTAAGGGATTGCTACTCCTGTTCTGTTCCCAAGTTCCCAATCTAAGACAAGTCAGATTTTATTGTATTTAAGGACTTAACTCCCAGTAAGATGAAGTTAAACCAAACACATCTGAAAAAATCTTTTCCCTAATCCTGAGCTTATTCCATCTTCCTGACACTAAGAGATAAACATTATAGAGTAAGGGATTTGTGAAGAGAGGAAAATATTTAGATTAGTGCTTGGTTGGAAAGAGATCAATTGTGCTTCACAGCTTACAATGACAGGTGATACTTAGCCAAAATTTTTGACACATGCTGTGACGCAAATAAGGATGTAAATTATTTTATCACATAAAATATGTATGAAAGATAGTGGCATTGTTCTCTCCATCTCAATGTAGTCTACTGAAGGTTCAAAACCATATTAAGAGATTGCTGAGGAAAAGTCACATCTAGTTAGCTACTGATTA
>JAWWLZ010000094.1:31768203-31785224 GCA_035041345.1 Poliocrania exsul
TGTTGCATTGTAGGGAAAACCTGAAGGTGGAAAGCAGCTGTTTGGAGTCCTACTCAACAAGTAGCAGATGCTATTGATGGAGAAGACAAATCAAGTCAATTTGTAGAGCTCAAAGCCATTCAATTGGCCTTGGATGTTGCTGAATGAGAGAAGTGGCCAAGGTTTTACCTCTGCACTGACTTGTGAATAATAGCCAATGCCCTGTAGGGATGGCTAGACCAATGAAAGAAGACCAACTGGAAGCATAGAGGGAAACCCATCTGGGCTGCTGATATATGGGAAGATATCACCACCCGACTACAGAAACTGACTGTGAAAATTTGCCATGTGGATGCCCATGTGCCCAAAAATTGAGCTAATGAGAAACATCACAACAACGAACAGAGAAACCAAGCTGCACAAGTTAAGGGGTCAGAGGTAGATCTGGGCTGGCAACATAAAGGAGAGTTGTTCCTAACTTGATGGGCCCAGGATACCACAGGTCATCAAAGCAGAGATGCTGCCTATAGGTGGGCATGAGAAAGAGGGGTGGATTTGACCATGGAGATTATTTCCCAGGTTATCCATGATTGTGACACATGTGCTGCCATTAAACAAGCCAAGAGAGTGAAGCCCATGTGTTATCATGGGTAGTGGGACAAATACAGATATGGGGAGGCTTGGCAAGCTGATTATATCACACTACCACAGACCTGCCAGGGTAAGTGCTATCTACTCACCATGGTGGAAGCAACGACTGGATGGCTGGAGACACATCCAATGTCTCACATCTCTTCCCAAAACACCATCCTGAGTCTTGAAAAGCAAGTCTTTTGGTGACACAGTACTCCAGACCAAATTGAGTCAGAAATGGGACATTTTAAGAATAGTCTGGTTACCACTTGGGCAAAAGAGCATAGCGTTGAATGGGTGCATCATATCCCTTACCATGCAGCAGCTGCTGCAAAGGTTGAGTGGTGTATTGGACTACTGAAAACCAGTCTGAAGGCCTTGGGTGGGGGGACTTTCAAGAACTGGGATTAGCACCTAGCACGGGTTACATGGTTAGTCAACACTAGAGGTTCTGTCAACCAATTTTGTCCTGCCCAGTCAGAGTCCCCTCACAATGAGGATAAAGTTCCTGTATTTCATTTGACTGGTGCGTTATGTAAAGCAGTCTGGGTTAGTCCTACCTTGAGCAAATGCAAACTCATCCATGGGATTGTTTTTGCTCAGGGACCAGGATGTACTTGGTGGGTAATGAGAGTAGATGGGACGACCCAGTGTGTGCCTCAAGGAGATTTACCCTTAGGGGAAAAAATAACTTTTATTCTGAGTTTTGTATTGCAGGAAACGAACTCATTATGCTGATAAGGTATTTGATAGTTAAACCCTTATGGCATAGTGTAGATAATAGTCTGAAAGGCAATACAGATGCACTGTTCATACCTAAGTCTGATTCAGAATTTCCTCTTGAAGTTGTCTTTTTCAAATGTTTCTTGCCTGCCAAGCCTAGAGATTTCATGATAAAAAAATGTAGTTTTGACTAAAGTTTAATAAAACACTAACAGAATTTCAAAAGAGTCCATGATATATTTTAGTAGCTGCCAGGAAGCTTCAGTATTGCTTGGTCTGGAATGGAGGCCTTCTTCTATGTGTACTGCTCCTGAAAAATTCTGACACTCTGGACTTCCATCCTATAGGGTCTAGAGTTTCCAGTGACATTGGTTGCCACTGGTTTTCGGACAATATTAGTTACAGCTAACTGTAAGTTTTGAAATGTAATGAATCCATCTGAAGTTATGGCATTTGAAGCTCTAGGATCAATTACTTAATTTCAATTTTATTTCATGTAGGAATAATAACAAGTAACACATTGCTTTGTAAGATGTGTTGTGCAACAGAAAATCATTATGTGGAAAAAATGTTCTCATAAAATATTGTCAGCCTTGATTATCAAGGAGAATATAAGCTAATACCAACAAAAAACAAACACCACAAACCCCAGCCCCAATCCAAAACAAACAAAACCCAAAAAAACCCAAACAAAAACCACAAACCAAAACAGAACATAGGTACAAATTTTACAGAGTTTCATGCATAGATTTGAAGAAGTTATTCTCATAGTAAAGTACAGAAAAGAGGAAAGTGACCCAAATTGAATTGTGCATAGGGTCACAGGTCCTCTGACCTTTTATAAACTGGAAGGAAAATGAAAATAAAAGGTCATGGAAATTATTCATCCAGATTTTTCACCAAATGCCTATGTTATGAACTCGATATTACCTTTATTAGCCAGTTTTATAGGGAAAGGAATTTAGCTGCATGCTTGGTTAAGAGTTGTCTATTTAGAAGTAAAAGCAGAATATTTCAGGTTTTATACTTGTAGTAGGATGAAGTTTATCACATTTGCTGTAGTAGAGATTTTATGAATGCAGATCAAAGAAATTGCAAGGGAATCCAATGTATCTCTCATTTGAATGAGTTAGGGAAAGCTCCAAAGGAACATAATGAAGGAAGAATGAGTCTGGTTTTGTGCACACTTGAATATATTCTTCTCTTGGCTTTCATAATACTTTTCTCAGTCTCTCAGATTGTAAATTTTTTGCTATTCTAAATTTTTCTACTTAGGCCTAGTAAAATGGCTTCAAGGGAGAAAATCACACTGTCAATAAGGGGCAGGAGGACAGGAGAACAGATGGAGGGGAAGAAGTGGAGGATTTAAATGTAATTCTGGCAATTCAGTCATCATGTATAAGTAGGGATGTGAAACTTGCATAATAGTTTGATAACTCTGCATCTCAGATGATAGAAAAAAAACTGCGAGATAACTGTGAAGGTTAATCCAATTTGTACACTTACTCGTTTAAAAAAAAAATTAAAATAGTATCTCAAATCCCAGAGGACTTCCCATTGTTTTCTAACCATATAGAACAGAAGAGAAAGTGGTATGATTGCCAAATTATCAGTGACTTTAAACTAGATTGATAGAACAGTTGAGATAGCATATCCTCCTTGGAGGATAGAATAGATATTGGGTAGGGGTAGACTAATAGGCTGTGAAGCTTTGGACAGAGTCTCTTGGAATATGTCCACAACAAACATATCAAAGAAGTGGAAAACTTTAACAAGTACATGACAGCAGTCTGGATTATTTCCAGGGATTATACCTGAATATTCTTTCTTGTTCCTCATTCATATGACAACTGAAATTTCAAAAATTAAGAAATTTGATATAAAAGTTAGTTTATTAAATAACAAATGCTGGAGTTTCTATTGGAAAGTGTTTGAAGGATTTTGCTGGTGTTAGTTTTTGCAAATCCCTTAACAACCTGTTAAGATACTAAGCAAATTTAGAGGAAATTGTGAAAAAACATATTCTGTCTGATTTTTTCTTTCTACATGTTATATTAAATGACTATTTTCTGCATGTCTAATATGCTGAGCAGGATTAGGATATATATTCTTCTGGCGTGACTTTACATGAAATATTAGACACATCATTTACAAGTGGCAAAATGCAACCAAACAATGAGTGGGTAAAAAAGTAAACTCCAAATAGTGTAAATATATCTGTGATTTCAAGAAAGGTAGTTCCATGTTTGATTTATACATTAACTGATGAAGCAACACTGGAAAAATCATTGATGGAGGATGTGAGAGAGGAGTTATTTGCTACTGGTTCCTGTTCTGCCTTAATCCTACAAAACTGCTAGTCGATTTCATTCTCTGAATTGCTAGATTTTTTGTTCTTAGAAAGACTAAAAGAAAATATTACAGCTAAAAAATAAAGTTGTAATTAATAACTGTCTTCAGCAATAAAAACAACCATCTCTGACACCAAAACTAAAAATAAGGCAGATATTCAGGCTGGCCTCACAGGGTTCATGGATAGTCAGTGACATAACTAGTCTTTTTACTTTAGATTTGTTTGTGCTGGGATCATCCTCAACCCAAGTCCAGCAATTTTACACAAGCAACGTGGTAACTATGACTAGGTAGTGCAACACTGTTTCAAAGCACTGACTTATTAAATCTGAACTGAAAATTCATGTGCAGTACATTTCTTTTTTCTGAATCAAAAAACCTTAGCTTGATGAATTCTGGTTTGAAAACACCGACAGATTCTCCCATGATGTATAACAAGGCTATCTGCTCCAGAATTTTTCCATTGAAGTTATTATTTCAGTATTTTCAGAATTTTCATTGATTTTACCACACAAAAAAATAGACCGTAATGGTCAAACATAGAACATAATTATTTCACAGAATGGAATTCATGCATAAAGAGGTTAAAAGCAAAATACAGTAGTATTCTGTTAATCAGTGTCTTAAAGGAAGGCAGAAGTAAGTTTTCTCCAAACACCTAAGAAAAAATCCAAGCTCTTTCTTAATACAGAATATAAATTCAATATACTGTACTTTACTACTATAAAATGGCCTTACAGATAGAAATGTAATGAAGTATAAAATATATCATGCAGGTACAGAACTTTTTCTAAAGAACCACGGGATCTGTGTAAAACTTCTCATAAAAATGATCTTATTACTGAGTATAGCAAGAGTTTCCAAGACCTTTCCTTTGAAAAAAACACTTGCAATGTATCAATAACAGACACTATATTCAGTTTGGAAATTTTAAGAATATAATCTTAAATTTTGTAAGTACTGACAACCTGGAATAAAAATTAAAATATGTATGCAGTACCTTACAAGAGTGATTTTCTGAATTCTCTGCTGCTCACACTACACAAGCAGATTCTTCCCCTGCTTTTAAGACATTTATGTGTTTTGCTGTTTTAAATTGGATGAGGGAAAGGTGGAATTCAAGGTCAGTATGAGTTGAGTACACATATTTTGTGTATTTATTGTTGAAAAAATTCTGATCACCATCTCTCTTATTTGAAGATATAAACATATTAGACAAAAATGTTTGACTTGCAAGCCACATCAAGTTTCTCAATGGACTTTTTATTGTCACCCAGTTTCTTGAAGGATAGCAGAAGAATTTCCTGTCTACTGTTTCCTAGCTTGTTCCTTAGAAATAGTGGATGGTAAGTTACATTAGGTTACAGTATGTATTTACAGGAGAAAATATGCTGCATTTATAAAGTGTACCTGCATTTGTCATCAGTGAGCTTTTTATGCAGCTGTTATTCACAGTGGATAATAAATAAGTCCCACTGACTTGAACTAAGACAGACCTTCACAAAGATTTTAATAGAGGTTTACTTCTTTTTATGTTTAACATTTGTTTTACTGCTGGTACAGTTTCTGCAAAGAAGCAACAGTAGAACTGTTAATCTACATCATGTATTGATATATTTCAATAATTTTCAATCAGAACAGCACTGAAGAAGTCAGGTCAATGATTTGCTCAACCTAATGGTGAAACTGAGAGATAAAGTGGAAATACTAAGAAATAATAGGGACTCTGAGGGAGAGATTGACTGATGGAGCTGCACTCTACTGTATCTCAGACAAAAGGATCCACAAGCCACTTCATAGAAGTAATGAATCCCCTACCCTCTCACCACCAGGCAGAAGAAAGCAACCTTAGAGACAGAAGGGAGAGGAAATAGGTTTCTGCTTGAGGTGGCAAATGAATCCCTTCATCTCCTAGGGTACCTTTACAGAATATATATGACGCCCCGGAATCTGATGACTGGGGAAATGAGGAAGTGATGAAGGTCTGTCTGAGTTGGAGGTGTTACATAGGGCAAAGCAGCTTACCCTTCCACATCACAAAATAAAAAAAGAAGGGTAATAGTCATGGGTGACTCCATTTTGAGAAGAATGGAAGGCCCAATATGTCAACTGGACCTAATCAGCTGGGAGATATGTTGCGTCCCTAGGGCCCAAGTGAGAGACATCACCAGGAAACTTTCCAACTTGGTATGGCACATGAGCTATTACCCACTACAGGCTGCCTGAGTAAGAGAGTGTATTGGGTCTGGTTGAGGTGTAGTTCATTTCCCCATAGCAGCCTTCACAGTGCTGTACTTTGCAATGATAGCTAGAAAGGTGTTGATAAGATAGCAGTGTTTTGGCTACTGTTGAGCAGTGCTGGTGCAGCACCAGCAACGTCTCTCAACACTCCTTTCTCCCTACCTCAAGGGCAAGATCCTGGGAGAGGACACAAGTAGGCCAGCTGACCCAAAGTAACCAAAGGGAAATTCCATACCATATGTTGTCAGCTCAGATATGAAAGCTATGGAAAGGAGCAGAAAGGGGGAACCATTTGTTATTTACAATGTTTGCCTTCTGAGCAACCAATACATGTGCTGAAGCCCTGCTTCCTGGGAAGTGGCCAGACATCGCTCACTAATGGGAAGTAGAGACTAAACTTTGTTATTTTCCTCTTCATTTGGACATGCACAAACTTTTAGTTTTGCTTTAGTGTATTGCCTTATTTCAAACTACAAGTAGTTTTCCATGTTATTCTCTCTCCCTTATGTTACAGGGAAGAGAAGTGATAGAGTGGCTTTGTGGGAACCTGGTATCCAGCTAAAGTCAATCCATTGCAAGAAGGAAGTGAATGAGAACTTCTATAAGCAATCCAAAGCAGCCCAAAGTCACCAGCACTAGTTCTTGTGGGGAACTTTAACTACCCTGACATCTTCTGGAGAAACAACACAGTGAAACATAAACAGTCCAGGAGGTTTCTGGAAAACATTGATGACAACTTCCTTTCACAAGTAGTGGAGGATTCCACAAGCAATAGTGTGTTGCTCCATCTCATAGTAACAAACAGGGAAGGATTTGTTGGAGATGTGAAGCTTAGCAGCAACCCTGGCTGCAGTGACCATGAGATTATGGAGTTCAGCATTGGACAAGGAGGAAGCAGGGCAGTGAGTAATATTACAACCATGGACTTCAGGAGAGCTACCTTTAGCCTTTTTAGGGATCTTCTCAGAAGAATCCCATGGGAACAAGTCTTACAGGGAAAAAGGGTCCAGGAGACTTCATTGATTTAAAGGATCTCTTCCTCCAAGCTCAAGAACAACATATCTCAATGAGCAAGAAATCAGGCAAAAGAGGTAAGAAACTTTCTGAGAATGAATAAAGAGCTCCTGTCATTACTCAGGCATAAGCAAGAAACTCACAGAAGATGGAAGTACAGTTAGGTCACTCAGAATGAATATAGAGAGCTTGTAAGAGAAAGTAGAAATAAGATAAGAAAGATTGAGGCTCACATAAAATTAAATCTGGTGAAAGATATCAAGGACAACAAGAAGGGGTTCTTCAAATACATCAATAACAAAAGGAAAATAAAGAATAATGTGGGCCCATTACTAAATGGAGCGGGGACCCTGGTAATAAAGGACACTGAGAAAGCAGAATTACTGAATGCCTTCTGTGCCTCAGTCTTCACTGACAGGACCAACCTTCAGGAATCTCTGACCCAGGTTAAAGGAATCTTGAAAGGAATACTCTCCCTTCATGGAGTAGGACCAGGCTAGAGAACACATAGGCAAACTTGATATCTACTAGTCCATAGGCCCTGATAGATGCATCCCAGAGTGCTGAGAGAGCTGGCAGACAGAGTGGCCACTCATGATGATATTTGAAAAGTTGTGGCAATCAGTAGAGGTACTTGAGGACTGGAGGAAAACCATTGTCACCCTGGTCTTCAAAAAAGGGCAAGAAGGACCAGGGAACTTCCACTCAGTCAGCCTCATCTCAATCAGTAGAAAGATGATGAAACACTTCATTCTGGAGGCCATCTCTGTCCACATGGAGTACAAGAAGGTGATGAAGAGTAGTCAGCATGAATTGACTAAATGTAAATCATATTTGACAAACCTGATTGCCTTCTACGACGAACCAACTACCTGAGTGGATAAGGGGAGAGCTGTGATTACTGTCTTCCTTGACTTCAGCAAGATTTCTCTCACATACTCATAGGCAAATTTGGGAAATGTGGACTAGATGAATGGACAATGAGCTGGACTGGGAATTGTCTAAACACCAGATCCCAGAGGGTTGTAAGCAGTGACATAGGATCTAGTTGGAGGCCTGTCTCTACTGGTGTCCCCCAAGGATCTGTTTCAGACCCAGTGTTGTTTAACTGCTATCAGTTTCAATTTTAAACATGTCTTCTCAAAACACCAGAAAGTGCCCACTGGGTAATGTAGATTTTTATTCCCATGGGAGTTCTTTGGGTTTATAACATTTTTTTAGAAGACACCTGTTTTTTTTGCTTGTATGAATTAAATGATACAAATTTAATGAAACAGCATGCACTGAACTGTGTGCTGAATTTAAGTAGCTTGTACTGCTTATCAGTGAATTGCACTTTTATACAATTTTCTGTTGGAGAAAGTAAAGATTTAGACTGAGTTTCTCTTCCTAACCTCTTTCACCCTCTCTAGAAAAAACATCAGAGATTTGGTATAAGTGAGCTCCATTTGAGCCAAGGCAAAACAGAAGCATGCAGTAGAAATAGCAATAAGATGCCTTATATGTAAATTCCAATTAAAAAACTCTCTGCATTAAATGAGAATCTGTTAATATGAGATTCAAAACACATGCTACAAAACATCCCAAGCATGTTACAAAGTAATACCTCATTTTGTAAATGTGGTTTTTTGTTTGTTTCACTTAAATGCATCTGTGACATAAAATATTGGTTGAGAGTAGGCTATTCTGATCCTGATTCTGGGGATTATAATTATTATCAATTACTGGAATTTATAAACCCCTCAATTTTTTCTTCATCTATAAATCATCAGAGCCCTCTGCTCTTGAATTATAATGAAAATCTTTCAGTATGAACTTTTCTTGTTTTTTATTCCCAGTTTGAATTCTTAAAACAAGGAAAAATAAATTTGACTGTGTACATCAAAATGCAGTAAACCAAAAGAAAGAAACTGGAAAAAACAGAATTTTAGGGCTTCATATCCTATTGGAATATTTTCTCGGATAAGACTACTCCTCAGATCACATAAGTCTAAACCAGGTGGATGTGCTGAATGTAGCTTTGCCATGTGCACAGGTAGAGCCTGACTTTGCCTTCTACTTAGAACAGTTCACATAAAATTGGAACAATTTCCACTCATTTGAAAGTTATGGTATTGCAAATGAAAAGAGAAACAAGCCCTGTGTCCTCTGCAAAGGATGTTAAAATCTATACAGCACGGCCAAGAGCAAGTGTTGAAAGATTACTATTGAATGGTTGCATAGGACAAGCTCTGATGGTTCCTTGGACTCCTTCTAGGAATAGCCAGGTTTTCTTCAACTTTTATAATCCTAAACTAATAGAATTGTACCAAGTATATTTAGTCTGGGGGAAATTATTGAAGATATAAAAGCTAAAGTAATGTAACCTATAAAGAAGCTATGAATACATGTATATATTTAAGTTGAGGTAACATAATTAAATAGTAACTATATATCTATAGATAAAATAAATTTTCAAAGCAAGCACACAAGGAATTAAACATCAGATTTCCATTCATTTTTTGATTATCACCGAATGTTCAATATCTGTCTTCTCTTGGACAACTAACTCCAATCCTCTATTGCAGTCCAGCAAATTTGCAACATGAGGTATTTCAACAGAGAGACCGCAGGATTAACACATTAATGCTGAGGACTAGCTTGTCAGGATAGAGGGATAGAGGAGTGGTCCAGAGATCATGGTCCTGAAGTTCTCCTTCACCAGTCACACAAACAATTTTTACTTTCAGAAGCTGAAGAAGGTCTGAGAGATTTTTATTCCTATTTTCTATTACTCAAAACTGTTTCACAAAAAGAGAGGGGGAAACGCATTAAAACAAAACAAAGACACATCACAGTCATTTCACAAAAACTTACTTCCGTTTACATGTGTTTAACTTCTCCAATTCATAGAAGCAGAAGCATCTGACTAAGCACTGGAGGAGCACGGGCCAGGGACAGAAATTTCAGGCATGAATAATAATTGGGTTTAAGTCAATTAGAAAGTTTGTGTATCTTTAAAGCAAGCTTTAAAAATTCAGCTTAAGTACATAGTTTCTAAGTAAAGATGATGGCTAGTTAATATTGCTATTCATTTTTAGTGTGCTTTTTTAAATGCTATTTTAATTTGACAGTTTGTGTTTCTCTGTTAGAACAGTATATATAGGGTAATTTCAGATGTAAGTATTGGTGGGTCTTTGGTTGGTTGGGTTTTATTTAATTCCTTGGAGCAAAAGGCCTTAAAATCATTTGAGTTGACTTTTGATTTTTAAGTTTAACTCTAAATAACTATTTCATTTCCATGTATTTGTCAGGCTAATTGTAGGAAATGTTCTAGTTGAGACACACAAAACCTCACAGTGTTTTAACTTACTCATGAATAATTTAATTTGTTTTCTTCTTGATAATGAATGGAAGAGAAGCACAGTTCCATTTCTAAAGAGAAAGTAACCTCACGTTTCTTGGTTTCTTTTTTTTTCTTTTTTTCTCTTTTTTTTTTAACTTACTGCATTAGGTAGACAGCAGGAAACATTTATCCTGTTTAAATGCTTGGATCATATATTGTTCTAATCTAGAAAAGGATACTAAGTATAAGACCTTGTGAAAGAAAAATTGCATTGAAAAATGCTAAGTGGTTATGAAAGGGAGTAAAGGAAGTCTTACACCTCCCAGGAAAAAATCTGGGTTTGGGGAAAATGAAATAAAGTCAAGGACTCCTAATATAATAAATTTATAACTATGGCAGATAAACATTTTAATTAAAAAGAAGAAAAGCTTCTTCTACCTAAGGGGGAAAAAATGAAAATAAAAAAGGATTTTTGTCATGAGTGATTATCAGTTCAAACCCTCTGAAAGATCTGTAGAGATTATATCTAACTTCTATGAAGCAAGGATGTTTATACCCAGGTAGAAATCCTGATTGATACCTTTTCAGGAAGGGAAGAGGCATCTCTGTGGTAACTTCAGTTAAGCTTGTGAAAGTTGCTTTGTTTCTTTGCTTCAGACTTTTATAAGTATTTTGAACTAATATGGTTTAGATGTTGCAGATAAATATTTGTTATGTGCCATTTCTCTTAATTTGTGATTATGTGTAATTTGAAGTAACTGGGTTTCAGGTAGGTTCTTATCACTCAAGATCTGATGATTTTAAAAGTGGGACCTGTAGCAATAGAGTGCATTTCCTTCAGAAAACAAGTCAGAGATTACCATCACAAAGGCCTGACAATTAAGTATAACCTCCAGGAGACTGTGTGTGACTTTGAAGGCTTATGGTATATTAATAGCACCAGGTAGACAGAGAGATGTCAAAAACTGGTTTTGGAAACACTAACTGGTAATGATTCAAAGCACTGTAAAACATGATGCCATAGAAGAGAGCACAGTTAGCAAAACTTCTTGGAAATTTGCTTTGAGAGCCCCTACCCAGTCTCTGTTTGTGAAAGAGGAAGCTTCTTTAATGTGTTAAGTCATCTACCATTCTGTAACCCATGAAAGTTCATAGCCTGTTTAAATGCTTCTGTAAGCAACTGTCTGGAATGAGCACTTTGAAGCTGCAGTCTGTAAATATGGAGAAAGTCTGAACAGTGCAGCAGTGATTCAATCTCACTCCTTCAGGTATGTGCCAGAGTAGTTTGACTGATATGAGACAAGAGTAACCTACGGCAAAACTAGTCTTAAATTGAAAGGGAATGATTGTTTACAACAGAGAGAAAGTAATTTTCTCAGTTATATTCTTTAGGGGACATCTTTGGATGCAGTTGATATTTTTAACTACTTTAAACGTTGCTTTTCAAAATATTAATTGAGATAAGGGTGACTCAAAAGCCATTTGAGCTACTTTTTTCTCCACTCTTGGTTCTATTCTCAAACTTCATTTTATTAATGGATGACAAGGACACAGATGTAATAAATGAGAAAAGGAAGCAATTGCCTTTCTCTTTTATTACTTACTGTATTTTAGGTTGCTTATGTACCAGTATGGAAGGCCAAAATAAAACCAGTATCATATAACCTGCATTATTTCTATTTTTTGTGCTCAGAATCCATGAAATCTCAGATTTCCTTCTAGAAAGATAAATATCTTTCTAACTTTGAGCAAGAAATTGCTAAAACAAAGAGATCAGCTTTTAGTGAAGTATAGATACCAGTCTTAGAATAATACTGCCTTGCTTATACAGTCATCACCATGGCTAGGCTTCATGAAAAAGACTTGGGAAGGGCACTACCCATGCTTGTAAGCATTGGCTGCATCAGAAGTTGCCCACTAGCCATGGTTAGCCAAGGGGGAATGGAGATGAGCTTTGGTTCAGCCACCTTTTCTAGGCCCCTCTCCATGCAGCGCAAGCAGTGCTCTCCTTAAAAATGGCTGCTTGGTCATTCAGGATGCTGCCGAACCAGACTGTCATCTCTGAGGTCAGTCTCCAGTGACCAATATCCTGAACTGCCTGCATGCAGGGTTGGGGCTGCGGCTTCCAGCTACTTCCTATCACCTGCCGTTTCTACCCTCACCTGTGTCTGCAGGGCTTTGCAATGTGGGTGAACCCTTCAAGCCTGCGCAATGGATTTTTTAAGTAAGGCACAGCTTGTGCGGAACTGCCCCCACCCTTTACTCCTAAGGTTCATCTGCCAGGCCCAGCGAGCTTGGATGGTGACAACGAATACCTCAGGATGCAGGTTTGGCTGGAGTATCCTTCTCTTAGATGGATGGCCTTACAGGGCTAGGTGAGCTCCATCTGTCCGGGTTTGGAGTTAGTTGCCCTTCTCCTAGGATGGTTGCCGGGGGCTCGTGAGCCCATCCTGCCCGTGTACACACTCTGTCTGACCCTTCAGCTGAGACCTGTCTGGCATGGGAGACCCAACCAGAGGCACATACCACTGCCAGCATAGCACATAACCTCATAAGGGCACACAAGCTTCTCCCCCACGACAAGGGAGTGTCCATGCAGAAGTTATACAGTTCTAGTATTAATAAATGCATAAATAGAAATAACAGGAAGTAATGTTGGTACTTATTGAAGTTGAGCCAAATTTCCAATTACTTAAGTGATAATTTTAAAACATGGAGTTTTGACCTGCAGCTGAAACTGAAAGCCTTCAAAGAATTGCTATTTACTCACAAGGTGTTTCTCATAGAAACCTTGTGAAAAGAAACAGTATTCTGAAAACCTATAGTCATATGATTTCAGTGACTGCAATGTGGGAATGTTACCTCTGCTTCTGTTTCTTACATATCTTGATTTTTAATAGAACATGTCAAAATCTAAGTTGTTAAGGTTAGAGAGGTCCACAATTTTATCCGTTTGGTCTGCAATCCAGTTTCATTGTCAAAATCCTTATAAAGAAAAAATTCTACAACCTGCTATTGGCAACCACATGCTCCATTCTAATTTAATTTTGCTGTCCAACAATCTAGTGTGAAGGAATCAAAAAGTAGTGGTATAGTTTTGTTCCCAATACACAATTACATTTGAGATCCTATTAACCCTTTCCCTTCCTAGCAATTGGAACAATTACATACTTCCTGAAGAAAAGTGTTCATGAAGAAAATCTATATAAACACAGAAAGAAAATCTTGACTGCTCTTGTCACAATAGGAAATTTCATTAGGGGTTTAAGTAGACATTTAAAACATTTTCATTAGAGATGTTCAAGAAGCTTTTCTGAATATTCAGCAGTTAAGAGGAAGAAACTTGCTAACCCAGATGGTAACAGTAAGTAATATGAGGATGCTTGTCAAATAAGTTAATTGCTTTATCACCATGATATAAAAGATGCATTATTTATCAGACACAATGCAATATCTCCATTAGAAATAACCATAATTATTTAGTAATATGTTAATTCTGTAGCTTTTCTCTTGGTAATGATGCCTTAAGAGAAACCATAGAAAACAGGACTCCAGCCAACTTAGTGTATAAGATAAAAAGGTAGATCCTTTAATGCCCAAGTCTAGGACCTTCAGGAATACATGTTGACACACCTCTCGAAGCCTGATTCCATGGTTTTTATAATAATGTTTATCCAATGCCTGTTCACCCATCTTCCAGTCGAGCCCCATCCCAACCCTGGCACACCCCATCAGGAATTGAGTCTGGGGACATCTAGGACCCTCTGTTCATCATCCTTCATCTTCCTTGCAGCACACAGTGCACTTCAAGACCTTCCAGTGCTGAGCTTCGAGGTCAATGTGCCCATGTTTATGTCTCGTAGCACAGACTTGAGATGCTATTCAGCCTTCTGCCTTGAAAACAAGACTAAATGGCTAATGGTTGATATGGGATAAGGGTTAGTATGCATAAACATTGGCCTTAAGCTAGTAGGAATACTCGTACACTAAAATCTAAGTTTCACTACAAGTACTTCTAAAATCTCCAAAAATCAAAAATCATGAATCAAAAACCCCCTGAGACATCAGTAACTATGCAGTAAACAAGTGACTTCGTGTCCTTATTGTACCTGAGTAATCACTTAGTATGTAGATATTTATCAGCACTTCTGATGCCGAAAGGGGTTTTTGATTTTTCATTTTTATAGATTTTAGAAGTATTTGTAGCTGTAGCAAAGTAGACTTTTAGTATGCTAGTATTTTGGCAGCCTAAGTTCATTGTTTATATATCCTAACTCTTACCACATATTAGTAGCTCAAATTCTTTTAGCTGTTTAGGCTCTCTTCAAGGCAGAAAAGCTGAAGACTACCAGAAAGGCCTGCAGAACAAGACCAAACATAAACCAACAACCTTGAGTCTAAGAACACCGGAAGAACTCCAAAAGCCAAGGAAGAGGAGTTGATGAAGACAGAGGGTCTCGACAACCCCAACCCCAAATCCTGGGGAGTGGAACAGGGGTAGGACTAGGGCTGGACTGAGAATTGTGTAAAATAATGATTGGGTGGGCAATATTATAAAAACCATGGAAATCAGTGTTCGGGGGGGCACGAAGATGTCATCATATATTCCTAAAAGCCTTAAGCCTGGACATTAAAGAATGTACGTTTTTATCTCATCCCACATTAACTTGGCTCGGAGTCCTGTTTTTGGGTTCTCTCATGGCATCACTTCCAGTGTTCTTTGAGAAAATATTTTTATGGACAGCTTCTTGGGGTATAAAAAATCTTTTTACTAGCATATATTGGCTATATCTGCACTTGAGAACTACTATATATTCGGTTAAGTAAGTGGTCTGAATTATCTTTGCTTATTTTTAAATATCAATGCACTACTGCACTAACTGTAATATGTAATATTGAAAGACATACTGAGCTCTAGAGAGATTTGTAAATCAGGTAGGTGTGAATCTTGCTTTACTGGGGACTGTTTTCTACATTTAGTATTTAAATGGGAAATCTGCTATTCTGTGATATTAACAACAGCATCCCAAACAAGCAATATAATTTTTGTCTCTGCAAGGTAATGTTCATTAAAAGGAACCAATTTATTGCCTTTCACCATAATAAAATGGTGCACTGGAAGTAAATTATATGAAAGCTAATTTTGATTGTTTGAATGCAAACAACCGTAATATCTTTACATTTCACAAAGTTTCTGTTACTATTTGCTTTTGGTAAAAGTTCTAGAAAATGCATGAAGCTTATACTGTAGGTCAGTGCATTATAAATAAATGCTTTCACATGAAATCATAATCTTGAAATCATAACTTATAAGTTATGTTTCTACTAATCATCTTTATTTCCAATAATGGACTTTGCAGTGTTTGGTTTAAAGTTAGACTCGATGATCATAAAGGTCTTCTTAAATCTAAATGATTCTATGACTCTATGATATAAAAATTGATCATAATTTTGGATTAGTCAGCCATTTAGTTAACTTCATTAGGCATATTACAGTGTAATGTACAGAAAGCAACTATATTTAAACACAAATTTCTCCACATAATTTCTTTAGTAAATCAGCACCAAAGTACAATCTGTATTAATGTAAAATAATTGACACAAAACCCCCCACTGCTATGAACAAAACCCCAGATGATGCTGTATACAATATGCCTTTATTTTGTGAAATAAAGCACATCACTGGGCAATTTCAAAGTAAAATATGTAATTTTCTGAATCTTCTTATACAGATTGAGTGGAAAGACTTTATTCCACTACTGAGAAAAATCAAGTAAAGGGTTTCAATTTTGTAGATCTGTAAATACTAAAATATAACTGCACCTGAGGTAGCATTTATCACAGAATCACAAAATCATTTAGATTGAAAAAGACCTACATGAACACTGAGTCCAACTTTCAAACTGACCACTACCTTGTAAATTAGACCATAGCACTAAGTGCCACATACAGTCATTTCCTGAATGCTTCCAGAGATAGTGACTCTACCACCTTCCTGGGCAGCCCCTTCCAATAGCTGAAAACCTTTTCAGTGAAGAAATTCTTCATGATGTCCAGACTGCATCTCCACTGGCACAGCTTGAGATAATTTCCCCTTATTCTCTCACCAGTGTTCTGGGAATAGAGGTAGCCCCCACCTTCCTACACCCTCTTTTGAGTTAATTGTAGATAATGATAAGGACTCTCCTGAGGCTCCTCTTCTCCAGACTAAACAAAGCCAGACCCCTCAACCTCTCCTCATATAACTTCGTCTCTAGACCCTTCATCATCTTCATTGCCCTTCTCTGGACACAGTTCAGTCCCTCAATGTCTTTCTTGAAACGCAGGGCCTAGAACTACACACAGTACTCCATGCTGAACACAGGGGGTTAATAATTTTTCTGGTCCTTCTGGTCATACTTTTTTAATACACTATTTTTGATTTTTTTTATTTATATCCACTAAGTGGATTTGTGCAGTGTTTCTAGGAAAAGTTATAAGTTCTAGTCATTAGTTAATTTTCAGTAACAATGACTTTTGTCCAGTAGCAATGGATTTTGAAAACATTTACATATAGGCCACTCATTGAGACTCCATGTAGATGTGATTCATACCACAAAAGGAGGAGTTATCCATAGGAAGAGCCACGATCAGGAGGACTTAGTAGGGCTGGGATTGTAAACATAGCCTGTATCTGTGACAGATGGATGATGCACAGTCTTCTGGAACTGCAGCATGGCAGCTGGTGTCCTAGTTCAGCAATGGGGACCAGTTT
>JAWWLZ010000094.1:31811874-31826782 GCA_035041345.1 Poliocrania exsul
TTTAGGAGTAAAATATTAGAAGTAATAGAATAGACTGGCAAAAAGTAACCATTAGAGGTGATGACCAAAGCATATGCAGGGCTTGCTACTAAAGATTTAACTTCTCACTAGGTTGCTTTACTCTTTTTACTCTTTTCCACAGTATTTTCTGCATTTCAAGAAGGGAAAGGGGAATATTGTTTTCAGCCAGAGAAGCCTGTATTCTGATGCTTGAGCCACTTTCTGGGGAAGGAAGAGAAAAATTTCTCACATTTTGGGATACCTCGCTGTGTGTGGGGAAAAAAATACTTATTTTTGCCCCTGGAAAAAAGAACTGCAGTTGGACCTGTGATCAAGAGCCATAGACATTGAGGGGGATCACTGTTATGCATATCAACTCACATGAGACATCTCCATGCATTTTAATGGAAGGTCATCAGGGAAACTTTGGTTCAACTTTGTCCTCAAAGTTTTCCGTTGGTCAGGTTTATATATATATTCTACATCTACACCATGCAACAGGCCTCCAAAAAATGGAAAGCTTCAGATTCACATTTAAATTTGTGCTCCCTATCTCCCAATTTACATTATTTAAATCAAAGTATCATCAATGTTTTTTCTTTCAATATCACACACTGAAATCTTTTATTGGCACTTTTCTTAAAGCTGTATGTTATTGGTACAGAAAAGGAAATAATGTTAATAATAGAAATAATAATGTTAATAATAGAAAACGATACTTATCCTGATAGCAATATTAAAAATAATATTTATTATTTTGTTGTTGGTGATGTTTATAATTATAATGGAATTTCCCAAGTCACAAAAAAACTCTGATGAAATGATAGATAGAGGGTGATTGCCATTTTAAAGTTCTTATTTTATGCTAGTGGGTGAAATCAAAAGAAAAAATAAAGTTTTAAAATTTTAAGCATGAATTGAAAATAAATATATATTAAAATATTTAAGAAAAATGGTTGTTTGAGAATTCAACATATAAAAGCCAAATTTAGGAAAACTTTATGGCCACCATAAAGTAAAGTTCATCATACTGTGAAACTGATTGTACAAACAATATAGATGTAAATAAATGTTGACGGTTTCAATATAACTTTTAAGTTTTCATGTAGTATAAACTATATGGCCAGCTTAACATAAATCAAAACAGATGATAATTTTTGCATTTTAGAAATAATATTATTTTCCAAAACTATGCTCTCCTAATCATCTAAACACTGGGATTATTGCCTAGTCAGTCAGTAACAAAATGAAATGGTCCACTCATAAAAAAGGTTTGTAATTATGTCCTGATATTTGCATGTACAGCTATCATGTTGCAAAGAGGGTATCTACAATTGCAATGAGGGGGAAAACTCCCACACCATAAACAATGTACCAGCCGCAGAACTCAGTTGACTCCCATGACCACTGACATATCCCATAATACTGTTCTACTTCCTACTGAAATATTGTATTCCTGCATCTCCCATAGTAAACCTGAAGGTGGAAAATTATACAACACCTGGTTTTCTGAAGGTTGCTTTAACAATGAACCAGCAAGTTGCAGTAATTCATAATAAACAGATAAAATCTAAAGTTAACCCTAAACATATGCAATAAAATTGACAAATCAGGTTTGGCCATTGGAAACTGAGATTCTTTATTATATTTCCTCTTCAGTTGCCACAAATTTGTATATTCCAGTTAATTACTTTTTTTCTTTTTTTCTTTTTTTTTTTGATACTTCTCTGGTTCTTAATGTTGCAAAAAAAATTTGGGGCTTTTTTGGGGGTGGGGGAGGGAAAAGAAGGCATGTGAGGAAGGTTAGTGTGGTCTTCCTCTATGCAGAATTGTTACATATTCTACATTTTGTAGTACTTTTAATATTAAGGAACCAATAATGATTGCTGGACCAGTCTTGAAAATGAACACCTGAAGCATATGAAGAAGATTTAGTGATTAGGCTGACATTCACCACCACTCCCACTGAAAAGGAAAGAGAAAATTTGTTTATGTTACAAATTCTTTGTCTCCCTTCCAAGAAAGAAAAAAAATTCAACCATAAAATGAGTGAATGCACCACTGGGGAAATCCCAAAACTTTCCAGATATGTTATGAAGACTGATGAATGGATTTGGGAAAGGAGCTATCCAGCCAAGAAACTAAAGGGCCACAAGCCCATGACAAAGCATTGAGTGACCTTTCAAAAACAAGCAACAAAATTATTTACCTTCAATATGAACAATAAAAGTTTAAGTCTCTTTAGTCAAGCTGATTATAGAATGGAAAGGAGCAGGGAGCTAGCATAAATAAAACGCTGTGATTTTTTTTTTTTTCCAAAACAGAGTAAATCCTGGGAAGAGACCAATTAATTAATGTCACTCTGAATAATGATTTGTGGTGGTGTCTGTGACAGAAGATCCTTCAGACACTGCAAGCTGTTGCCTTAGAAATTGGTCCTCCCTAATTAGCTGGATGGCACACAGTGTGGATCCTTCAAGATGGTACACTGTCTGGTCTGACTAATGTGTAAAACAAGCATCAACAGTGATGAGGCTGGCAAAGATAAATGGAAATGAGAGCCCAAAAAATAACAGTGCAGGGAATTATTGTAGCAGGTCACTGCAGAAAACCTCCTAGAGATAAATTAGAATCAAACAAATTATTAAAACATATGGATAATGGCAATTTATATTGAAATATGTGCCAAGGGTGGCCAGTAAATTTTTTTGAAGTCTAAAAAAATGCAGGGATAAAACAGTTTAGTGATAGAAAATTAAATATCAAAAACTCAGATACTGGACAGAAAATTGTTCAATTTTAGGTAGTGGTGTAATACATCATATTCAAAACCAAGGACCACTACTTCATTTTCAGTGAACAACATTGAGATAAATTAATTACTGAGATACAGTGCAGATGAACATTTCCTATAATTGAACAAATATTATAGGTGCAAGGAATATGCAGATAAGAGAAATTACACACTAATAACTACAGTTATGAACAACTAAGGACTGACAAATGAGTAGCTTCAGTGACACAGATCATCTGCTTTGTGAAGACATTGGTGAACTGTAAATAGTATCCCAAAATCACTCACAAATATATTTAAAAGTCTGAATTTCACCTTGTTCAGAAGTGTTGACATAAGGAATATTACAGAGAATATTAACAACTAATCTGATGAACTGTTTAAGAATCTGGGATCTACTAATACTTGGTTACACTTGTGTATCAGTCCCATACCTTCCTGTGTAGAATAAATTGTTGTCAGATTCCTTTCTTCTCCCAGCTGACAGGGGAGATATGAAGGTTTGTACTGGAAACAAACTGACATACAACCCCTAAAGTAGTGTTTGATGTATGTGTCTTTGGTCTCAACAACAAAGCTGAATATATTTCACCTGACTACTAAGCCAAACTATTCAGAAGTTGCATGAAATGACCTGTAGGTATATTATAATGTACCCTACTTCATCCATCAGCACCAGATGCTGGAGACAATCTGTGTACAATTATGCCTCTGGATTTTGTTTCTCACTGAATGTATGACACATTGCTTTGTAGGCCAGAAATCTTTGAGCATTTTTTTTGAAGAATCACCATTCATTTAATGGTTCTTCCTTTATTTGCCTTTACCCAACTCATATTGAACACTTGTACTCACAGCAATTGTTCTGCTTCCTAGCCCAAAGACATTCTTTAAATGCAGATCCTTCAAAATTTTTATTTACTGTTTCCAATTAGTCATCATCCTTCTGATTCTGCCTGAAAGTTTAATTTGGATTGTCTTTTGTTTCTCCTTTATCATTTATCCTTTAACACAGATGTGAACATATGATTACCATGCTCCAGCTAAGAGTTCACTATAATGCTGAGGTGGCAAAAGTGGCTCTTAAGCTGTGGAGCCTCACAGATGAAAAGATCAGCTATACTAATATTCAGCCTAAGTTTCCCTCATTGCAGCCTATATTCTGTGTTCATTACTAGCCTTATATCCAAACTTTCCTTTATCCTAAATGTCTAAGATCTGAGCTGTACAAACAAGATGATGTGCATGCCATTTGTACTCACTTGTACTTAATGCTGCACACAGAGGTGCCCTGTTTGCCTTTCAGCATATGTGATGCTTTCAGTGGTGTGGGTAAACAACTGGAAGTTGTGATTTTTAATCAACTTGATGATCAATGACTGCAGTTGGAGGGAACTGCTTCCCTGTGATACACTGTATATTAGTTTTTCTAAAGTATTTCCTCCGCCCTCCCCCCCCCCCCCCCCCAAAATAGAAAAATTGCAGAATTACTTCACCACAATACCAACGCGCATCCAAACAAAGAAGAGATTAGGTGCTTAAAATGCCCAAATTGCAGGGTGAAATATATTTTTTTCCTTAGAGAAAATATCAAGTTAGTTACAGTGAAATACAAGGTAATTTTAGATGTTACTTTCAAAGTTTCCTTTGTGAAGTATATGATACATGATTTAAGAAAATTTAGGCTTTTGAAATCTATTCTATTGAAATGTAAGCAGTCTTAAGTTCTTTTATCCATCTACCAAATGAAACATTAATTTTCTCATGTAATTAAAGCTAAATTCTCTTTTTAATTGACCTTTGAAATAATAGAACAGTATATCAATAGTCCTGTTAAAAAGTAACAACTTAGTTCCAAATTTGCCATTTATTTATAGGATAGGATTATTACAGAGTGAACTATACTTTGAAGTTTTGGTGAAAAACAACCGTATGCATTCATAAAAGTGCTTATAAAGCATGTATTAGACAAGAATTTCTGGTATGCTGTGTGTGTTCTCTGTAAAATTTCTGTGAAAGGATTGCATATTATTATCACACTACCAGGAATACTGATCTGCAACACTTCTGCTGCTCCTTTAATCTGTTGCACATAAAGTAAGTGAATTGTGCAGTTGCAAAGTTGTATAACATTTTCAGACTGGGAAAAAAATATATTTCACCTCGATTTTGTCAGTGATAATACATTTTTCATACTTTCATGAACTTATTGCCTATAAAACAAGTTATTTGTTTGGGAAGGGTCTTGTCTGCTTTTACTAGACTTTCAAATTCCCTTTGCCTCCTGTTCTTTGTGAGAATATTTATTTTGCACTCTTTAGTAGAGTTTAAAGTATTTCTAGTGACTATATCTCACTTTTCTTCTTACAGGTTTGCTTTTGGTTTTTTGTTTGGGTTTCTTTGACTTTGTTTTGTTTTCTTTTTAATTTGTAGTCTTTTATTTTGGATGGGGTTTTTTTTCAGTAACAATATATTGAATATTTCCGTTCACTGATCACATGGTAGTAAAGTCTTTTAATCCCTTTCAATGCAAATTTTAAAAATTACACCTTAAAATATAAAGGATGCTATCGACCGAGAACAAAAAGGAAATGTTAATTTAAAGACTCCGAATGAGAAATTTACATAACGAGAAAATTGCATTGGCAAAACCATTCTTAATTTATGATGTGTCTATACTAAACCAGTTATAAAAGATTTCAACTTTAGAAGTTTCAACTTTATAATATTTTGATAAAGTTTTATGACTTCTCTATCAGCACTCCTCTCAATGTTGTTACCTTTTTTCTCCTTCTTTGTTCTCAATAGCTGCTCACATGAGCTCTGTTATTGAACTCATCTCCCACTTCAGGCCCACAATGCAAGTATTCTCTCATGTTAGCATTGCTAGAGAAATGTCATGATACAAATAGTTAGAAAATGCTAAGATATTATTTTCTGTGTAGTTTCTAGTTAGTATTACCTTTCACTGATGTATTTATTTTATCTCCTCTATAGCTGAGACCTATAAAATTTTAAACTTAGTATCAGTAACTTACACAATTAATTCAAATGTGATCTCCATGTCATTTAATTTTTAAATGCAATTTCTCCATGTAAGTTTAGCTCTGTTTCCTAATATGACATGCTTCTGAATTAAATATGAAATTTGGAAAAGTCAATGATTGAACGGTGCTCTAACAGAGGTTAAAAGTTCCTCCAAGAATGAAGGATGCACTTTGTTTTTCCAGTAAAAGTTCCTGCTGTAGTTAGCTGCTTTGTATTTTACAGGAAAAACTACTGTGTCTGTAACTGGGGGGCTAAGAGACTATTTTAGTTTGGGTTATTTAAGTGCAACTGGAAGGTGTAACAGGAGCTAAAAGGACTTAAAGATCACAATGAACTGTCTGAAAACACTTTCAAATAAGAAAATTCCCACAAGATAAACCATCACAACAGATAAGCACAGACGACAAAGAGGAAGATGTTAATTCCAAGGCCTAAATGGAGGTGAAGATTTGGAATTATTACACTGGAGAGAATTGCTCTGTGGCAAGGTGTAGAATGCAACAAGAGAAAGCCAGGGCTGGTGAGGCAGATCTGGGTAACCTATTCAGACAAAAATTCTCACCTGCAGACTGAAAGCACATAAAAAACCCCTCTCACTATGACAAGCCATGGGAAAGGAAGCAAGTCCTCATACATATGCCAGCCGAAGTTGTTGGAACGGCATCTACCTCCATGCATATCCAAGACTTGTACTGTATAGAAGTGGTACCCCAGAAGCATGACTTCAGGGCCCCACCACTAAGCAGACCAGGCTGAGTAAAGGATGAGCAGGACACTGCAGGGATCCACAGGGTGGAGGTAAATTTACTTAATCTCTGTCTCTCCCTTACTCTCTTTCCCCCACTTCTTCTTCTCTCTTTCCATCTCTTTCTCTCTCTCTACCTCACATCTACAGTTAAATAAAATCCATACTATTGACTTCAGCATATGGTTTCATTGGCAACTTAATTCAGACAGAGGCCTCTTTTAATAATCAGATCTTAACAGGAGCTTATGTGGGATGTACTTGGGGTGGGTTAGATTTATCTTCTGGTGGCTCGAGCAGCAAAGGACAAACACTTGACTTCTTCCCTCTGTGTTCATGCAGTAGCACAACTGGTTCAGAAGCCCCAGAGTTGTTGCTTTATGTCTGACAACAGTGTAGACATATGTAAAGTTCCTTCAAATATCTGATATGGAAGTAGGCTCAGGATAGAAGTATACAGAGAAAGCATGCCCTGCTTTCTTTTTTATAAGACATCAATACAGGTTATCTCCACTGACTCTAAAGTAAACTGAGTCTCATTATCTCAGCAGCAGTCAAGCAGGCGAGTATTTTGAATCTACCAGTTACTCCTAAATCTAATTTTTTCTCCTATGTCATTTACAATGATATTTCATTAGATACAGTGCTAAATAAAAACTTCATTTTTCAAAGGTTTTGGCTGAATGTATATTTAATTTGTTTTAATACATTTCTATTTCTTTCAGAATAAAAATTAGCATAAAAAGAGCTGAGGTTCTCTGTCAGAGTAGTATACTACTTTGGGGTCAGGGGATCTTCAAATCTGAAATTATAACTTATTTCTTCTCTCTTATAAGTATTGTAAAAGTGCAGAAGCAATAATACTACAGCAATAAAATATTAGCAATATTTTTAGCCTGAAATTCACTGAATTGGCTCTGCAGATATGTATAAAATTATTTCAGCTATTATAAATTTTAGTTATTAATAATAATAAACATATATAACCCTAGGTTTTTACCGTATAAAATTGAAGGATGGAGTATGAAACATACCCTTATATGTTGCTTTGTATCTTGAGAAGATATGTAATTTTATATGTTCTTTAAGGCATACATGGATTTCTTCATTATAAATCTATAATTTAATTTACATTCAAACCCTCTTTTAATTACTATTATTTTAAAAATCCATATACAGACATAGGTACAAATTAACTCAGTCTATTAAGAAAGTATTGGGAAAAGTGTGCAGATTGGCAACTGGAACTGCCAGTACAGATTTCTAATGCTTTTTAGAAGTTTACTTTTTAATCATTACAAACAGGAAATTTAATCTCCAGCTGAACATAAATAACAACAAAGACTCCATGACTCAGCATAAAGCTGCAAACCTAAAAGGGTCATAAAATATAAAGCTTCCTATTAAAAAAGGCTTAAATATATGAAAGGATAAACAAAACATTTGCATTCTGGCCTCAGTCAGCACATACTGTTTAACAGTCTGAAGGAGAAGAGAAATATATTCTTTTCTATGTAAGCTCCTCAAAAATATCAAAGGACACTAAATTTTGTAGGTTTTTTTTCTGAATATATAGGTTGTGCTATTTGATAAGATAGTATTTTTACCTGGTTTGGAATGTGTTTAATGAGTTTCATATTTTGATACAGAATGATGTTTATTTGTGTTAGGCATGTATGGCTTGTATTGCTGTCAGCAGTATAGAAAAGTAATGAGTATCATTTCTTCCTGTTTGCAGGCAGTTTTGACAATAACATGAAATGGGCAGAAAAATGTTCTTTCTGAGTCTAAAAATAAAGTATACGCTAAATTAATAATGAAAAACTGTGGCATTTTTATCAGTATTTCTAACAGAGGCATATTCACAGTGGTAATATAGAAATACATAGAAAAACATTTACATCTACTATACACATAATAGACATACTTCTGATTTTTAAATATACATATTTTTACATCTGTATACAAGGATATGCATATTTGGACACAGTCAAAATAGATTAGTTTCACAAACCAATTCAATTCATGATTCATTCTGCTTCTAGAAAACCTAACTAGAGGATAAAAAATTTACTCCTCATAGACAGAGTATTTTCAATAATATGTAACAAGTTCCCATACTGAAAATTTACTCTATTGGTGTGAAAGATCAGTTTCCATCTGCTAAATAAACAAGTCAATAAATGAAAAAGAACTCATTTGGTAGCTTCAGCCAAATCTTCCACAAACAAAACTTTATTTGAAAATTAAAACCTTTGCTCCCTATAATAGTTTTGAAATCTTTATGGAATTTTTTTCTTTCCCTTGCCAACAGAGAGATTGTGAGAGCTACAGCCCTGCCCCCACTACATACTCTAGGCTCTGAATACACCATTCTTTGTATGGTGGGGTGTGGTTTTGCTCTGGTCTGTTTATAGTAAAAAAAAAAATTAAAAAATATATATCTTTGTAGTTAAAAACTGTCATCCTTTTCTATACATTTTCTGATTAAAAACCCTTAATTTCAAGGCTGTGGTGATTTTTTGGGGGCGGCTCCTTTTTCCTAGTTCACAGAAATATCTTAGTCTCCCCTAAACTAAGACACTCCCCTAGAGAACAGTGGCATAAGTACTAATATAGTTAATTTCACAGCACCACCTAATTTTTAAGTTAAAAGCAGCACCAGGATTGATGTCTGAGATAAGTACCTAAGATAAGTACCCCATTCATGGGTTAAGTGAAGTTAGGCTTAGCATCAGCAGTGTTCAGTGTTTTTTGCTTCCTGCAATGCCAAAGAAAATACTTTCTGTACTATGTATTCAGGAAGAGCTGCAGATTAATAGAGGCTCAAGGATAAGAAAAAAGATACCCTTCCATATACCTCTTAGATGAGTGTGAAGTAATCCTTCAAAGTTACTTATCTACTTGGCAAATCCAAATGTTGCTGTGGAAAACTAATAAATGGGAGAGTTTTTCACATAAACCTAAAGAATTACATTGTTCATGATACATCTATTCTTAGACCATACATGGAATTTGGGCTAGAGACTAATTTCTCAGGTTTACAATTTGCTCCTATGAAATATCTGTTATATTGATGATATTCCTGGAAATTGCTTTCCCTTAATGCTTCAAATGAGTATTATTGAATTATTTTTGAACCATATTATTTTCTTGGAGTCTGGCAGAAATACTACATCTTTTGCACAGTAAAAATCAGGTATTTGTGCAATTACCAAAAATCAAGAGGTGAAGTGTGGCCTTCGGTTTTATTTGGCACCAGCATGCCATAAGAGTCTCTAATACAAGAAAAATCACTACAGTCATCTATGCTGATAATTATATTTGTCTGGACTTTTAGTTCATAAAGGAGAAGCCTAAGAAAAACAGGTCATGTCTGTCCTCACTCAATCCACCTGAAATTTCTTGCCATGTTATATTAAATATTACTAAAACAAATTTGTAAAGTAATTTCTCTCACCTCAAGTACAACCAAATTGTGTTCTTCATACAGAGAAACGCATGTTTAGAGAATTATAGTTAGAGCCATAAGGGAGCTGACTCTCCCTCCTACCACACTGGCTTCCAATAAAGTATATATTAAAGCTCTGGTTTATGACACGTTCTTTGATTAAAGAAAGCTTCTGTTTCAAATTTCCACTTAAAATATTGTTGGATAGTACTACATGTGATTCAGCATTACACACACAGACTAAGAGAGCTTCAGTTTTAATCTGATAAACACTTAATTTTTAAAAACTTCAATAATTTGAAGAGGAGGTAAAAATTATTTTCTATTCTTTAACAGGATGCCAAACTTTAATATTTAGGAGTGATGTTAACTCTCCTTTTCTTTATATTTTTCCTCCAAATATGGAATGTTGTTAAAATAATTAGAAAGCTTATTTGCAAGTGTGAGTAGATGCAAAAAAATGATAGAGGGAAGAAAGGGAAAACTCTTCAGCTGAGCTAAAGAAGAGTCCAAAAAAGTACCCAAGATACATATTAATTTGATAATTCTCAAAAACTTTGCAAGTATTAGGTTTGATGCTATGTGTCTGAACATGACTGTCAGAAAATATAGCACTACCAAAAATAGCAACTAAGCAAAGTGAAAAGGGATCCTAAAGGATTTAAAATACATGTAAAAAGTAAAAGGAGAGCTCAGGTGACCTATTGTACACCACTTCAATTAAAGACACATTTTCTCCAATTACTTCTACTTTATTTTTTTTTCTTCCAAGTGCTGGCACTCTTACCTTTTACAATTG
The DNA here is from genome assembly GCA_035041345.1 of Poliocrania exsul. Taxonomy (NCBI): domain Eukaryota; kingdom Metazoa; phylum Chordata; class Aves; order Passeriformes; family Thamnophilidae; genus Poliocrania; species Poliocrania exsul. The sequence continues at coordinate 31,822,712 of JAWWLZ010000094.1, forward strand.
AATTTATCATTTGCAGAGACAGTACCATCTTCTAGCCTATAGAAATGGCAGATGTAGGAATACTCCCCAGTAAACTTCCTTCATGACAGCCTTTCCTCTTTCATTACGGGCAAGACATAAATGTAATCCCAGAGGAGCTGAGAAGAGCAGAAGCAGTTCTTAAGATAATTGGTATATTTTTCAAAATCTATTTATAAATTACACAGAAAAGAGAAATTTTGGTAAAGAAAAAGGTGAGGATATTAAATAATTTTTAGTCATTAGGTAACTGCACTTTGAAAGGGGAAAGGTAGAGCAACATGAGAAGGAAACAAAGTAAGAAGAACTTTTCCTTTAATTCTTGTATTGTTCTTTAATGAAGCATTACATATTCATTTGACAATTTCATTCAGTAACAGAATTAATATGAGAAGTGAGCAATAGTGGAATATTTATTTGTCTTTGTTTAAGCTAGTAATATAAATTACTGTGTCTGGTTTTGCTTCTAGAAGTTAAAAGTATGAAGAAATAAATCTGGTTTATTGAAAATCGTGTACAGCAATAGATTTCTCATAGTTGACATTGCTTTGTGTCGTGATTGGCTTTCTGGCTTGCAACTGTCTGGTGTACTAAAGCAGTCCAAAAATACAAAAAGTTATTATAGAAAATACAAACTGCTGAACCATTTATAGTTTAGGAGATTATATACATACCATACACTTCATTAACAAGAGCACAAGACCAAGCAGGTGCCAGTTAATTGTCTCTGTCTCTCTTATTGTTCAAGGCCACGAAAGGGCTAAAACCAAACCAGCATATTAGTCTTATGTAAAAAAAAATAAAAAAAATAAAAAAATCCATCAACCTCCAATCTTCATAGAGAAGTTGTTGAAGTGTAGGGTGGATAAGTAGACAGTGAGATCGACCTCTCCTATGATGACGGGATGAGAGATTTGAGGTCTTTCAGCCTGAAGAAGAGAAGGCTCCAAGGAGATCTTATCAAGACCTTCTTGTGCCTAAAGCAGACTTACAAAAAAGAGGAACAGCAACTTTTTACATGGGCAGATACTGCTAGGACAAGGAGAAAAAGTTTGAAACTAAAAGAGGAGAGATTTAGATTAATTGTTAGGAAGAAATTCCTTACTCAGTGGGTTATGAGATACTGGAACGGGTTCCCCAAATAAGTGGACACCCGATCCCTGGAATTACTCAAGGCCAGCTAGGCTGGATGGAGTCCTGAGCAATCCAACCTAGTGAATGACACCCCTGACCATGGTCCCTTTCAGTCCAACTCATTCTATGGTTTATGACCTGGATGGTAGGGCAGTAAGCTTTATGATGATACAAAATCAGGAGAAGTGACTGATACACTGGAGGGTTGTGCTGCCAACCAGAGGGACCTCAGGGGGCTGGAAAAGTGAGGTGGCAGGAATGTCATGGAGTTCAATATAGGTCAAGTGTAAAGTCTCCTATCTGGGAAAAGTCATGACCTGAGACAGTGTGCCCAAACTGAAGCATGAGAAGCTTTTTTCTTAATATTATGGAAAAAAAAATTACTGGGAGGGTGACTGATCACTAGAAAAAGTTGCCCAGTGAGATCACTCAGTGATTGGAACGCCACTATGCAACATTAAAAGAGAACAAAACTTGCCCTAGTAGTTAGTGAAAAATGTGATGAGAAATACCAGTCTTAAAGTAAGATCTGAAAACTAATTTAATATTTTCTTCACAAAAAATAAAATAAAAGAGTATTTTCTGATAAAGATTATGAAACAGTCATTTAGGCCACAGACCTTGTTGGTAAGTTTAAAAACAAGTAATGTTCATTAAAAATAATGTAAAATATATTTAAAAGTCTTCTATTAATAAAATTATTTTGAGTTTATATGTCGAACTTTTGGTAGTGGGGTGTATGAAGATCTGCAGTGGTAGCCTCTGTAAGAAGACTCATGCTGGTCAGAATCAATTCCACCTGCGTCAGGAAAGGATTTGCAACAAGAAACAGCTGAGCTTACTGCAAAGCTGGTAAGTGGGTTTGGAAAACATTTAAGAAGGGGTTAAAAACCTTTTGAAAGAATTGTGAATCAAATAATTAAAAAAATGTGAGATAAACAACCATGCAGATACCAACATCAGAGAAGGATGTGTATGAAGTGCTCTAGGTAACATAACAGAGATTTCTCTGTAATTTGTGGAAACCAAAATGAAAAACTTGTCCCTTTACAGTGCAGAGAGAGGTCCCCAGTGAAACAGATAATCCCTGCAGCTGACAGAGAGGAGTACGCCAGAGCAGTTATTCACATCTCAGCCCACAGATAACCCCATGATGCAGCAGGTGGATATGCCTCGAGGGAAGATGCAGTCCAGGGAAAGCACACAAAGGACTAGACTCCTAGGAGGAACTGTGGCTTGTGAAGAGAAGCCCACTCAGAAGCAGGTTTTCTGGTAGAAACTGTGGCCTCTGAAGCATCCACGCTGCAGCAGACTACTCCTGAAGGACTGCAGCCCATGGAAGAGACCCATGCTTGAACAGTTACCTTTTCTGTGGCCATCTTACTCCATTTTTAACATTACAATTAACTAAATTTATATTGTCCAAGTTCAGTGTTTTGCCTGTGACAGTAGCAGGTAAGTGATCTCCCCATTTTATCTTGATCCAGGAGCTTTTCCACCTTATTTTGTCCAATTGTCCTGTTGAGGAAAGGGACTGAGAAAGAAGCTGGGTGGAAGTCTGGCAGCCAGTCAAGATCAACTCACTGCAAATATTTGTTTAGTGACTGTGTACAACAATTCCTTTCAGGAATGATACAAATAGCTGCTATATTCTGTTGTCCTTTTTATATATGTTACTTATTTAATTTCATTACAAGGCAATGGTTATGGGATTTGTTTTTAATTTATATTATGTATGTTAAATATTACCTAAACTGAGCATGATGAAATCTGTTAGAAATAGCTAATAGATCCTGTTGTTGCTACACAATTCTGTGCACTGAATTCAACCAGTATTTGATGTTTTTGACAACCTAAGGTGTTTTCTGTGTGGCACTCAGTAGACTTAGTAGTCTGTATTTATTATAGAATTCGTATTTCATTGATCATTTCTCATGATTTACCTAAGACATCTTTCAACAGAAGGGGCTTTTTATGGATAGAGAACTATTTCTTTGTACATGTCAGTCAGAAGGGAATATTTAGAGAGTCATTTTAACAGGATAGCATGTAAGAAAATTGCCCCAGCAACTAAACAGCATTACTTTTCTTTGACTACTACAATATCACTCTTTAAGAAGAAAACATTGAAACAGGAGACAACATTACTAATGTCTCCAGATTGACATGCTGGTAGAGACTCTTGTATTGAAAGGAATCTGTTGCCATTTCATAGACTGCTTATAGAAAACTAAGAAATTTGTAACAGGATAATTGGCAAAGCTGTTAATTTCCTAATATGGGTCTTGAAAAAGATTGTAATCACAACTTATTTCTATGCAAATGGCAAAAGGAGTTATGAGTCATCACAGTGAAAAGCAGTCACCCTCTGCTAGGTTTTCATTAGTAACAATGGAAATTAACTCAACCCATTAGTCAGTGAATTCTCCTCTCTTTCCCTCTCTCTCTCTTTCTTTAAATAATATATTCTGAGTTTCATTAATTCTTCAGAAGTAAACCCTTTTATCCACTCATGCTATGATGATTTTTCATCTCCTGAATATCTAGTAGTCCTACTCTTCTTATATATATTTGCAAAGGCAAGCTGAGTGGCTGCTAGAAACAAATGGAAAAATGTTTATGACTTTCACTGTACCTGAGATTAGCTAGAGTAACTCACAAGTGTAGAGCAACACTTAGAACTCTAAACATTTGCACAGGATAGGGTATCAGATTTTGTGAATTCAAGATTTTTATTTCTGACAATCCAGTCTGGATGCACCAGGTAGAGGTCTCAGGAGGGCAGAGTAGAAGGGGAGAACCACCTCCCTTAACCTGCTGGCCACACAGCTCTTGATGCAGCCCAGAATGCTGTTGGCTTTCTGAGCTGCAAGTACACATTTCTGAGTCATGTTCAGCTTCTCTTTCACCAGTCCCATG
>JAWWLZ010000094.1:31850361-31872348 GCA_035041345.1 Poliocrania exsul
CACTTTAATTGAAGAGGTTTTGTAGAAGGCAGCAACACATATACTCTGCAGAGTCTCTCCAGTGATGTAAAGTTAGGAGTAATCCTAAAATTGCTCACTTCTTTTTCTGTATTTCTTTTTTTCTTTAATCTCAGGAATTTATGTTCAGTCTTCTCCAATATGTGCTCCTGAAATTATGGTAAGTAGGACCAAAATTTTACCTGATTTGTTTTGGCTGATTGCATGATTCCCTTACATTTCTTTCCAGCACCACAAAATTAATATTTGCACTTATCAGTCTGTTTGTTATTTGCTTATGTTCTTCTGTATCTCCATGAAGTCTACATGTTTCCTAACTCTGTTTAGTTTTTAACTGCACTAGCAGTATTGCTGATATTAGCAGGGACACACGCAGCTCAATCAAGGTTATATCACAGACAAATAATTCTATTCTATGGGAAAAGAACAGAGACAGATAAATGTTAAACCTTGATTTGTGGAAAACCCATGGCATTATATAGTGTTTCAGGAGGGATAAATGGCAAAATGGAAGTCCTAAAGAACATAAGCTTCTCTATAATTGCATCAAGTTTGAGGATCTGAAGGGAATCTCAATTCCTAATGTAAAGATACAGATGTCTAGCCTGTGCAGTATTCCTTTGAAGAGTACTCTCAAGACATCCCTTCCTTTTGCAACATGTGAGGTTTAGTGGATGTTCTGCTGCTGTTGTCCTGGTTGAGTATTAGCTCTTGCTTCAAAACACAGCTATGTTTGGACTCAGAAGTTAGGGTTGCTTTAAGGAAACTGCAGTGGCAGCATAGCGTGAGCTATTTGGGTAAAAAGAAAGTATTTCCTTCAGAATGAGAAGAAAGATGAGTGTGTAGAGACTAAGTATTGAGCACAAGAACAAACAGGGCAATACTGCATGACATTGTGTATTAAAACAACTGGTTACTACCTTTTCTTTTGTTTTGCTAATCTTGTGGGAAAAGTCTTGCTGACAGTAAGTGGAAAAAAAGATTCAGTAATAGCTGGAAAAAGCTGCCAGGCAATTCTGATTCATTAGCATCTTGTTTGTCATCCCAGGACTTTGAGATGGTGTATCTCATAAGATTTCCCTAGAGATCCAACACAGAAAAACATAATTCCCAAGGATTTCTCATTCTCAAACAAGAGCTGGTCTGGTTTCTCAATGCAATATTCAGAAAAAATGGAAGCCTAAATGAGTGAGTGAATACATCCAGTCATGTCTGTAATGATAAAAAAGCATAAGAATGTTTTTTTTTTCTTTTTGGTTTTATATAAAAGAGAATTATGTAAGATAATTGCTCATTTTACATCCTGAATGAAACAGCTTTTGCAAAAGCTTGATTGTTCCATGATAGGGATGGGGAGAACTCCTCATGTGGTTACTAATCTTTCTGTCACTGCTCATATCCCAAATGTCTCTTCCTCTCAGTGTCTGTTTCACAATGAAAAAAAAAAAGGAAGACTACCTACCTGAACACGCCTCCAAAGAAATCCTACTCCTTGCAAAGAGCATGATCTTATTTACCAGTTAGGCACTGATATACTAAGAGTTGCTCATAGTATCATGTGACCCTTTTCTGATGCCTGCAAAATTATACCTAAAGGGAAAAAAACAAACAAGCAAGCAAACAAACAAATAAAGAGAAAAAAAGACAAAATTTCCCTTTAGAGATTTGTATGTATGTTTCAATGCATTGAACAATGTCAACAACAGTTAACCTACAGTATGTAGAGTGTGACCCTGATTTGTAAAATGCAGTCCAGATCAATGAAACATTGGCTATTTGCAGCTTACTCTTAGAGCTGACAATGCAAGTCAGACCTACCCATTCTGTTTAGAAATAGTCACATTTTTGAAAAAAGCTGTCTCATATTTTTGAACTTGTTCAACTTGTAGAAATCTGTTTCCTGCATTTTTTCTTTCATATTATCTCTCTGTTACACATGCTTCAACAAAACACTAGATTAGTATCCTAACTCTGTCATCAAATGAACAATTTCACACAAATTAAGATAGAGAAGACATATTACATGCCTTTTTCTCATAACATTGTGGAAATCAGGCTTGTGTAAGTTTTATAAGAACTGAACACTTGTCTGCTTTCCACTGAATTGTTAGATTTTGAGCATGAAATAATTACATGTAATTAAAGTTCCATAGTGCTGAATTTTTTGCATACAGTCTAAAAAATTTTTACATAAACAACTTATTCATGTTTGTCTTCCTAATATTCCTCCTTCAAGGAAAGTATATTCCTACTTCAAGGAGAGTTGTCATTGGCATAGAGAAATAATCCCAGGCTGATTATGGAATCATAGTTTCATGACTCTTGCTTTCTTGGCAATGAAATCTAGGGTTGATATACAAAGAAAATGTGGTCATTACAGAACTGAGTTACATTTGTCATACATTGAGTAGATGTATCTTACAGAAGATAGCTCCAGGCTGGACACACTTTGTAGTCTTATTTGCATCTCTCTTTGTAGCAATATCCTTGGGCATGATGATAGCCAGCATTGACTTTCAGGGGCTTGAAAATTCCAGATTTCAGCCAGGAAACTAAGCTTTCTATATGATGCCCAGAGAACGCTAGTTGAGAATGAGAATTGCACCAACCCAAACACTCAGTGAGCAACGATCTAAGTTAGTTTTCAAAAAGCACTAAAGTAAGGAAATAAACTGAATACTCTGTTCCTATTGAAGGAACCGATATCAAATAGAAGTCACAGCACACAGTCTTTCCAAGATTTAATTGTCTCCTTTGGCAAAGGAGGCAGGAGTTATTCCATCATTTGAAAACATTCACAGGACATCTGTTGTTTCGAGTCATAATCTAGGTCATGAGTCTTGAGTTCTTGACTCTTTACAACCATTGAAGGTTTTCAAGTCCACATTTCTAAACACTATCACAACAGTGCAGAAACAGGGACTAGGAGTCTCTGGATCCTTTGTTCATTTTTTCTCAGGCCCTTTGACTCTCAGTCTGTTTCCACATCAGACACCTTCCTGGTGCATGTTACAACTGATTTTTTTTTTTTTTTAGTTTTTTTGTTTGTTTATTTTTTGTTTTTGTTTTTCGTTTTTTTGTGTTTTGTTTTGTTTTGTTGCTCAAGCACACTGGAAGCGTATATTCAGCTCACAGTTGGTTGATTCAGCTAGGATCATGAGCTGGTGTCACCAATATCAGCCTCAGATAACGCACATTCTTGTATACCTTAGTATTGCATACTTTTTAACTTTTATTCCTCAGGAAGGTCATCAGTGTGATACCATAGACCTTTCCTACAATGACTGTATTTTCCTAAACATCTCCAAAATTGTAAGCCCCACAAGCCTGTTCTTTCTATTTGCACTGCAGCCATAAATAAATAGATTAAGGAAGGTTTATACTTAAATTATACTTCCCCCCCTTTCACTACTGGCTCCCTCTTATTCATTGCACATACATTTCTTTATAGTCCATCTATATTTATTTCCTTTAGGAAAAGAGCTACCAGCTTAGTGTACTATGATCTGTCTTTGGTAAACCCATGTTGTATTTTAGGACTGTACCATCCCCTTTCAATCTCCATATCTTTAAATATTTTTTCCTTCAAGCAAAACCACGATGGAGCACAAACACCAAAGCACCAAAGTATTGAGTCCTTCAGTACTGTTTTCTTGCTTCATTATTCAGCCATTTTTTCTAAAAATTACTTTGTATGTTATGTTTTCACTAATTACTCATGACACATGTGAGACGTGAAATATACTCATACTGATGTTGTTGCTATTATTACAATTGTTATTATTATTACTATTAAATATTTAATGTTTATAAAAATATTTGATGCCAGTTCTATTTGCTATCTTTATCAATCATGTGAACAGGGGAAACAAATGCACTGTCAGTAAGTTCGTAGATGACACTAAGTTGGGCAGGAATGTTGATTTGCTGGAGTGTGGGAGAGCTCTGCAGAGGGATCTGGACAGGTTGGATTGATTGGCTGAAGACAATAGTATGAGGTGAACAGATGGGTCCTGCCTTTGGATCAAAACAACCCCATGCAGCACGACAGGCTTAGGGTAGAGAGGCTGGAAAAGCTGCCCAGCAGGAAAGGACCAGGGGGTGCTTGTTGACGGTGGCCGAAGATGACCCAACAGTGTGCGCAGGTGGCCAAGAAGGCAGATGGAATCCTGCCTTGTATCAGACACAGTGAGGCCAACAGCACCAGGGAAGTGATAATTACCTTGTACTTGGCACTGGTGAGACCACACCTTGCATCCTGTATTCAGTTCTGCGTCCCTCACTACAAGAAAGATATTGAGGTGCTGGAGCATGTCCAGAGAAGAGCAATGGAGCTGGTGAAGGCTCTGGAGGAAGTCATATAAGGAGTATCTGAGGGAGCTGAGGTGGTTTAGCCTGGAGAAAATGAGGCTCAAGGGAGACCTTATCACTCTCTACAACTACCTGAAAGGACACTGCAGCAAGGTGGAAGTCAGGCTCTTCTCCCTTATGATAAGCAATAGGATGAGAGGAAACAGCCTCAAGTTGTGCCAGGAGGGTTTAGATTGTGTATTAGGAAAAGCTTCTACACCGAAAGGGTGGTCAGGCATTGGAACTGGCTTCCAAGAGGAAATGATGGAATGACCATACTTGAAAGTGTTCAGTGGGCATGTGGATATGGCACTTGTGGAGATGACTTAATGGTAAAAATGTCACTGCTCAGTTATAGGCTGAACTTAGTGATCTTAGAGGTCTTTTCCAACCTGAACAATTCTATGATTCTATGCATAGATTCATTTTCCAGCGCCCTGTATTGAAACTGTGATTTCCTGTGTTGGGAGCCACAACACATGCAGTTTTACTTTGGAAAGAATAAAATACTTGACTGAGAAATGAGAAGATTCACAAGGGCTAAGAGAAAGTTTCTTCATAAAAGCTCAAAAAAAGTTTCTTCCAGGATTTTCATGGCATTCTTTCAGGTGAAAAATCTGAATGGTGAGACAGCAGAAGCAGAGAAACTGTGCAGCCACACATATTCCAACCTTCAAACTCAGATTTGCAACAGCATTAAAGGCATGAATTCTTCTGTAGGTGCACGGAGCCATGTCTGCTCTGGTTTGTGTTCTGTGTCTCATGTGTCTCACCTCACAAAAAAAAAAAAAAAAAAAAAGAAAAAGGTTTAAAATCCCTGGCAAAGTAATATGTAGCTGCAGGAAATGTCAAAATGAGCTGTACATGAATGGCCTCCATCTCCTCCTCTTTTAACAAATACAGCCTGAATGAAAACTTGCAGCTTTGCAATAAGAAGGCAAACTGTGCTATCTTGACCCTATTGGAAAAATACAGGAAACAAAGCAAAAGTCCCTCCCAGAAATCACAAAACCAACCAACCAAACTCAAACCCCAAACCAAACCAAACAAACTGCTCCCAAAGAACCAAAAAACATTGTTAAGACTAGCAGTTATGCTACCTTTATTTTTCCTGTTATAGAGATATGTGATTTAACAGATAAATGAAGCAGTAATAGGTGGATATGATTTTTTTGTCTTAAAAATGGCTTAAAAACATCACAAATATCATTATTAGTTTACCTAGTATGACTATGTGGCTCTGTTCATTTATTTTTGATTTATATTTGTTCATTTCTGCTCGCTTCAGCGTCTGCAGACAATTACAGCAGTGGTTTTCTGCAGGGTTGCTAATAGTATCGGGAAGCATATTTTACATGATCTTGAAAAAGTTAGTTTACATTAAAAAGATACATTCTTCAGCTGCATTATATGACTGGACGCCAGAAAGAGAAACCTGTAATACCAACAAGACTGCAGCAGGTGGCAGTAGAAGGAGGGTTAACTACGGCCATGAGGCCGACGAGGGGACCAAAAAAACTAACCAATAAATAGGAAGAGAAGGGTTTAAAATTTTTCTGTTTTTCTTTCTAGTCTCCTGAAATAACAATACAGTGTCACAGCTGGTTGGATAGCAAATATTGGCTTGATGGAGCTGAATTACTCAGAGACCACGTGCAGAAGGTAGTAAGTGAATAGCTAATTTCTAATTTGGTTGATGGCTTCTGACAACTTCATGGGGAATATGAGGAATTTACCGGGAAGGATTAAAGCAAGTATTTTCAGTCAGCGAGTATGGATGTTGTTGACTTTACATACTTCTTTTTTTTTTTTTTTTTTTGTGCTTTGCAAGCTAATATTCAATTATTAGTTTTTTTGTTATTAAGTAACATATGGTACCTGTTGTAAAGCTGACTTTCTACCAGAGACAAAAGAAAGTGCATTCCCTGGCTCAAAGCCTATAACTGTCTTTTGTCTTTATCTTCTTTTTAAATTGGTTTACAATTAATAAGTAGATCACAGTAGTACCAGGAGTATGGCTAACATGAATTTAAAAGTGCTTTTTCTTTATAGACAAAAAGTCACAGTGAGAATAATTTCAAGGAGAAATGATTTCTATTAGTTTTAGTCTGCTAAGAAAAAGGACTTCATTACAAAGTCCTTCATTTGCAAATGAAGGCTGGCAATACCCAAATCAAATAATTCAAGTTTACATACTTAAATTTTGCAGATGTTTCAGCTGTGAGGATTAATTTATAACAAGACACAGTTGTTCTGGGGAACTTTCAGTCTTTTTAAATAATACGTATATATGAAGATCTACTGGGAAAGATCCTCTATCCAATCAACAAAATGTTACAGTTCGAATACAAATAAAATTAATAAGTTTTTTGGCATGCAGGGGAATTTTCAAAAGCAAGATATGAAAAATGGAAAAGTGAGGGGTATAAAAAACAAAAATAGGCAAGTAGGCTTGTAAGAATGGGAAAGACTTGTCTGTGTTCCACAAACAGGCGCTCAGAAGTTAGTGACGAACCTGGACATATGATGAAAAAGCAGAGATGAGGTTTGCAATATTTTGGCTGAGTCAATCTATGCTATTTTATACACTTTCTAGACACCACAGATTCATCCCTGGATAAATTAGATGATTATCTTGATATTCCAGATATGTACTGTGTAGACTTCTGTAATTCTGTCTGTTCAAAAAGGAACATGTATACACATTTCAGCATAGTATTTGGTTCTAAGACTGGTTTATCCATAATTATTTTGCATGCAATTCAGCCAGGAAAAAAAATCCTATGACCTTTCTCTGTTGGATGTTCCTTTTTGGTGACTGTAAGCTATTTTATAAGACAAATATTTACCCACAAGGGCACTGGCCTTTTTACTGAATTTGCATTGCATTACCAGAATAATAATTCTTCCTAATTCAGAGCCCTGGGGATCTTAGAGCTAATCCTAAAGAGCATCATTATATTGAAACTCCTTGCCAAGATTTTATGTGATATTTGTCCTATTTTTAAGCATGAAATTTTGTCTAGCTGCAGAGTCAAGGACCATCTCATGGGATATTCTTTAGAGATGGGATGCAACACAAGGAACATTTTTATGCTCATATTAATTTAGTTGGAAGGTCAATAATAACTCAAGGAACTATATAAGAAAGAAATCCAACTTATGGACAAGTTCCTCTACAGTTGTACTAAAGTCTGGAAACAGTATTTGGAATTTAAGAGATGATTTAGAAGAGTTAGAAGGCAGACTATAATCCATATAATTTTTAATAGTTTGTCCATGAATTTTGCTTCAAATAAAAGTTGACATAAGAGAAGTGGAAGACCGGCTGCATAACAGATAATTCACTTTCCCTGAAACTTCCTGCCCAGTATAGCAATTTAGAAATAGGCTTTTGTTGTTTTTTTTTTTTTTTTAATCATGCTGATTTGGGTTTTTTAAAAGAATGTAACAAAAACATTCATGAATCACTTTTCAAAATATTTTTTAGTATTTTTATTTTTGTTGTTTTGGCCAAGCCTTGAATATATTTTTGTAACTTAGTCTGGCTAAGGTAGCATGAAACCAAAACACATCTTAATCTTCCTTCTGTAGTCAACTAAGAGCATCTTTCAAGGACTAAGGAAGTTGATTTAAATAAGCAACTAAAGTTCAGAAGCTTCCAGAGCTCAATTCACATTTCATCTCTACCCCACAGTTAATCATGACACAGTTCTACAGTTCTAGACGGCAGCTTGCAGAAAATTCTATGGTCTCTGCAAAATGCAAGAGAGACACTTAGCAACATGCTGTCTAGTGTCTGACCCACAGACACCAGTATCATTTCAGATGGAAAATCCTGCTTGTATACTGGAGCTGCTAGACATTTCACATGAAATAGGAAGACAAAGTTTGGACTACTGGGCTGAATCTAGAATTCCTAGGTCTGCTGTTTATGTACCTCACAATAACTAGGCATGTCCTTTTGTTGCACCTTGTCACAGTAATTTCTGCCAAAAGATGAAGACAGTCCATACAGTGTAAGCACTGCAGAATTAGTACTGATGGAGCTGCTGATGCGGTTCTTTAATACAGCCTTTGACCTCATTAATGTCATGAGTTTGCTAATAGTCAATTCATTTCTTATACTAGAGAAATAACTTTTCTATAGTTAACATACACATTAATTTAGCTTGTTTTTAAAAAAAATTACAACTAAAAACCACCAAAAGACCAAACCCACCCAACAAATCAAACTAAAAACCCCTGAACAAACCGATACACTTCAAATTCCTCTGAAGCTCTTTCCCAAATTAAGCTGTTTCACATGTAACCCAAATAGAAACTTTAGGACAGTTGAAAGACATCTTCCTCTTTGTCATAGTGTGGAAAGCAAAATGCTCTCTCTGGGTATTTGGGATTGAAAGTATATTGGGAAAATCAGCTCTTAGGAGTTCAGAATACAATTCTTTAATGACGGTATTAATGCTAATAAACCCCATCAGGGACACTCATGGTGCCCTCTGAGGAGCGGACAATTATTCAGTCCTGTGCTTACTTCACAACTAAAGGCAGATTGCTCATTTTACTTGCAGGCTTCGGTTTGCTACTACAGGCAAAACGGCTTTCCATCGAAAGAGCAGAACTTGTACTGCTTTTGCAGCTCAAAGTGTAAAAAAGAATATATATGTGTGGGTGCATATATCTGTGTGTATATCTGTATGTGTGTGTGTATGTGTGTGTGTATATATATGTGTGTATCTATATACGCGTGTGTGTACCTCTCTATACATAACCGCGCTGTGAAGGCAGGAGGCAGGGCAGAGGCAGAGCGGCTGCCCCGGGGCCCCGGGCGGACGGAAGAGCAAGGGCAGCGCTGCCCGGGCCGCTCACGTGGCGGCCGCGCTGCCTCATTGTTTGGCTCCCGGCAGAGCCCACGATTCCCACCTGTCACCGCCAGGGGTGTCCAGGACGCGCCGCGCGCTAGACGCTTCCGTCAGGAGCGGTGTGCGGGGAGTCTGGCAGTTCAGCCCCCTAACGCTTCTGTGACATCGGAGGAGAGATTCTCGCTCCTGCTCTTCGGGGATTGCTGCTGTGAGAGGGGGAAGCAGATCGGAGGTGTGCGTGCGTGTGTGAGGATATGCGGAGCGCATTTAGCTGAGGTGTGCTGGCCCCTGGGAAGCACTGCGAGAAGAGGCAGGGAGAGGCAGTGGAAGGAGCAGAACTGAAGTACAGAGCAGCTGTTTCCGAGTACTCTGGTTCTTTTCGGTACCTCAATGAATGTGAACATGGATTCTGTCACTGAAATGTTCTTGAAGCTGCTGTTTCTCCTGTGTTTTCATAACCAGCACACGGCAGTGGCAGGGAATAAATGTAAGTATTGCATATGATTTAAACAAAAAACAGAGTGTTTTGAAAACTTCTGAGATATTTTATTTGCATTTAGAATAAATACTATTTTTGAGACAAATGTTTATGCTTTGAAATCATGACAGCAAGCTGGCAGCCTGAAAATATTTGAAAATCCTCTAGATTTTTGTCATGAATCTATGTGCACAATGTTGTTTATAAGGCTTACAGTCTAAGAGTATCTGAAAGCATTTTACTAAGGCATGCATGTTCAGGCACGTTTTCATTTTTGTTTCCTCTTTCTAAGTGCAGCATTTTCCAAAGAATTGTGTCTTACATGGAAATGACTGGCAGACTTCTATTGTGTAGTGTTTCAGCTTGGGTTTTAGCAATTTAAAATTTTGAAAGCTGGTATCTGCATCTTCTGAATTAAGCTGGCACTTAACTTCAATGGCAGTGATAGTGCAGTTCAAAAGCAGTGGAAATACAAGGAAAAATGTTGATAGCAAGATTTTAAGGTCTCTTCATTAATTGTTTAGGGAGTATTATTCATGCATGACTAAAAAAGAGAATGCTAAGAGTTCCAGCTGAAAGTTTGTTTTTTGTTTTTTTTTTTTTTTTGTTTTGTTTTACAAATGAATTAGCCACTAGGGTGGTATCACAAAATAAAGATAGTGATGATTGTTTTAAAGACAGTCTACTCGCTAAGAGGCAAATCATGTATGTATCTGAAAATGCCTGTTTCCAGTGTTGAATTAGATTAATGTTAAAAGTAAAACAAGAAAATTAAAAACTTCTTGAGCAGCTAATTATCAGGGCTTTTATAATTCAGTAATAGATCTGAGTTATTCTTGTTCCACTTGGTTCAGCTTCAACAAGCTGAAGGATTTCGTTCTGTGGTAGTACAGTAGCCTAAAAACCAGATGTTTATAACCTGAACTGAATGTATTTTCTCCTCTTCCATTAAAGATGCACTGATTGTGCATCACAGGAATGGGGAGGGCAGGAGGAATGCTTCTGTGGGAAGAAAGTGCATGCCAAAGCGATGAGGAATGTTCAGGAATAACCTTATAGCCCACTGCCAGAGGACAGCTCCCTGGTAACATTTGAGCAATGGCAGAGAAGTTTGAAGTGCTCCATGGTTCTATAGCCTAGGGTTTTGCATATGGATGGTTTGTAAACTAAACATGCTCCCATGAGCCAGACATTCACATTCTAGTACCAAAATGATCTTGTGCTGTCATTCAGTAATGATATCTCATTTTATACTCAAGTGCATAGTGTAGCCCTAAACATGAATACTAAGTTCCTCTTGTTAAACACCCTGCTGCAATCCAGTCACAGCTTTAATTCTCTTCATCATTCGCATTGTACAGTTTATGAATACATCCATTTTCACAAGACCATGGTAATTGAATTGCACATTAATAGCATTTGGCACTATGCACAAAACTAAATCAGGTGCTTGCAGAGAGGCATATTAAAACGGTTGCAAAAAAGGCTTGCATCACACAGCAAAGCAGTAAAGCACTAGAGGTCACTCTTACAATTTAGGAGGCAAGGTTTGAGGAAGAGGCTCAAGCTTCTTCCCAATACAGAAATCTGAAGGATAAAACAAATCAAATATTAAATACATTTGCTACTGGCTTTCTCAAATACATGTCAAAACCAGGCCAAAATCAATTGCTGTATCAAATGGTTGAATTGAATGAATAGATTTTTTTTTTTGCATATATGCTAGTATTCATAGATGTATACTATTTTTTTTTTTAAGGAATAAGTTCTAATTCACAATGACAAAACACTCATCTGAACTGAAAATATAAGAACTCTTCCCATGCTATAGTCAGGGAAAGTTATTACGGGAAGAATAAATGAAATTATTTAAATTAAGGAACGAGTGCTGACATGTGAAGAGAACTTGGCCCATCTAAAGTATATTATTCATTTTCAGTATCTGATCCAGAAAAAAAGCACCCTTTATATATTATTTTGAAGTGAAATTGTTGTAGGAGAGTTTGTTTTAGAAGTTGACAGTTTCCAACTCAAGTACCGCAGTATAAATTTTGTTAGTGTGTTAGGATTCATAAAATTACCTGAGGGAGAGAAGGTTTTCCATAGTTACTGATCACAGTAGATGCATGCAGGAGCCATTATTTACCCATTTGAGCTTTACCCTTTTCTTCTTGAGATGTTAAACAGGAATTGAAATTCTTTCCAGTAGTTGATTTTATTATTGGCATTAAGGTATTTAAACACATTTACAAAAACAGGTAAAGTTTGGTTTTCTTGTGTGAATTTTGATGGCTAGATTATCCAGTAGGCTGCCAATCATCAATGAAAATAGAATAGGTTTTTAATTTTTCCTCTGTATTAATCTGTTTTTCTTGTTTAAGTTATATGGTTCTTTCTGTAGTCTCAGATCTTGAATACCTAAGTTTTGCTTTGTCCTTCAGGCCAGTGTCCAGTAAGAAAAGACCAAAATAAAGACTTTTGTATTTCACCTTGGAGTGTCAATACTAATGTTACTAGATCAGTTGTGTAAAGACAATTTCTTGGATCAAATATGGATGTGTTCAGAATTAGTTCTGTCTTAAAGGAATCACAGTATTATTTTGATTGAGAATCTGTTTGATTTTGATGTTCTTAGATTATCTGGAGGTAACAAGTGCTAGAATGCAAGTTGATTTCTAGGGTCTTATTTTGGAGTTTGTTTTTTTGTTTCCCCTGAAAATTAACAATGACACTTCTAGCCAAGAAAGGCAATAATTGGTCCTGGAAACTCAAATATTTTAAAAGTTCTACAGTAGTGCTACTTAGTACTTTCCTATGTTTTTCTCCTCGAGAAAAATTGCACTTCCAAAGCAATTGAAAGAAGTTTGAAGTGCACAGCCCTCAGTAAGTAACTGTATAGGGTCAAGTGTGAGTTTTAAATGAAGTACTAAACCAAGTACTGCTGTAAGTTTTTTTCACTAGAGCTGTGAAACATTTTTATTTTATTGGGAACTGACTCTACAGTTGTAAATCAGCAAGTTACTAAATCATCCCCTGAGAACCTGCCAGAAATTGGTACTCCAATCGGTGTAGTATTTTTTTAAAAACTCTCTAAAACTAAAGTATTACACAAAACATAATTAAACCCTCTATACACATCAAGCCAACTGTGACCAAAAATTATTAAGGGTAATTTTGGTAGTGAATGGAAATAAAGAGAACAAATTAGGGACTTCCTATGCAAGTTCTCACCTCTTTATACCTACTTCTTTGTGTTAAAACTCTCCAATTTTACAGAAACTTTTATTAATTCAGATTTTCATATATATACTATGATGATCACAATTTCTGTAAATGCCTAAGTATTTATTATTATTACTGCTACGACTGCTGTTGATACTATTTTTAAGTGTCAGAGATTTCTTGCTGATGCTAGAATAGAGTACCTCTCTAAAGCCAAGAAAGAATGACTGTTAATGAAGCTGAAGTTTTCAAATAGAGGACTGGATGAAAACATACATTGATTATACTATCAGCTGCAAGTCATTTTACAAGCAATATCCATAGGGAAGGGATTACTTACTACAAGGAAAATCCTGTGTCTTACTTTAGAAGTTAATATAATTTTGATGTTAATTATTGGTACTAAACAGTTCTGTAGAGTAACTGGAAACTTCGTGAAATTGCATTAAAACATACTGAAGCCCTGTTTATCAAGATCAATTTAATTTAAAATGTAGTTCTTTTACCATTAGTCCATGGTTGATATGAACTGTAGGGGAGGAGGAAGTAGGCGTTTCTCCAATTTTATTTTAGCCTCATTAATATTTATCTTCTGTGTATTATTATCTATCTCTTCTATGAGATAGCAATGGCGACCTCACCAGAGACAGGACATCTATGGGCAATTTATTTACATGAATAAAACATTACAGACATCTCTAGTATATTTGGCATGTTTTTGGTACAGTAACATCAGAAGCTTGTATCAACATGAAATCTCAACAAATACCAACGGAAAAATTTATCAACTTTTTTTTTTTTTCTCCAGTCTTTCAAGGCTTAGAATTCACAGAAAGGCCTTGGGCCTGATTACACTAACTATAATCAACAATTTGCATCCCCTTGCTCTAGGCTTTCAAATTCCCATGAACACACTTGTCCCTGAGCTCAATCAGCAGGAAGGATAGAGAACACTTGGTGATGATTGAAGGAGCGTGACAGACAGGTAATGACATTCTCTGTGTAGGGTTGAGTCAACCATAAGAAGAAAATGCAGCAGGTTATTTGTAAATTATGTAATAAGTGCTAGTAATAACATTTACTTTATATGCTAGGATGGACTGTGTTTTAGTTAAATATCATTCAGAAGTTCCAGAGAAAGGAGCTTCTTCACATCTTGGTAATTCTTCAGTCATAGCCATTCTGCTTGCTTTCTTACGTACTAAGTAGACGTAAGCATACATCTATGTTCATTCACAGGAAAGACAACCTTCAGCTAAGCTGATGTATCCAATGCCTATGTCTTTCAAACTCATGTGGGCTTCTGTCATTGTATATGAGATACAATATCTTGAGTTTAGTATTTTTTCTGAACAGTTCTGTTGCAGTGGGGAAAAAAAACAACAAACAAATAGTTTGTCCTACAGGACTGTCATGGTTTAACTTCAGCCATCAATCAAGTACCATGCAGCCACTCAATCCCTCACTCCCAAAACAGTAGGATCAGGGAGAGAACTGGAAGGGTGAAAGCTAGAAAACTCGTGGATTTAGAAGAGCTGGACTCAATGATCCTTGTGGATCCCTTTCAACTCGAGATATTGTGTAATTTCGTGATTCTGTGAATAGGAAGAGCAAAAGCCATGCATGCAAGCAGAGCAAAACAAGGAATTAATTCACTGCTTCCCATGGACAGGGTCATGTTCAGCCATCTCCAGGGGAGCAGGGCCCCGTCCCATGTAATGGTGACTTGAGGAGACAAAAGCCATAACTGCAAATGTCCTCTCCCCCTTATTCTGTCTTCTCCCAGTTTTATATACTGAGGATAATGTCATATGGTATGGAATATCTGTTTAGTCAGTTTGGGTCACCTGTCCCAGCGGTGTCTTCACCCGTTTTCCTATATTCCCCCAATCTTGCCAACATGGCACTACAAAAAGCAGAAAAATCCTTGGCTCTGTATAAGCCCTACTCAGCAATAACAAAAAACATCTCTATATAAGCCCTGTGTTCAACACAAATCTAAAACAGCCCATTGTGAAGCAAATTAACTCTATCCCAGCCAAACCCAGTGCAATATCTCATATGATACCTTTGCCAGTATTCTCTCTACTGATCAATCTTCTGAAAGAACTTCAACAATCACAATTTCATAGCTTGTAACAAGTTTAGCTGAGAAAAAAAAAAGGCTAAAGCTCTCCCTCATCCCTTCTCAGTCCTGCTGCCTCGCAACTCCAAACAAGCAAATCCAAGAACACTTGGATAGTCAAGAAGCATTATGTCTTTAAAATATTCCTCTTCTTTTCCTCCTAAGTAAACCTGTGCTTTGGCACTGAGTGTAGTTCTGAGAGTTTAGTGTGCAGTATCACACAGGATTAGAGTCTGTTTTGGAGGAAAGTTGGAACTGCTTCTCAGTATTTTAATATGTTTATTCCTTCGTAGTTGCTCTCAACTAACAACGTGGTAACAGAGATGGGATCTGTAAGATCCATGGCTAATTCAAAGAGCTCTTCCTTTCTAGAACACTCTAGGCAATTTTTTAAAAATTGGTAAAGAAATGGCAAGTACAAAAATTAGTAATGTCTGTCAGTGACTCCAGAAGTACAGATTAACTCTATTCAAAAGGTTTCTGAAGTGAAAAGTTAAAATTTGCTTTTCCCTCTGAATTTTCAGTTGGTTTATGAGGAGGGATGGAAAAGCCTCTATCAATAATAATTATGTCATTGATTATTTTAGGTTTCTGTACAATTGCTTGTATTTTGTACTGTTAAATGTTTTGGTAGATTGATCTGGCAGTTCTTGAATATAACATTTTTTTCTAAGTTATAACTTGGAATTTTGACAGTCAGTGAATAAGCATGATTTCTAGATTAAAAATTGAAGAAGAGATATGTGTGTCTGTGTAAACTAGCATGTATTATATAACTGTCATTATAGTAAAAGCTGCCTCTCTAAATTTGAGAAGTAACATAAAAGGTATAGGAGATATAGCATGCTGTCAAGATTAAAATCTTCATTTGTTTGTAAAAAAATGATGCAGCTTTAAT
The DNA here is from genome assembly GCA_035041345.1 of Poliocrania exsul. Taxonomy (NCBI): domain Eukaryota; kingdom Metazoa; phylum Chordata; class Aves; order Passeriformes; family Thamnophilidae; genus Poliocrania; species Poliocrania exsul. The sequence continues at coordinate 31,866,318 of JAWWLZ010000094.1, forward strand.
CCTAGGGTTTAACCAACTGAAATTTCCTGAAATTTTAAATCTGCACTGTTTTATATCTGTGTATTTAATGACTCTTGCTTATATGTCGTGTTCATGTTTTACATATGTCCAAGTATACCATTACAGACAAATGTTTTTCAATGAAATACTCTGTAGGTCATCTTTCATCGATTGAAGCCTGTGCCAGTAACATTCAGTTAAATCTATGAAGCACAGAGAAGGGTTGGTGTTCAATTATTTTGCTTTTCAGTAGAAAGTTTTAATTTTACTACAATTTGATATGCCATTTTTTGTAAGCAAAATGCCATGCGGACTTGGAGGTAACAATTATGATGTTTATATTCTACTTAATGAGCATTTTCAATGAAATAATTTGAAAAATGATTGAAATCTGGAAAATTCATTTTAAGTAGGTTAAAATTAGCAACTAAAGAATAATTGTTAAACATTATAGTCACTTAATAGGTTAGTGAAGAAAACTACCTCTAGTGTTTTAAATCTCAAAGGAAAGAGAGAAAACATGGTTAGGAAATCCATCCAACTGGGAAGTGGGTCTAATAACTTTTTTATTAAGTAGATCTTGTTATTAGGTTGTGCTCAAGAATAACTTACTGCTTGTTCCTTGCTGTTAGTGAGTGTGATTTTTGCTATAAAATTATTTTAGCAATTAGTGTATTTACATATGTGTTCTTAAGGTAAAAGTAGATTAGAAGCAGCATGTTGGAATATTTGAATTTATTGTTTAAAATCATCCTTTTTTCAGCCAATAGCTGAAGATCTTACTGTTTTTCAGATGTTTCACTGTTCACTTTTAAATCTACATAGAAAGTGTTTTTCAAAACCTAAATTGTTTCTAAAAATATAATTTTATTAATTAATATTTTTTCCCTAATTACTTTTAAAATTTGCTACCAAATACCTCCTTCTGTATCTGCTTGACCTGTTCTGCATTGTTGTGAAAATATATCTTTAAAGACAATTCTAAACAACAAAAATAGTCTCATACAATATATGGTTAAATAGGGTACAAAAAGTAGTATTACTCAGATGCCATATAACCTATAAACCTCATCAGGAGAGAAAACGGAATAAGCTGTTTTTAAAGAAGGCCTGGAGCAGAGATTTTACAATAGTAACACTTTCAGAGGGCAACTGTGTTATTGAAGTGATACTGTAGACAAACTGAGTTGCATATAGGGAACCTGAAACACTTGGTTTATTTCACGTGCATGATTCTGCTATATCCTTAGTTACATTAGACTGGATGTGCTCAATATGGATATTCTGTATTTATCTAAAAGTTTTGAGGAATGGGGGAGTCTTTTTCTTCAGGGTTACAAATTAAGATAGAGGTCATGTGCTGTTTACAGCTGTGGAATATTAATAAGAAAACACTAGTTTGAAGCTGAAAAACGTTTGGAATTAGAAATAATTATGTAGAAGCAGAAAAAGGGAGACTTTTACTGCTTCATTTATTAGCAAAGATAACTTACTGGTGAGATACATAGTGAACTCTGATGTCTTCTTCAGAGACAGGAAAATTGGAATTTATCTGTCTAAAATTAAAAATCTGAATACTTGCTTCTGAGCTAGCTAAGTCTCTTTTTTAGTCATATGAAAGAAAAAAGTAGATCTTATACAAAGAATTCATGCAGAAGATGGAAGGAAAAAAATCACATGCCAAGAAATCACAGCCTTTTGAGTTACATAATTAACTCTGATGTTTTCTTCAGAGACAGGAGAATTGGAAGTTATCTGTCAAAAATTAAAAATCTGAAACTTGATTATTTGCTTCTGAGCTAGCTTAGTCTCTTTTTAGTCATATGAAAGAAAAAATACATCATATACAAAGAATTCATGTGGAAGATGGAAAAAAGAAATCACATGCCAAGATGATTTACAGTGTAGAAGTGCCATTTGTCTCGCTTCTGATAGAGTCTAAATAACTAGGTCACCTGTACACTTTGCAGACATTAAAACTAGATGAGATGGGTTCCAGTTCCATCAAAATATCCTGTTCCAAGTAAGTGTTAGAAAAAAAGTATAGCAAGCTGTGTACTGGCTGTCTTGTACAGTAATCACTAGCTATACCTGATACATTCATGTTTGCTGTTAAGGCTCCCAGAGTCTCCCTTCTCTGTGTTTGGGTAAGCAGGTTCTCCTTGATTTCCCAGGGGTTAAGGCTGCTTCCGTTGCTAGTTTTAGACAAAATACAGAGACTAAGTGAGGAGCTGGAAATAGCCTACCTGTGGGAGTGCCTTTCATTCCTGGAAGCATGAAATAAGCAGGTATTTTGACTATACGCAGTTTTATGGTAAAGTGAAAATGTCATTAAATTAAATGATCTGACTGTTCTATCCAGCTGAAACAGTCTGATCTTTCCACCCCTTTGATAAACTATGATTAAAGTTCTGTTTTAACCCCAGTCTTGTCAAATTGTGTACCTTTTTTTCCTTTAAAGAAAGTGTAGAGAGACTATTTTGGAAAAAAAAAAGCAGAAACCTACTGCATTTTGTTTTTATAAAACAGTAATAAAAGAAATAAAAGTATCTTGGTACTTTCATGATTACTTTAAAGCCTTTCTAATATCTAGCATCTAATGATGATTATAGACTGACTTATTCAGAATAGGAAGCCTTTTTATGCTTCAAACCAGCAAACTGTGGCTCTCACTGAAATTCCTGATGAATGAATACCTATCTACTAGGCAGCAGTCTAGTTTGCAATAGTTTTGTAATCATGGTAAGATTTACTTACGATTCTGTTTTTTAGAAGAGTAAGCAATCTCTAGTAAGTGTTTTGTTTTGGATTTTTTAATTAATGGAAAATAGCACAGCATCTTCATGTCCTCATTCTTTATAACTAAAAATTCTAGGGAAATCAATGTGAGCTTTGCCTAAATAAATAATGAATAAAAGCTTTAGAAAGAACGATCTGAATATTCATTCAACAGGGATAGAATGTGTAGTTTGAATTTAGCTGGGTTTTATTTCCTTTCTGAGTATCAGTTCTTTCATTATGCCTTGTTTGGAGGACTCAGATATACAACTGTATACCAAAACAAAATTACTCATTTGTCCCTCTTGAACAAAAATAAATATGAGAAGAAAAAGACATTTAGAATTCTAGCTAGTTCCTGTGACTGGGGAATTAATGTGCCTGCAGTGAAAAACTACTACTCTGGTTTTTTTGAGCCAATGGTAGCATTTTTTAAAAAAACTAACAAGATGATTGACTTTAATTTTCAAGGGTGAAATAGCCCCTTGAAACTAAATTCTTTCAGTAGTATCTGAATGCTTTGGAGCACACTGAAGGTTACTGAGCTCTACCCTCCAAATTGATAAGGTATTTTGCAGTAACTCTTAGTTTTATCAGCCTGAGTGTGGAATTTGTAGGGCTGTTTTTCAGTTGCGCTATGTCAGTGTACCCTGGAGCTCCACCATTCTCTTCAGAGATTACATTTCTGTCCTCAAGCAAAGTCTGTCTGAGAGACTGCTTTTCCACAGAGTAGATGGGTCCTTCAGTAATTAAAACTGAGAACTGACCAAAGGAGGGATCATCATAAAACTTGTTTGCAAATGCTAACACATATTTTTACTCCTTGTATGTTTACTCTTACATAAACATATTTGTACTGAATAAGTTTCTTTCCCTGAAATATAGGAGAAACAGAACCATGGTGCTTTGTAATCTCATTTCCTAATGTACGTTTGGAAGATCGGTGTAACAGTGATTAGCCTGGCACAAGAAGAGGACCATGACAGGATTTTCCTCATTACGCAGTGTTGTAAAAATGTTATTCTGACTTCAAGTAAAATGGAATACAGAAGGAATTCAATGATACATGAATCAGCTACCAAACCAGGTTTCAGTAGAACCCCTGTTACTGTAAGAGACTGTCAGTGGGTGAAACTTAGAGTGCATACAACAATAAATAAGTGTAAAACTCACGGATGTCCTAGACGTAGGTGACAGGTTAAAGGTAGGTATAACACTCTCATGGAGAATCCTTTAAGATATATCAGGAAATGTGTAAGTTTGTTTTGGGTAATCCACTTCTTAGCATATACTTCTTGTATATTGTTAATGTGCTTTGGGGGCATGTGGAATTCTTTTTTTTTCTCTTTCTTTCCCAAGGACTCAAAAAACTCCTTCTATACTCAACTGTAAACTTGTTTAGACTTTTATAAACAGTAATTGTCTCACAGATCATACTCATGCCGTATAGTTGTTCTTTGCTCTGTTCTAATTTGTCCTCCATGTACAGGAAAATTAAGTGACAGAGCGTGGGGATAAAGAAAATTGATGTGCAAGTACCCATATGTACTGTTCTGCGCGGTCTGCAATGAAAGTTTGTTATTTTTGAACCATTTGCAAGTTGTCTACATCTCTTGGCTAGCTTGCTGTATGTAGCTCAGAAGTGGTAGACTGCCCCAAATTTTGAGCGATGGGTGAGTAATGGATTCACAGTTATACTGAACTTTATCTCTGTTATACTTAGGATACTGTGGTAGAAAGTGAACTTTTTTCACCATCTTGTATTGTGTTGGAGCAGGGTGGGAGGGTGGATAGGGAATCTACTATGATGTATGTGTATTTTCTTCTTCTGTCTCTGCAGTTACTATTTAGAAGTTTGACACTTTGCTTCTTGGGAAGGACAGTAATGTATTCTCTGTGGATATTCTAGATAAGGACAGATTGAGAAATTCTAACACAGAATTGCCTGATGCAGCTCTCACCTCAAGTAAAGTGTGTATGTGTGTTGAAGGTACCAAAGAGAGTAGTCTCTGTTTTGATGTTTCTAACATATTTTTGCAATGTCTCAGTGAAGTGTTTCTAAGATAACACTGCAGGTGTTGAAAACATATACTGAGTAGAATCAAATGATGTCAAATTCTAGTGCATAGTTATGCATACTTGAATATTACAGATTCAAAGACATGATTCAAAAATCTACCAGTGACCTAGTATTAGTAAAATGGTAGTATGATGGATCATAGTGGCTTACTTAGGAAATGATAACCTATAATGTTCATAACTTTTATATTTATATACATCCATATCTTGTTGTATGCTGCAGTCTCTTCTCAGCATATTTTTTTTTAATGAGATTCATCTTTTCCACTTGAATTGTTCATATGTTATGATTTACTGTTTCTGTATATATTTAATTATTTTATTATTTTTGTGGCTTTAATTAAGGTAGAAGTACGTTTGGAAAACAACATCTCAAGCTGGATATGCGTCCTTTTTCAGTAATGCACAATGGATAAATTGTAACACAAAATAATCTCAAAACTGAAAGTCACATACTCATGAGAATTTTGAAATATTCCTGTCATCCTTCCTACCCTACTACTTGCCAATAAAGAGGTATGTGTAGGACAAAGTTGTGGTGAAGAAGGTGTTGTTCTCCGCCTTTGGAACTCCACTGCTAAAACCATGTTAGAACCACATTTGCAGTAATGGACAGTTTCAATCAGTAAATCAGGTATTTGTGCAAAGTCGGTTTTCAGAATAGAATATTGGTGTTGTGGTTTGAAACCTTGGCAAAATGCCAAGTATTTACCACAGCAACGCAGGCACAAAGGAAAGGGGAAAAAAAAACCCCTGACACCTAAACTTAAACCAGAACTGGTTTTTATATTTACAGAGAAGAGGGAAAATAAAAGGCAAAATACAATACAACACATAGCCACAAAGGTAAGAGGGAGCAAACAACTTCCCCACCGAAACAGCAAAATCCACATCTCTGACCAACCCCAAACCCAGCTTCCTGAGAGATACCCAAACAAAGAGAAAAACCAACAACAAAAATGTTCACCTACCAAAACAGATGCGAAACAGCAGTAAGGCCCATTGTTCCCAGCACAGTGACAGTATGTCTTCCAGGGACAATGACCATGGGGAGAAGAAGTTGTTCCCTCCTCCCTCTCTTTTTATATCTTAGATGACATAAGAATATGGTATGGAATATCACTGGCCAGTAGAAGTCAGCCATCAGCTGACCTGACCCAGCTCAAGTCAGCTG
>JAWWLZ010000094.1:31914933-31925310 GCA_035041345.1 Poliocrania exsul
TCCAAGATCATACCTGGATTCTTTTTGGTTTGGTTTTTGTGTTTGTTTGTTTGTTTGTGTTTGTGGGGTTTTTTTTGGGGGGAGGGGGGGGTGGGGGGTGTTGTTGTTGTTGTTGTAGTTGTTTTTTAATTAATATTGAGTTTCAGAATACCTTAAAATTAAGCTAGACCTTCCTTCAAGATTAAGCTTGTTCTGCTTTTCAGGCCACTGAAGCAGCTGTTAAACCCACCTCCGTTAGAAAATTCTGTCTGACTGTAGCTCTTTTTATGTTCTGCCTAGATCAAAATTTGCTCCATTTTTTTTAGTAGTTCTGATTTTCATTGGCAAAGCTCTGCATGCCACCTATGAAATACTCCTCAGAAAATACACCTTCCTTACATGAATAAGCAAAAAAGTAGCTGTTATTTCTGTACTTATTTATGGAAATTACTCAAATAAATTCCTCTCATTCTTCAGATTTTAAAAGGCAAGGCAAGCCTTCACTTATTACTTGACCACAAAAGTAACTTATTATAGCTTTCAGAATCAGATGCCATTCATAGGACTTCTTAGTCTTTATTCAAACAGTGAATAACATGATACATTCCTGTGCGTGAGAAGTTCTGATATCAGACCTCTCTAACTGTGTCTCTGAGTTATTCTTTCACAATATTTTCTGAAACCTGACCAGAAGCTCTGCTAACAATCCAGAAAATTAAGACCTGTCTGATCGGAAAGGAGGAGTGATATTGAAGATCTTCAGAGTTCATATAGTCCAACAAATCTGATTTCTTGTTATACAGGGTGATGAGTACTGTTTTCCAAAAAGGGAGAAAATGTCCCCTTTGCAAAATGGGAATCTTGATTACTTGAAATATATCAAAGATTTCAATCTGTTATTGAGAGAGACCTTAGTTTTTATATTGAGCTTAACCTATCTCTGTTAGTTTGTAACATAGGAAGATTGGAAAACAGCTAAGAAGCTACACATAAAGTTGTATTAAGAGTGTTTCTGACTTTTAACAGTTCATCTTAATGGTTAGGACAACTTCAGCTTGTACTTGGTTTACTAGATATGACTTACCTTATTTAAACCATGCTAAAATAGATGGGAAATTGCAAAGAATGTTTAGCTTTGGGACTGAGTAGTCAAACTGCTTTCAGCATTCTTCAATGTGTCTTTCAACACCAGAAAGAGTGTAAACCCTCTTCTCTATAAATGATTACCTTTGCATGTATAGTAAAGTTCAAGCTATTTTACTTGGACAGAGCATCCTGCTACAGATCAAAGGCAAAAGATGAAGCAGCTATCAAAAAATGTGGTTGAAAATCACTATGCAGAAATTTTATATATCAAGCAGTGACTGTAGAATTAGCTTCTGATCTAGCTGTGCCTCTCTTCGTCTTTCCATCTGTGTTAAAAAAAATTATTCTGGGTCCAGTATTTCTTATTTGTAGCTCAAGGTCCCTCTTCTCAGTTTTACTTTCCATGGTTTATCCCTGGTTTCAAATTATGTCCATGTCTTTTATCACTGAAATATGATTCAGAACAGCATTGCTGTGGTAGCTTTTGTATAACCTTTCTGAAAAACTGGCCAAGTTGAGTTAGACTATCTAGCATTTTTGTCTATTTAGGTTCTTCCCAATAATTAGTTTTCTTGAACTTTGCTAGGCTATAAATATAAGTTTCTGAATGCACAACTTCTATTTCTTGGTTGCCTTATTCAAGCATTGGAGTACTAAAATCTAAAAGACAAGTGTTTGATCCCAACAGTACTGTTAGTGTAGACACTTTTCTATGAGGCCAAGAGAGTTATCACCTGGTAGCAGTGCATCAGCACCATTTAGCAGATATTGCCTGCCCCCTATTGGGGTCACCCTTTGTAGGGTTAAAGGGGAGTGCGTTAATGACGGTTATAAGAGATTGGGCACAGCAGCATCAGAAGGCTTGATCAGAAGGCTAGAGTTTATTTTTAGTTACAGCTACACTTTTTATATGCTTTTATATCCAATATGTCATGACACTATTGGTTAGTCAGTTTACCTAACATACATGGAAAGATCCTACTGGGTACAAGGTATTCCACATTCTACAGGTAGCTCTCTGCTCCTTAAGGGTGCATTCATTAGTTCCCTCGGACATCAGAGGATCCATACACACACTGTCAGTCCCCACATCCCCACAGCCCCTATCATTGTCATCAGTCAATAAACTCGTAGCGAACAAATCCCTTGTATTTATAGCTTATCTAAGACTTCAGTTTTGTAATTCTCAATATGTGAGAGACGATGCCTTGCCTTTCAGCTTAAGAAGTGAAATAATGTCATGTTTGTGTACTTTAGGGGGTTAAGGGTTTACTTAGGCCTAATTTAGGCTTTGATTTTAGAGTAGGCCTTGGATGATCATGATGCCTGATAATCGCGCACCCCTGTGAACAGAGACACACTGCAGACAAGTTAATGGAGAAAGATACAGGGTTTTATTAGAAGAGGCTTCCACGATCAAACCCAGGGGGGTTTGACCCCAGGTCAGGGTTCCCCAGGAAGTTTCAGTGTTATATACCCCTCACGAACATCAAATCAGAATTTCCCATTTCTCTCTAATGCCCACCCAAAAGTCCTGCCAATCTACCCCCTTCGTCATGAGGGGGAAGTTGGGACCTCTCTTCTTGTTTGTCTTCTGTTATCTTGCAGGTGTCTGCTAAAAAACAGCTCGGCCTTGACAACGTCTGAAACTCGTGAGAAAGGCACTTTAATATTCAAACTTAAGATCAGAGTAACTGAACAGAGGCTATATGATTCTAAAACCTTCTAAAATTACATTAAATCACATTTTTAGGCATCAATCAGCTGACTCAAGTTGGGTCAGGCCAGCTGACAGCTGACTATACTGGCCAATGATATTCCATACCATATTTTGACATCATGTGAAGTATAAAAAGAGAGGGAGGTGTAGCTTCTGCCTCTTTTGCTCTTCACCCCAGTCCTGGGAGGACATGCTGCTGCTGGTTTTGCTGAGATTAGGCCTCACTGCCACCCCACTGCTATGTTGTCTAGGGAGGTGAACATTTTCTTGTTAATTTTTCTCCTCTCTTGCTGGGAGTTTGCTCAGGAAGAGTCTTGTGCAGTGTTTTTTTGTGAGTCTGGGTGGTTGGAATCTGTATTATTTGGGTGGGTGACTCAGTGAGGTTATTGTTATTTCTTTTCACATTTATATATATATATCTATGTGTCATATTCTGTTTTTAATTTTCTCTCTTCTGTGCAAATATAAAAACCTTGCCATTTTAAGTTTTACTTCTAGTTTTTCCTTCCTCCCTCCCTTTCCCTTGGTGTGTGTGGGGGAACCTCTTACTCTGTGTTTGGGTAGTTGGCATTTTGGAGCTCAACCAAATACAGAATGCTGTAAGACACTTTGACTTTTAAAGCCTAGGAAGCCATAGTTGTCAATTACTTGTGTGCAGAAAATCTACTTTGTAATAAGTCCAGGCAAATTCATCCCTGGTGCAACTTTATTGGCTTGAAATTAAAACCAGCTTCTGTTAATGTTCCATATGGGAAATACACAGTTTGATTAATCAAAGGAAAGCATCCTTTCTTATGTGTGTTAGTTTTAAACCTGGACTTTTAGTAATATGTATTGCTTGGAGTTACTGCAAGTAAATATGCAAAATATTGACTGAGTTTGAAAGCGGTATAAATGATGGTGCTGGTATAATGAACTGCATGTGAAGAAGCAGGTGTGAAGGCATGTATTAGTATGAACTGTTTTGCGCTTTGCATAAGAACATGTGTATGGTAGTTATAGAGCAGGAGAAACAAAGTGTGGGATGCTGTTCCTATAAAGGGGAAATCTTTAAATCAGTTTCTATTCTGTGTAGATCAGAGTTTTTAAAATGAAGCAAAAGGAACTGGCAGCCTGATAACTACAGAGAGCCAGTTTGAAAAGCTTAAACATCACCTAATAAATTTTATATAAGCAAGGTTAAGTTATATGTAGCAATCCAAATCCACTGTAGCAATACTCAGTTATATTCTATCATGGATGTGAGGTTTTGAACCATTTCCTCAGTGTTTTCTAGTTTTGCTCTTTTGTAGGTATTTGCTAATCTTGCTAATTTTTTCTCTGTTTTCCATGTTTTAGTGATGATGGTACAATCACCCAGTGAAGCTAGGGAATTATGAAAATACATGCTCTTTAAATACATATCGTAGCAGTAAAGAGCCTGGATAATGAAGTAATATCCATTCAATGTTGTGATGTGTTTCTATTGATGGTTATGGGGGAAGACAGAGGATATTTAACTTCCAGAAGCAAGGAAAATAATGTCATAGAATTTAAACTATATATGAAGTGTATAAGAAAGTCTAGAAATACAGGCTATTTAAAGGAAAACAAGTTGTCTCCTGTAAATTTACTGCCTAAATCTAGCATGGATTACAGTCTGAGACCTTGTTTATAGCTTGGCAGTTGAAATGACTAATGAATTGTTAATTCAACTATTGAATAGATCTCTTTGTATAACTTCTACAGAAAAGCATTGTGCATTGCTTGGCTGGAAGGTGTGAGGAAACTCCCAATATGTTGTCATTTAATTAACTTGAAAATAAACATTATAACATTGCAGAAATAGAAATCAAGAGCAGTGGAAGTTTGGAAGCAAAATTTGAAAAACCCAAGGTGCATGATTGCTTAGATTTTAAATGTAGCACTTATAGTCAATTTTAATGTGTTAAGATTGTCAAACAACTAGGAAATTTTACCATCATTTAACAATCAATTCATTTCTGAATATCATGTAAAATGAAGGAGTCTGTTTTTTAATTTGTATGTACAAGTGACAGTTGGAAACTCTAACCTTTAATTTAGTCACCACTAGGCTGAATGAACCAAGTCTTCCAGTAACACAGATCCTCCATTAACTTAGAACCGTGTCCTGGGGGGCATCAGGCAAAGCATCACCAGCCACTTGAGGGAAGGGATTGTCCTGCTCTGCTCAGCACTGGGACAGCCTCACCTTGAATATTGTGTGCAGTTTTGGGCACCACAATATAAAAAAGACTGTAAGCTATTAGAGTGTCCAAAGGAGGGCAGTGAAGATGGTGAAGGTGTTTCAAGGGAACCTGTATGAGGAGCGGCTGAGGTTACTTGATCTGTTCAGCCTAGAGAAGAGGCGACTGAAGGAAGATGTCATTGCAGTCTCCAACTTCCTTGTGAAGGGGAAGAGAAGGTGCAGGTACTGCTCTCTTCTCTGTGGTGACCAGAGACAGGCCCCGAGGGAATGGCTTTAAGTTGTGTCAGGGAAGGTTTAGGCTGGATACTAGAAAAAGGGTCATCATCCAGGGGGTGGTTGGGCACTGGAAGAAGCTCCCCATGGAACCGGTCACAGCATCAAGGCTGCCAGAGTTCAAGAAGCATTTGGATGATACTCTGAGACACATGGTGAGACTCTTGGGGATGGTCCTGTGCAGGGCTGTGGATTGGACTCGATAGTCCTTGTGGGTCCCTTCCAACTCAGCATATTTTGTGTTTTTGTGAGCCATAAAGTTTCAAGCTGGCAAGTTGTTAATAAAATGGAATTGGAAGAGATTAATGAGTTAAGAAAAAACAGTACTTCAGAAAAAGTACAAGGTTGTTAAATGTGTTCAGTAAATTAATGTGCTTTACACCACATAAGTACAAACATGCTCTACAAGCATCAGTATTTAAAAATTAAAATATGAATAACAAATAAAAATATTTTACATGTAATCTGGATGTTCAAGTCAGCATGTTCTTAATAAAACGTAACTCTTAATACTAGGGTATTTTAACAGGAATCAAGCATGAATCTTAACATGCTTTGACAGCTTGAATGTACAATTTTGGTGGGGTGCATGCAAATAATATTGACAAGAGAGACAGTGGAAAATAAGGAGGGTTAAACAGCTATGGAGACAAAATTAAAAATAACTCTGGATGCAGGTTGTCTCCCCTGCAAAAATTATTTCTCTGATTTGCTGTTAGTTCACAACAAAAGATGTTTCATCAGTGGCTGTTAGAACATAGACTCAATAATTGAAGAAAATGTGTGCTTTACATAAATAACACAAACAAAAAGAAAAGTTAGAGAGTTACAGTGAAGAATTCAAGTAAAAAGTTCAGGAAGTTTAGGGATAACAAAATTATGTTCCTGTAAATCTTAGTTTATATTGTGCATTCATGCATTTTGTCAGTCTTGATTAACATACAAGTATATTGTACTCTGTGGATGTATTTGCATCCCCACACAGTCTCTTTAGGACCTCTCCAGATCTCCCCAGAAATATCCACACCATGCAGCATGAACATCTGATAAACTTTTCTGGGTTTCAACAAGAGCCTTTTGACATTCGTTATGCAGCCAACTTCTGTGGATCAGCATGTCCAGATGCCAGTAACAGGAAAAAGTGACTAGAATTTGGTACAGCCATTAATCTTGCTACAAGGACAGGACACATTGTAAAACCGACGATAAAGTGCTGGGTGAGGAGCTAACATCCTATACTAGTGTTTCCCCCAAGACTGGGCAAATATTTCATCTCTGTGATGGTGCAGTAGCAGTCAGGTGCTGGGACTACAGTTGGCTGCTGGACAGTCAAACAGAAGAGCACCTGAAAAGCCTTTGACAGATGAAAGCATTTTGTGGACCAGAGTGGTGGTGTACTTCCATAAACATGTTGCAGCTTCTGTGTGGTGGCCCAGGCTGTGGCTTCACTTTGTTGGAGGCATCACACTGCTTCTGCTCAGTGTTTTTTCTGTATGGGTCTTACGTTGCATTGGTCACTAATGGGCTAAGATATTTGTGCTTGTTTCTCTTCATTCCATGGAATGTAGTGCAGTGTGATGTGGGGTATAGACTATTTGGTGGTGTGCCTTGCAAAAGCTTCTGGAAAATGCAGTCCTAAAGACAGCAGTATCTCCCTAAGGCTGTGTCTAGGTTTGACCTGGCTTCTTTGCCAAGGGCCAAGCTGCCCCTCTCTTCCCCCACCCTGCTCCTCCAAGCAAGGGAAAAAAAACCTGAAAGAAAACCAAAAGCCTAAAGGAAGCTTGAACAAAACTGAATTATATCAGAATATACATATATTTCAGATACTTACAAGTATATCTGCAGTTTTTACATACAAAAGGGAACTCCCAAGGGGAAAAGGGAAAAAAGGAGGGAGAAACAGGGACAAAGGAGGGACAAAAAAACCCCAGAACAGACAAGTATCATTAAAAACCCAAGAACTAGCAACATACAATCTCACCAACTTTCCTAAAAAGATAGCCAGCCTCTCTCTGATCTCCCACATGGTAGATAGCAGCAGCCATGGCAACAGGCCTCAGGCTCTGATAAGTGAGAGCAACGCGAGGACTCACTGCTCCCAAACCTTGCCAGAAGAAGAGAAACTTCCTATCTCTCTCTCTTATGTATATTCCCTTGTTACATGAAAAAACAGTGTGGAAAACCTGGGAGATGGGCATTTCCGTAGTTACAACTGGTTACTAAGGAAGGCCTGGATCAAAAGTATCACAGGCTGGCAGCAAGCAGTACTGCCATGACAGACTACTTTTCAGGCATTTTTTATTCATATCTTTCTAAATTCTATCACTTCATTCTGAATAAAGTTCTGCAGTCATAAACTGAAAACACTTTTCCATAGAGGGGATTAAAAATTATATACTCAGCACAGTCTGCCAGACTACTCCTATTAACTACAATAAAACCCTGTCTTTCAAGTGAAAAGTTCAAAAATGTCACCAAGCTTAGCCTAGTGACACATTATTCTGAGATGACTTTGAATACCACAGCAGTGCAGGATGATGCTGTGTCTGCAAGTGTTAGCGCATGAACTGAGAATTTGGTAGTTTTGTTGACTAGTCCTATGTCGTGTGTGTCACAGATACAGTATATGTTGTGAATGTTAACCACCCTGCTTCTGGCAGCTAAGTCCTTTGTTTAATCTCTCATGCTTGCTGTTCACAAAATTTTCTTGCTTGATGTTGCCACTCTGTTCTGCACACCCACTAAAAATGAAATGATGTGATTATAAAGATAAGACTTTTGAGTCTGCAAGAGAGTTACTGAGGTACAGCCACTGAAATCACTTGTTTACATAGAATTCTAAATCCTGATTTAGATAAAGAGGAAAAAAGTATTATTAAGATCTTCACAGTATTTAACTCCACCCATAGGTTTAATTCTGTTATATTTTAATTAGTTTATAAATGTATGGAACTTTATGTATTTCTCTGTTATTTCCATTTACTTTTCCCTGAAGAATAAACCTCAGTTTTTGTGGCTTATCAATACCTCTATGACTTCCTACTGTTCTATATTTACATGACAGTTTTACATCCCTCAGTAAAAATGCTTTTTTCTTTTCATTCTTTTTTTTTTTTCCTTATAGGAGGTAATGTTAAGGATTTGACTCATGACTCTGAATAGAATTAAGCCATATGTGGCATTTTATTTGATTTTTTTTACATCTTGAAGCCCGTACAAGCATAAGATTGGATTGCAGCTATTTTCACATAATACCATGTTTACTGATTGTTGTGTGAACTGGATATATCTGTTCTTGTTCTGTGTATGCATGCTTTAAGAACTTTTCAAGATGCCTCTAATGTTGTGTTTGTCTGAGTTAGATCTAAATCTGTACTCACAAAACGGCTCTTTTGTAATTCTTGGCACATCATTCTCTAATAAAACTCACTAGGTGCTAGCTGTGTCTAAATACTTTCAGATTTTGCAATGCAATTTAGTAAACCATTTTGCAATTTGTAGCTCTGTGTTGCCAGTGTATCTTTGCAAAGGGTTATGCCTGTGATTGAAACTGCACATGTATACCTCATACTGCCTTACTGTTTTGACTACAAATTTCTTGGTCATTTTAAGAGGCATGTCCAGATTTGTCATCTAAATATGCTTTATTTTTTTCATATGCAAATCTGTGTATCCAGGCCTCACAAAACAGAGTCATTCAAAATCATTCAGAGTAGACAGGATCTCAGGAGATCTTCTAGTCCACATAAAAGAAAATTGACATGTATGAAACAAAACAGAATTTTTGATTTAAGGAGTCTAATCAGTTTAAAAATTGCTCTGCAAAATTCATTACAGAATTTAGAGAGAAAAAAAATTGTGTCAATTCAGAATTATCTCAATTGTTATATTTGGTTGAAATATCAAATAATCTGTATAAACTTTTATAGAACTTGCTGAATATTAACAAAACAGTTTTAGTGCAACTATATCTTGAATTAGAATTATAGAATCATAGAATGGTTTGAGTTGGAAAGGTCCTGTAAAGATAATTAAGTTTCAAACCTGGATCTGAGACAAGGACATCTTTTATTAGGTTGAGTTGCTCAAATGAACTAATTTATTTCTGCAATTTTTGAGCAATATACACATATACAATTTTTATGTTAACTTCCTTATTTTTAAGAGTATATTTCACTCTTTTTCATTCTTTTTAAGGTGCTGGTGGCTGGTCTCCACTTGTGTCCAATAAATATCAATGGCTTCAAATTGATCTTGGTGAAAGAACTGAGATTACTGCTGTTGCTACTCAAGGTGGTTACGGGAGCTCAGATTGGGTAACAAGCTACCTTCTGATGTTCAGTGACAGTGGACGAAACTGGAAGCAGTATCGTCAGGAAGAAAGCATTTGGGTATGTTCTTTCAGTAATGAGAATTAGTTTCTGCAGAAGACTTAAAACTACACAGTGTTGCAAATCTACGCAATGCAGTGGAATATGAAGAACTACACCTAATGTGCGTAGATAATTATATATACAAAGTAATAATTTAGCCTTTGAAAGCAAACAAACATCAAAAATCTAACAGTAGCAATACTCCATTAAGACAGAAGGAACTATTTTGAGGACTAAAAATGTACTGCAAAATCCCTTTTTTCTTTCTATATATGGCAAAGTTCTGTTCCCAGAAGTGTTGATCCCATTACATGAAACTTGGCCTTTTAATTAGGGGAAGAAAACCAAAACAAAGCAAAACACTTGCTTTATTTTTTCTAACACATCAAACAGATAGATAGATGGATGGATGGATGGATAAATAGATAGATAGATAGATAGATAGATAGATAGATAGATAGATAGATAGATAGATAGCAATATTTAATTTTTGGTCATCAAATTCAGAGCCTAGTTTCTGATGCTCAAAAAAATTTATCTGTGATTATCTTTGCAGCTAGTAATAATAATTAATAAGCCTTGCTAAGCTCATCATCTATTTGCATGAATTTTAATGGGAGCAAAGTTTACACATTACCAGAGAGATGATGTCCAAAATCCACATGAAAAAGTGGAGCATATGGTCGTAGTCAAGGGTTGCATTTTATCCTTGATTTTAAATGATTAGCAGGTTGGAC
>JAWWLZ010000094.1:31934973-31949467 GCA_035041345.1 Poliocrania exsul
GAAGGAAGGAAGGAAGGAAGGAAGGAAGGAAGGAAGGAAGGAAGGAAGGAAGGAAGGAAGGAAGGAAGGAAGGAATAAGTACTAATATATTTTAGAGAGCTTTTTCCCCTGTACAATTCATTCTTGCATAAAGGAAAGAAAACCAATCTGGAAAAAATAAGTATTTCATTATTCCCATCATACATATATTTGACGAAAACAGAAGTAGAACTCTACAGATCTCTGTCCCGCTTTTCAGTTCACTGTTTTCATTGATAGCTTTAGCTTTAGCTGTACTACTACCACAGAGTAAGAGCATGTGTTTTTAATATGCCACGTATCCAGGAGAAGGAACAATTCAGTTTTTTACTGGCATTGTTACAATAGAGCAACGGAGTAGACAATCTACCTTTATTCTAGTACACCTCCTCATTCCTAACCTAAAAAAATCACTTCCCTTGGAGTACACTGTATTGCAGTTTCCAGTCTAAGATGAAACCTGCTGAGACTCAAAACAAAGGAAGTGTTGCCAGATTGGTGGTGTACAGAATGCTGAACCTTTCAACAAGAAACCAGAATAAAGTCAACAAAATCTTTCACATAAATCATCGTGCAGCCTTTTGACTGTGATACTCAGTCATGGCTGAGTTGGAATGAATTTAAACTGGTCACCTAAAAATGAAAAGTTGCTATTCCCATTTTTTTTTCTTGCTTCAGTATCTCAGTTCATTACAAGTTTAACATCTCTGTCCTGGTCAGGTGTACCAAACAGTGGCAATTTCAATATATGAGTTAATTTGGCTCCTGACATATACAATTCCAGTGAGGACAATGACTTAAATAGTATGGAAATATTAAATCACTGAAAGGCATTTTTTTCAAGTTATAGTTAATTTTTGTTGATTTACTTGAGTAGCGGTTCCAGATATTCCTTAAAGATGTGCTAGAAGCTCAGAGTGTTCTACAATAAAAATTATATGCTGTGTAAAAACAGCTATTTGTCAGCTGCAGTCAAAATAGAAACTGTTCTGCACTCTATTTTATAGTTTTTTGTCTTTGTGGCCTGCCTTTGACTTGGTTTGTACCTTATATCACAGGATCAGTTTGTCCCTAGAATTCTCTAGTGAAACCTCTGATACCTCTTGTTTATTTTCTTAGATTATATGCTGCAGTGCCCTGTGTATCCTAGGGAAAAGTAGTTATACTTCAGGGTTATTTCAGTCAAAAAGAGATAATGTTTGCAAGCCTTATATATCGTTCCATTAGAAAACTCACATCTATATTAAGGTTATATCTGCCAAACCTTAGGTATTTCTTTGGAAGTTTTCTGTGCCAGACAACTCTCTCACTCTGAGGCTGGGACTGGAGAATGATTTTCATATGAATCTGTTCATTTCTGGTGAGGGACAAAAAAGGTAAAATATGTCACTTTGATACCTAAAAGTTTGCTGTTTATAACTGCTGGTTTAGGATTTGCAGGGTTCACCATCAGAACAGATGCTGAATGTCATAACCATTAATAGAAACTTCCTATTGTACAGAAAAAAATACCAATATTTTTGTGTCATTCCCATATGTGAAGAGCTAGGGCATTTGCAAGTGCTTCAGTTTAGTTCCTTTTGCAGTGACACAACACTTCTGAGATAACTAGTTCATCAGGGGTCATTTATGTCAAGTAGGGAAGGATTGTCCCTGATTCAATAGCATTGAAATCTAGTTTCTAATCTATATATACATCTTTAATGAAAAATATCACCCACCAGTTCCTCGTAAGTCTAATTTTTACTTTGTAATAGAAATGACTATGAAATATGTGGAGTTGCAAATACAGAATAGAAATTAATAAGATGCAGTTGCTATCTACATGCTTGGGTTTTCTTAATATTCCACCTTCAGGTTACTGAGAGAAGTTAGCACTATTGTTCTGTAGAACAACTGTTAGCTGTGAATAGCAAAAAAATTCTTGTGAAATATAGTGAATGGAGTACAGAGAATTAACTGTTATATTAACTCCTCAGTTTAAAAATTATCTATTTAAATAACAGTAGAATTACAGCAATGTTTTATTTAGATTTTTTTGTATTTGTTCTTTTTGTGAATGAAGTTCTTATATTAAGAGATTCTAATATTTCAAGAATATTTCCTCATTGTTATGACTACATTTTACATTTAGCGTTTGTTATTCATTTTTTGACAGTTGTTCCTCAATCGGCACTATAGGTCTGCACTTGTATTTGTCCAAATTTAACTCACTGCTCTTGAGAGAAGTGATTAATTTCTCTGATGTTGTCAACAGCAAGTTTTGCTACATGAGAGAAGATAAATCAGAATTCCATCATTTTTTGTAGGAATGCTGAAACTCTTCTTTCCTAACCAGACCTCAAAAATATGCTTTACAATGTTTTGGAACAATGGTGTGATATGTGCTTATCCTACTGCACATATAATACAGTTGCATGTAAGACACTAGTCTTGCATCGTGTGCAGACTAAAGGTTCTGTATGCTCAATTTTCTTCCTACTTGTAGTTTAGGTTCCTTCAATCTTTATGGAATGTAGTTCTCATGAAAAGTTCAGATACCAAAATCATCAAAAGATAGAGCTGAAGTGGTATTTTCACTGTTGTGATTTACTGGTCACTTTGGATTGCAGCAATGCAAACATATCGACTTGCTAAAGTATGGAAAAAAAAAAGTCATTAAAAAAAATTCACATCTATTTGGACATTTAAAAGCCATCTTCATCTGAAAAATTTACATTCCATTACTTCTCAACATTAGATTGACTTTTTGGTTAGATTATTTTATTAGATAAATATTAATTAGACATTTTGTTACATAATTTTTGTTAGATTATTTTGTTACAAAATTATTATTTTGTGAAATATAAAGTATGATTCCATTATAAATCAATTATATTTTTTATGAGTTACATCTCTTTGTATTTTTGCATATATTTACTACTTCTATCTGAATTTCATTACAGAACAAATTATTTTCCGCCTGAAATTCATTACAATAGCTTATACTGTTGTTGCTCTTTGTACATTTCAGTCCTTCAGAAAGACTATTTTTTTTAACTTCAGTCATTCAATCGTCTTTCCATGGTGAAGGTTGTTGACCACTAGAACAATTCAGAGATATAGTTCAACTATAGTTGAAATTGAAAACACTTAGATAGGTAGATAGAGAAAGAAAGAAAAAAGAAAGAAAGAAAGAAAGAAAGAAAGAAAGAAAGAAAGAAAGAAAGAAAGAAAGAAAGAAAGAAAGAAAGAAAGAAGGAAGGAAGGAAGGAAGTGCGGAAGGAAGGAAGGAAGGAAATTGAACTTTTAACGCTATCTCAGTGCCTAAAATTATAATTTGGAGATGTGTCTTAAATAAAATAATTCCATTCAAATATATTAATGGATTTGCAAAAATTAATTTGATGAAGTTATTATTAAAGATATTAATTAGAATTTACTGTAATTTTTCTTAGCTTCTTAGATTTAAATTTTCTCTTATACTTTCCTATCCTTGTCATTCCTGTTATATCATCATTTCTGCAATTCAGATTTCTCTCACTTCTTATCTTTTTCTTCTCCATAAAACCTTCTTCCCATCTCTCCCCAAAAATATCATAAATACTGGAAAATCTGACAGTACAACTGTGTGATTAATACTCTTCAGATTACCTGTACTATCTGTTTGTATTTCATTATGTCAAAATATTTTGTCATAATGCCTTTCCAAGAATTTCCCAAAAGAGCCCTGTAGGCTAATCTTTTCATTTCGCTCAGATAGTATTGAATTTATTCCCAGAGACTTTCTTCTTATTTACAGTAGCACCTGGTGAAAAAGAAAAAAAAACCCACAACATTATTTGTTCCTCTGATTCTCCATTGATGGATTTCTCCTGGAGCTAAAGGACTGAAAATTTAGCACCAAATTATGTAGCAAGTAAACTGTGTCAAATTTATGGCAATAAAATTTTAGAAATTTGCCTCTAATATATTTTCGAGTATGATGAGGTTCGATATTTCTTAGTAGCCTGTTTTGAGTGTATTTTATATGAGTCCAGTCAACATTATAAACACCAAAACTGAACAAAAAGCAAACCCCAAACCAAGCAAAGCCAACTAACCAAAACAACAGCAACAAAACATAGCCCCTGGCTGTGAAGCTTTCTACTATTCTATAATGGAACGCTGGATAGTTTTAACTTCCCTTTTCTAGGTCTAGAGGTTGACAAAAGGTATGGAAGGTAATCTTTTCTCTTATTCAGAAATGAGACATTCAGAAAATAAATATCATTAGACAATTTTAATGTCAATACCATTTCTTAATTTATTATCATAGAACATTTATTATAAAAGAGTTTTCAGAGATTCTGAAAAAATCATAACATTAAATATTTACTGTGGCGTAAAAAAAAAAACATTCTTGATAAAAATAAGTTACAAGAATGTTTGAAATAATTTTGTTGCACTTCACTTTTCATTGTGGATATATTGATGAGAAAACTGAGGATTTCAAGAGTTTTTTTAGTGAGGTCTTGCAAAGTTCTAACCTGAAATTATGAGACGGGAAAACTCTCAAATGAACTGATGAAGGACGTTGAAAGCAATCATTGAATGTGCTGTTGGTAAGATAGCATTATAGGTATTTTTGCATATACATTTTTCCACATACAATGCAATATTTTATAGCCTGTAAAACTATATTTTAATTGTATAGTATGAAATATGTTATTCATACAACTACAGAACCATAGAAGAGTTTATATTGGAAGGGACTGTAAAGATCATCTCATTCCAACCACCCTGCCATGGACATGGACACTTTTCACTAAACCAGGTTGCTCAGAACTCCAGCTAACCTTGAACACTTCCAGGAATGGGCCATCCACAGCATTTCGGGGCAACCTGTTCAGTGCCTCACCACCCTCCCATGAAAAAAATTTTTCCTAATATTTAATCTAAACCTGCCCCTTTCAGTTTGCACCTATTGCCCCTTGTCCTGTCCCTCCATGACTCTGGAAAAATCACTCTTCATCTTTCTTGTAGTCCCCTTTAGATACTGGAAGGCTGCTCTAAGGTCTTCCTGGAGCCTTTTTTCTCCATGTGGAACAGCCTGCCTTCATAGGAGAGTTACTCCAGCCTTTGGTCGTCTTCATGCTCCTCCACTGGAGCTACCCTTGAGAGAAGACACTAGTCTTACATAGACTTATATTCAGGGAACAATAAAAAATGGTGAAGATAACGTCTTGGCAAGCATTATCAGGATCTCAATGTAAAGTTTCCATTCATTTTTTTGAACTTGATTAAGTTCCCAGTTAATTTACATTATTAAAAATGTCATCTGACATTGTTAATCTGATTTTATGCTGATTTGTGGCCTCTCAGTTCAGAAGGGTAAACACAAACCACTAAGGAAAATGTGTAATGGTGCTGGATGTTACTTACTTTTTTTGCATTGTGTCTTTAGCTCAGGCACTACAAATTCACAAAATTCCAAAAGAAGGGTGATGATTCTTATTTTTGTGTTGATGTTGAAAACTTGACTCCATAGTTATGAAAAGGATATGCACTGTCCTCAGTAATATTTCTTCCCTTAATGAGGTGATAGTTTTCAGTTCCTTTTTGTTGATTTGTTATCAAGCAGTGCACCTGTTCAAGTCAGATGAAACCAGTCAAAATAGATATAAATAATTCAATCCAGTTCCATTTCATTATATTCTTCCATTATTTTATTCCATCTGAAGCACTTCAGCTACTAGCAGGTTGTAGGTGAAGGTCTGTAAGTCTGTATATGAAACTTGTAAACTTTTCATGTGCCGAAGAAGTGAAAACAAACAGATTTTCTTTGAATATCAGTGGTTCTACTGGTATGTTTTTCACAGTGTTTACTGGATACCTGAAGCCAAATCTGTCTCAGTTCTTCTAAGGTGCAAATATTGATTCAGTGAAGCTGCTAAAGGCTTACAAGATATTTACTGTGTTCTAGATTATGTAGTGTAGTTCTCTCATTTGTATTTTCTGATGTACAGTGACACAATGTCAAAGCCTGAGCACCTGTACTGTGGGAGCTGAGGTGAAAAAATGAACCTAAAAATCAGACAAAAATTAATGCATAGTTAATATCCTTCATGCATTTTTAATTATAATTATATCAATATATTTTTAAATCTTAAAATTGCAAAGACAATACTATTTATTGATGTTATATATTATTTATGTGTTAGTACATATTATTAGCTATAATTAAATTCTCTCTTTTTTTCCCCCTGTTTATAAATGACATTTTATAATCCAAATAACGACATATTTTTATTTCCAGAAGTCTGACAAACAAAATGGTATTCTCAGAGTACTGCCCAAGCTGTTTAGCTTGTAACAGTCAGAATCATATAATCTTTAAAAAACCAAACAAACAAACTAAAAAAACCACCAACAACCTGCATATGATTATTCAGGTCATGTGATATCTGTATTTCATCTATCTTCAAGCAGATTTTTTGCAAAATGAAGAGAAAATACTCCTTTAACCTTTGATCTACTTCATGGAGTGTCTGAGGTAGTGTCACCAAAGATAGTGCCTCATATTAGTGACTTCATCAAGAGGTAATACACTTTGCATCTTGGAAGAATCAAACTCTTAATATCTGGCATAAGCAGAAAAAACATCTAATTATGCACTATGTCTCATTTCTTTTTTAACCAATTATATAAATGAGAAAAGGGAAGAGAATTTTCCTGGAAATTTCTGACAGTTCATATTAGAGATGTAAGCATGCACAGCAAAATATTTGTCTTTGAAAAGTAGTTCTGAATCTCTGCAGTAGCTGCTTAGTAGAAAATTATAAGCATATTCCAAGATACTCCCTTGAGATCTAGAAGTATCCAGGTAGGAATGGCTTAGCCCATTCACATATCTTTCAAAGACCTCAACATATAGTTAAAATTCTAACCAAATATATAGACAAGGTGCTGGAAAAGCTGTTAGTAAACTTTCTGGCATAATAGCTGACCTCTCTCTATGCAATAATTTGGACTAAATGACCATTCCAACCCAAATTACCCTGTGGTCAAATGAAATGGTATTCCTTTGAATTATTCCTGAAGTCTATTTTACCAATTCACCTTTTACTATTTTTCTTTGCCATATTTCTACAATTCTAGTATTTAGTAAAAAGAAAAAAAACTATTCACATAATGTGGAAGCAAATTAAAAATTATTAATGTTTCATTTAGTTTTGGTGCAAGCCAGATGATTGCACCAACTTGAGCTCTCATAGAATTCTTATTCTTGTCTACAATACAGGTTCATCCTCAGATGTCAAGCAAATGAATAAAGATTGCATTTTTCCTTAGATTATGCATGTATTTGAAAAGATTCCATCAATGAAAATTATGGAACTGTGAACATATTCTTATATGGTCACTGTTTCCTGTCTCTTTCTCACAAAGACATACAAAATGTGATTTAAAAGTGTATGTGCAATTTTGAAAGTGTGTTCCTGAAAGTATTTTTTTTTTTTAATTCGACCAAACGGTATTATAACTTTTTATGTGAGAGGAAGTTCATATCCTTGTGCAAAGCAGGCATAACAAATTAATACTTGACTGAAGGCATCTCTTTACCACAAGTGGGAAAAAAAATACATTGCTGTGACAAATGCATAACTCAAAACACACAAAATAGTTAATGAATTGGTCTACTACCTGGTGTCTTGTGTATGATCTTGCCATTTATGTTTCTTCTCCTGTAGTCAGAAAAAGTGTAGACATTTCTTCTTGCCTTATTTTTTTTTAAATAAATTCTATTTATTTCAACCAAAAACAGAGAAATAATATTAAAAAAAACCCCAACATATTCTCAGATTGAGTTATGTCTTAGATTTTGGCCTGGAACATTTATTTGTTTGTTTGTTTGCTTATTTTTAATACTTATATATCAAATACTATAATTACACAGAAATACAAATATTCTGGCTTCATTGTTAACATAATGTACATGGCAAAAAAATCCCATAAATCACCCCCCAGAAAAAACCTTCCTTCCATATTGAATGACTGACTGTGGAATACTACAGGAGAAGACCTGGAAACTATGAAACATTTATAAACATCATCTCAATCCTCTAGAACAACAATAAATATGGAGGGTTAGACTTGATTTGTAGGGAATGAGACAGAAAACCTTACTACACTGTGAATATATGTGTTTTGTTCATGTCTTCAGTGCAGACCTGATCCCACATTTCAAAATGATATAGTAGAACTGGAAAAGATTCAGCAAATTATGCTTTTAAAAGACTAAAAATCAGACAGCTGGCATGGAAGAAATGACTGAATAGAATGGGACTCTGTCCTGGCAAAGAAATATTGAGTATGAATGCAACAGACATATGTAAGCACAATGTCATAAGAGAAAAAGCATCAGTTGTTCATTGCCTGTACCAGTACAGCACAGCAGGAAGAATATCTCCTACTCGTGATTCAACAAAACTCATCCTTTTGGGGATGTTTGTTCTGAGTGTACTGCTTAAACTGGTCCTTTCAAGAATAAATGAGGCACATTACTTACACTGTAGCATACCTGACTGTTCCTTGTATATTTTGCATTCAAAAAAGAACTCTGGTCATTATAGAAGTGTTTTTTATGGGGATAAATGTAATGGTCAATATTGTAACTAAAATAAGAATATTTAACATAAAATTCTGTATATGTATCTTTCATAAAAGAAAAAAAATGGTGACAGTTCAAATAATGAGAGATGCTCTTAAAAGACAAAATAACTGTTCTATGTTTGATAATATTCACAAATACAGAAAATTGCACTTGTTCTTTCTTAGAATTAATTAAAGGATTTGTGTCATATGGCAAACACATTCCTGATATTAAATTTTAGATGTTTGAATAATGGATAATCATAGTGTAGTATTTTCTATGGCTCTTATCTGTTTAGACAATATTTATCATAATGCTATTATAATGTGTTTGGGGACAGATTGAGTTATTCATATGGAGTCTGCATTACATTTCAGTTAATTAGTGTTGAGTAGAGTTGAAATTATGTTTGCATTGTACTGTGTTATCTCAGAAAACAAATATTTTTCAAGCCAAAACATTCTACATAGAAAATATCTAACATAGAATAGAAATTATTTTGGAATAGTGAAGACCCTATACGAAGTCATGTTTAGTAAGGCTAGATTATAGTCTTTAGAGAAAGCGTTATACTTTTGTTAGATCCAAATACTCAATGCACTTACTATCTTCCATATAACAGAGAGCTAAGATTAAAACTGAAAATGATTGTTTAAAAAAAAAAAAATCACCCTGTCAGAATTATTTCAGTGCAGGATCTAATCTTTTGAACAATTGCGATCCCTCAAATTCTATTTGTGATGGTGAGCCCTAGGAACAGAAAGTACATTGCCTCTGGTGATGCTGCAGAAGATGAAAGCTTGAAAGATATTGTCATGACTGCCAGAAGGAAAAGTCTGAGCTCTTCTGTGGTAGCTTCTGCAAGACTGAGGAATCTGTGTGGTCTCAGGTGCAAGATAAAGAGTAGCAGAACTTTAATACACAACACAGCGGTACTTTTGTTTAACTCATAACATTCTTAATGATAAAAAGTTGAAGCCATGAACGTATTTAAATTTTTTGTTGAGTGGTTCAATCAAGTCCATTAACCTTAAATTTATATACAAGCAGATTTAATGTAGAGAAAAAGAACAATTTATACACCTTTTCACAAAAGATTAAGTTAACTCACAGTTTTAAATATATTTAAAATTGCAAGGAACGAAGCATATATATTTTGAAGTTTGACCTTTCCCTGGTTTCCATTCTTTCACATCCTAGGACAACCTATTTCAAAGAATTTCATAAGAAATACATAAAAATACAAAAGACTAATGCACTTGTAGTATATTAGGGTTGATTATTTGCTTGATAATTAATTATTTTTAGTTTGTTTATAGCATATACTTTTCTTCTTTTCAAAAATAATGGAATGCATGTGGCTGGGAAACTGACTTTTAAAATAGGAAATACAAATACGTAAAATTATGGGAAAATAGAGCAAATGAAAAGAAATCATAACAACAAAACCAACAGGCCCTCAAATTTCCAAAAGCACAAACTAACTTTCTTAAAATATGAAGATGAGAAATAATTAAAACTGCCAAATTCTAGTCTACTAGAGTAAAACAGTGCAAAAGAGCTCTTAAGAGTTCTTAATGGGATTAAGTATCCATAGCTAATTTTCTGACAAACAGATTTTATTTAAGGAGGTCTTGAACGGTTGATTCATCATGCACGTGTTCCTCAGTCTGAATACAGCATACTATAATTATTCTGACTTGCAGTATTGGTTTGTTCTGGCACATTTCCCACACATTTTGTTCTTTCATCTAGTGTGTTTTCCTTTCTACTTTTTTCTAATTTCTCTGATGAATAATTAAACTTTAACATTTTAACTGAAAATACTGTCCTCAAAAGAATTATTTCAAAATGTTGCCTCAGCTGAAAATGAACAACATGGTAACAAAGCTCTCATAACAGTGTAGAGCCAATCTCTGTCAGCACAAGAGTAGGTATATTGCAAGGGCTGCAAAAAGAAGCATCTCATAAAGCACCCTGACATGTCCTACGAATGGGAGACAGTTGTTATAACTTCAGCATTCTCCCACTGTGAGACCCTGACTGCCATTCAACCTGAAGATGTATTTATATACTTAGAGGCAACCAGCAAGCACCTCTGCATGAACAGCAAAAACCCCTTTGAAACATGTTATCCTACTTGCAGAGCTATGGTAAGTTTTCTGTTAATTCAGCTTTGCTGAGCTGGAACTGGATGTCAGTTTTCTGGGCCACAGTTGGAAAAAATTGCAGAAATCTCTAGCTTCAAGGTAATATTTAGATATATAATGCTGGTTGTAGGTTTGACTAAATGAGTATTAAGGTTATGACTGAAACAAAATAGAAACTGATGGTTCTTTTTTTATTGTGGCCAACGAGTTCTGTCAGAGACCTCAGAACAAGCTGGATGAGATAATTTACTACTTTGTGAGTGGGATAAAAATTATGCTGTTAAACCATATAATAGTCCTAGAGCAGAATTAGATGAGACATACAGTTTCTGAATGTTGATCCTCAATCCAGTAAGGCCAGAAAGCAACAAGAATATAAGCTATCAGAAGACTTTATAGGAGGTGCTTGTCAAAGAAAGCCTGGGAAAAAATAAAGTTACAGAAGTTAGAGTGCAGCCTTGTCCTCTGTGTCTGCAAATTCAGGTAGCAGCAGCTCTGTGCTTGGGGATAGAAGAGTCTGACCCTAGATGAATACTTGCTAAAACAGCCTTTCTTCCTTTTTTTTATTTTTTTTTATTTTTTTTTTATTTCTAAAGCAACACGTAGTAGACCTGTAATGCAGCAGCATCTTACCTCTGTTGTTCGAGGAAATTAGCTACAAAATTCATGTAAGATTACTAAAAATGTAGTGAAGTTACATGTTTGTTTTGTTTTTTTTTATTTTTTAGTTAGTGCTTAAAGATGTTCTGAACATTCAACACATTATCTAAGTGGGGATTTTGTCCCTGGACATTAAGCCAAGCATTCAGCAATTTGGACTGAGTTGTTAAGGGGAACTAAATAAGAGTCAGTTACAAGACCATGTATATGGATATTTTCTTCTTATTTACTAACAACTAAATGGTTTTGTTTGTTAAAATTATTCTGATAATGTTGCACTAGAAACAGTTTTTATGATACTATTCAGTCTTCATTATGTTGCACACATATGTATGCACAGATAAGTGTAGATAGGGACAGAATTCTGCTGCAGAATTTTCTTGTCTAGATCTTTAGCAGCTAAAAGCTTTTAAAGCCACCTCAGACCTGAGGAGTAAATGTCAGAGAAACACTTGATTTATTCATCTAATATGATGAATGAGTAATTATTTCAGGGCACTGTCTAGCAAGGTTACAGGAAGGAAAGCAAAGTGTATAAGATGGAATCATGTTTAATTACTGCTATTAGATTTCTTTCTTTTATTATACAGGCAGATTTGTAAATTCAGTCTGAAATAGGTTTTTTATTATTTATCACTGTCAAGATATTCAATCATGCCAACAACATAAACTCACAGATGTTCTTGTTCCAAAAGCAATTTTTATAGTCTTTTCTCTGTAAAGAGCAAAAATCTGAAGAATTAAGACACCTATATGTTTATACTTCATATTAATTTATCAGCTCCAGCCATCCCAGCTCCTGATGATGGTCCTAGAATGTATTTACTGCCTGTGGCAGAACCATTTTGTCCTCATTTTCCTTTCAGTGTTTTCTGCCTTTTGGCAATATAAGCATGAGTCCTGCCTTACAGTCCTGTGGAAGTTAGTAGCTGATTAGAACACAAACTACCAACTTCTAGATTCCTCACCTACCATGACAGATGGTAATTTAATTTCTTTCTTTGCCAGCTAATGAGAAAAGACAAGGCAAATTGGCAGGCAGCATGATCACATACCTGTTTAGATATGACAGAGTTTGAAGAAGTTTTGTGCATTCCTAGTGACTATTGTACTGGTAAGGTTTCCCTTAGGATAGACTTCGCACAGACCTAATGGCAAATAAAACTTACATAATAAGAAACTAGGAGAACACATGTACTGAAAATAGAGTCTGAAAAATTTGAAAGGTTTTCTTTTTTAAATTTTCAGTTCTGAGTTTCAGTTAATGTTTTAGAATAAATAAATACATGTAGAAATACTCATACTTTCTTAAGAAAATCCATGTTTCATGCTATCAAAAGTAGCTTAAAATTTAAAAACTATTAAAGTAATGGTAACTTATTTTAAGAATTGTATTAAGAGATTATGTAATACCTAATAAATTAATGTTTGTGATGTACTATCCATCCATTATTGCATTGTGTGCTGCTTCTTGGTTTTTTTTTTCAAGTGTGTATTTCATTCTAAATGTTTATACAGAGTATATTTTAAATACATTGTCCAAGCTATGTGATACTTTTAATAAAGATATACAAAGCTTCTCACTTTATGGTTTGAAAAAATGAAATAACAAAGTATGACATTTATTATTTTAAATACAACGTGAATGACAATTTTGAACCTAGTAGAAATCTTTTAGTCACTCTGTGTCATATGAAGATAATCTAAAATGTGATATGACAGTTGAATAATGATTTCCATATTCCTACAGATCTAAAAATATATACCATTGATATCATATTAACTCGTCGGGTTCTTTTCCTGTGCTTATTTTGACATCACTTCTGATTGCCAATTTGTTAATTTGCCAAGCAGAAGCAGTCTCCTTTTATAATTAGCCTGAGCTTTGATTTATTCAGTGATGACAAAGGTTTTTGGGAACAAACAATTCCTTGCTCTAAAGAGAAGGTGTGTCTTTTAAGGAACAGACTGTATTACAGAATGAAATCAGTATTGGTTTAATTCATAATTTGACCACCATAGGTTAAAAAAAACCACAAAAAAAACCCACAAAAAACAAACAAACAAACAAACAAACCCCAAAACTATGAAAGTACCTGTCATGGAGTAGGACCTTCCTGGATTTTAAAATGAATGGATATCAAGAACTGGAAATCTGAGAATGGTCTTCAGAATGATTGAGTTGGCTTCTGTGAGCAATTCCAAGTTCTTTGAGTGGATCATTCACTGCCAGATAGAGGAACTATATAAATTGATGAAATGTTTTCACCTCCTTCCTTTCCCAAAATCTTCTTCCATCCCTAGTATTTGTTAAACACTTTGGTGAAATAGTCCATAATTGTTCAGTTTATTGGATAGTACTACTATCTAGAAATCTGTTTTTAATCTTTGCTCTCTTGGAACTCTGAGAAAATCTTTTCACATTGCTAAATTGTGGTCAGGTAGCTTCTTGCTTCATGTTTGTCTTGCATCCAGATTTGGGCTTTCCTTGGGAAAAGGAATGGAGTTTCTACTGTAGCACAAACATACTGAAGTACACTTATCGAAGGGAAGGAATAAACTGTTTTGCAGTGTAGTGATGAAATGATTTTGGAACTAGCTTTGGCAGAGCACTCCTATGGTTAGATGGCAGCAATGCTGTTCTTATTTCTTTTTGCATTTTAGATATAAAACACTACAACAGCTTAAATCCTTGCTGTCCTTAAAAGTGAATTGTGAATTAAACTCTGTGTGCTTAGTGTGAGTTGCAAATGAAAGAGAAAACTGCCCTCAGTAGAATTACTTTTTGTTTAAAGCAACCTGTATTTATAAAGTGGAGGAAGAATAATTTTAGTAATATGCATTGCTGCGATGTGTCCTCCATTCAATTGGTGAATCACTGAGATAGATTTTGGTATTTGTTACATGAATCATATGATAAGGTAGTTTGTTTTGTTTTCAGGGGATGGGTTTTGGAATAGAGATCAGGGCAGGACATGTGGCATTATAAGAAAACCGGCAAGAGAGATTAATGTCTCCACAGGTCAGACACTGAGCACATTTGCTGGAGAGGTGG
>JAWWLZ010000094.1:31966848-31980750 GCA_035041345.1 Poliocrania exsul
AATAGAAGTATATTTTAAATTCCAAGGACATTAATTATTATTACATCTTTTGTACAGAACAAATTATAGTTCAAATGGTGCCAGGAAGTTATTAGATCAAAGTTCATATTGTGTTATTATCAAGCATCATAAAGTATTAACTGACACCAGATGCAAAAAATTAATTATTTCCATCCCAGGCTTCTTATCTGCATCACTCAGTATAAGCAGAGATGCAAGTTAATATCAGATTTTCCCAATGGACTCAACCACCAATTTACCTAAGAACCAGTGATTTCAGTAGCACAGAATAAAGGCTAGTTGCCTAAATCCAGCTCAGTCCAGTCCATATGAGCCTGCTTGAAAACATGTTTGCCCCTGGTTTATGAAGTATGTGTTTCACATTTTTAAGTAGCAAGAGCTTCTATGTGGAATTTTTCAGTTTGTGAAAAACAAATATTGGAGTTATTGTACGTACATTAAGTGGAAAAAACTGCTTCTTGGTCTGGCAAAATGTATTTTTCTTAAATTTAAACAATCAGTGCCAAGCTCAACATTTTTCTCTTCATACAGGCATTTAGACCTATGTAAGTATTTTCATGTGTTTTGTGACATTTTTTCTGACTTTCAGAAATTTGAGTCCCTAATGCTTCCTGAGGCTGATCTAAACTAGAAACAAAGCAAGTCTGCCTAACTCCTGATGTACCACTAGATCAACCTCATAATTTAGGAATAAAGAAAGGCAGATTAATCTATTCTAGTCAAACATCTACGT
Organism: Poliocrania exsul; assembly: GCA_035041345.1. NCBI lineage: Eukaryota > Metazoa > Chordata > Aves > Passeriformes > Thamnophilidae > Poliocrania > Poliocrania exsul. The sequence continues at coordinate 31,967,603 of JAWWLZ010000094.1, forward strand.
AAACATTTGTCAAATTGATGATTTCATATTTGATTTTTAGATAATGCATTTAAATATTATTCACCATGTTTTGAAAGCCTGTGGTTTCCACAGAGAAATTTTCATGAGTCTTCCCAATGCTGTATTTGTTTCATTTTTTCCTAGGGCAACACGTCCTTCTCATGTTTAGAGCCACAGGTGGTTCCTGTTACATTTCTAAGCACCAACAGTTATCTGGCACTGCCAGGCACATCAGGACAAGATGAAGTATTTGTCAGTTTCCAGTTTCGTACTTGGAACAAGGAGGGACTTCTATTATCCAGTAAACTACACCAGTCTTCAAGTGGTTTCCTCTTATATCTGAGTGATGGGAAAGTTAAAATAAATCTTCATAAACCAGGAAGAACACTGAGTGACATCACTGCAGGTAACAGAAATGAAATAAAAAAAATCCAAGACTCCTATGCTTAAAAAAATAGCTTAATGAAAATTCATTTAAATTAGCACCTACACTCTTGACTTGTTTTTATGACGAGTATGTGTGCATCTATGCTTTACTTATGTGAATTTTAAAACAAATTATTTGTAAATGCTTTCTTTTCTCACATATGTATTTATTCTTTTTTTTTTTCCATGAATGAATGGAAATTACTTGCAATAATATAGGCTGAAAAATTGAGTCCTCAGCTTAATGTGCATATGATATGTACAGCTCATGTACAGTGATGTTAGAGAATATCCAAATGGTATTCTGAGATGCAAGTCCCAGCTTTCACTTTCACTCAGCTTTGGAGTAATGGAACTAACTCTTTTGCAGAGTCTTCTCAGTTTTTCTGAGTGCTGTTAGCACTTGATGTGAGAAGACTGCTGGCCCAGCCAGGAACCTCTATGCCTCATGAAACATGAGAGCAGAACAGAACTGATGTCATCTCCATCTTCCAAGACTTTTAAAAAAATATTGAGAATCAGTAACATCACTGTGTGATAATATCCATACCTTCACCTAACAGCATTTCATCCGTAGTACACAATTCTCTGACATTCCATGAGCCATCCTGGAGTTTCTCATCCTTTATGCAAAAAAATTGAATTTTGCCCTTTACTTGTAGATGGATAAAATGTTCATTCCAGAATGAGTTCTCAGAAAGGAAAGCCAGTGCAATAGAGATTAGGTGGATAAGTGTGATCACAAAGAATGTAAGAAAATGAGGAAATTCATCTAGGATTGGAGTGGTTTCTATATGGATTAAGATGACCAGAGTCCACTAGTTGTAGGAATATATCATAGAAGAAGAGGTGAATTTGGATGCAAGAAAAAAGCATTTATGATACAAAACATCAGTGCATCTTACATTTATTTTGACCTGTACACAAGCATAAATTTCTCATTTCATTTTCAAAAGATGTAATATTATCAGCGGAAAAGAAGCCAATTCATTTCCAGTTATGTAATGAGTAAACTGAATTAACAGGTGAAACACAAGTAAAAAAATCCGAAACTAGTTACAATAAGTAAAAGCATAAAAAAAATCACTGATCTAAAATATTTACAAAACATGTTAGGCATTTTAAGGCAAACAAAGACAGCAAAGCAGAACCAAGCAGAGCAGAGCAACAGCCACAGGATTTGCAGATGAGGTCTTCTTAACCTTAGTTCCATGCCCCTGTTTCTTCTAGATTGATTCCTTCCTTCAATTCCTCTTACAAAATGAAAATTCCCTTAAGGTGGAGAGGGAAAGAAAGAAAAAAAAAAAGTTAAACAAAACTCTGAAGTTCATTATGTTTATACAGATGTAACATTTTAAACAGTTGATTATTTTAACTCAGAAAAAGACTACAAGCTAGTAATGACCACAAATAATGTAGAAATTTACATAAATAATTTGATCCTGTTCTTGTGGGTGATATTAGGATTGGCTCTGGTATTTTTTATAGTCTAAAATAACTGATGCATAAAGAGTATAATTTCCCTAGGCTTACCATTTGAAAATGTCGATTCCTTAGTAAGAATGTTAGTGGTAGGTAGTGAACAGTAATGAATTTAGCTTTTTAGGAGCTGTTTCACTTGCTGTTCAATTAGGTGATGTATGTTAAAGAAACTACTGCCATGCATTGTCATTTTAACACACCAGCTGAAGGTGGTGGCCCTTTTAGCAGCTTCTATTGCAGATAGAGTAATTTATTGAATTTCAAAGCTGCAACACAATACATAAAATATTAGCTTAAACATCCCAAAATAAATCTTGACATTCTATGCTGAAACAGAATTTAATGTTCTCATGCTAGGTTAGGCTTACTGTTCATGAAATCTAACAGCAGGAATTGTGTTTGTCTTTATGAAGGCAAAAACTACTGCAAAATAATTTCCTTTCCTGAGAAGAAATTTATCTAACAAAACCATATGGGGAACTTTTCCTTGTGTTTTTGAAGTGTTTATTTTAGCACTCATTGAAGCAATTCAAGTCTGCATTTAGAGATTGAGTAATTAAATTACGAATGGCTGGACAGGTTTGCTTCCCTGCAGGCAAGGACTTACGACCTGACTTTCACACACACGCACACACATGTAATATTTCATAATTAAATCAGAGCATGTGTCCTTGTGCACAGTTCTTAAATTCATTATCTTGTGTTTTTTAAGAATTTATTCAACCATATGAAACTGAGGAGAATGGCATATTAATTCCCAAGTAATTAAGTTACAATAAACCGTGTCCTTCTTTTACAGAAGAGTTGTTTAACATCTTCCCTTTGTAGCCTCTTTTGCAAGTTGGTCATCAAGTATTCACAAAGAAATAGCATGGATTAAAAAAAAGAAATCAACACAAAGTTAATTTGTGTTGAATGATGAGACCAAATTGAATTACAGCATATGTAAATGTTGCATTTTATTACTCAGTTTCTTGTATGAGCTTCTATCCAGATTTTCATTTTTATGCAGCTTTTAATTAAGTGATGTTAACAGTCATTGCATTTGGTGGTTATATTTCACTCTAATCTGTAAGTTACTTTGGGGGGTTTGTTGGGTTTGTTTGTTTTTTGTTTGTTTTTTTGTTTTGTTTATTTCTCACTGATGTCCTAGTAAGACATACACACTTTATTTTTGTGTATATATTCCTAAGGTTGGATGTCATTGTTCTGCAAGAGGTCCTGTAGACCTTTTTTAATACTTAGATTTAAAATGATGCAACTAATGAAAATAAATTGATATCTTGTTTAATCGCCACCTTATTTTATACTAAAACAATTAATTGCTGCTTTCCCCCCTTGTTTCTGGTAAAGCACAAGACAGTATAATTTTCAGACAGAATGTAAATATTAGTAGACCCTTGGCCTCCACCATTTAGAGGTTGTACCACTCCATGGTTCAACACAAGCAAATGTGAACTAATCAAGGCTCTCAATTCAAGGGCTATAATGAGCTGTTTTCTCCAGATACATTTTGTTCCCACAATGGCATCCCTCAGTTCCCAGACTTAATAAAAGGGACTTTTACAGAGTCTGACGTTGAGCTGGATGAACATCTAGTGTCTCTATTCATGCCAGCCAGTATGAAGAGGAGATAAAATATCCATTCCAATATCATATAGTAGGTCAGTATGGTGAACTACAATAACCAAACCAAAATGTACAAAATTCACATAATTGATTTTTCAGTAACCAAAAAAAAATTTGACTGGCTGAAGTAACATTCTTTATTTTAGCTATCTTCACAGTCAAAATTGCAATGTTTGGGGTGTGGTTTACCAAGAACAGGAAGTTACTGAAGCAGGATACACAACCAATAGCAATTATCCTTGCAACAGTTGAAATGAAATGACAAAATTTATTGCTTGACTTAATATTCTCAGTAGTGACCTAGACAGTGGGATTGAATGCATCCTGAGCAAGTTTGCTGATGACACCAACCTGAGTGGTGCAGTTGATTCACTTGAGGGAAGGAATGCAACCCAGAAGGATCTTGACAGGGTTGAAGAATGAACCTATGTGAATTTAAAGAAGTTCAGCAAAGCCAAATGCAAGGCAACTCCTGGTGTTGGTACAGATTGAGGAATGAAAGGATTTAAAGCAGCTCTGCTGCAAAGGAATTGGGGATGCTGATGGATGAAAATCTGAACATGAGTGGGCAATGTGCACTTGCTGTCCAAAAAGCTAGCTGTATCCTGGGTTACATCAAAAAGCCAGCAGGCCAGGGAGGTGATTCACCCCCTCTGCTCTGCTCCACTCTGGTGAGACTACATCTGGAATGCTGCATCCAGCTCTGGGGTTCCCAACACAAGGAAAATATGGTCCTGGTAGAGTGAAACCGGGGGGGACCATGAAAATAATCAGAGGCCTGGAACATCCTCCCATGAGAAAAGGCTGAGAGAGATGGGGCTTTTCCACCTGAAGAAATTAAAGCTTTAGCACCTTTCAATACTTAAAATAAGGTCTATAATAAGAATGGAGACCAAGGTTTTTAGGTTGTTTTTTTCATTTTTGTTGGTTTTTTCCCTTGCCAAGGTTCTGTAGTGGTAGGACTAAAAGTAACAATTTTAAACTGGAAAAGGTTAGATTTAAATGTTCATAACATTTCCACTCCTGGAAATGTTAAAGGTGATGTTGTAGGGGGTTTTGAGAAACCTGATCCAGTAAACGAAGTCCCTTCGAAGAGCAGGGAAATTGGACTAAATATTTAAAGGTCACTTCCAGAACAAAATGCTATATGATTCTATGATTCCTTGATTTCTAAAGAGAAAAATAGTGTATTGAAGAGATTTGACTGAGGAAAACATCATTCACTTGACGCACCTCTGAGAGGCTGGGGATAAAGCAAATCGTTTAAGGTTTCTCTTTAAGTGTTCCCTCATAAATACACTGATTGAAGTAAAGGAAAAAATGTAGAAAATGTGTAGAGGACTAATACTGTCTTAATTGCATTACAGATATTATTCAGATGGTAGTCCATCTGCATTTATAATGCACTTCTAGGGTTTATCTCTTGATTGTATGATGATCTTGTATTTAGATTCTGGTAATTAATAATCTATGGATCTTAGTTATGCTGGAAGTTAGCTCTTTGAATCTTCTCATCTTTCTCTTTTTTATTTCCTTTCCATCTGTTTGAAGGAGTCTCTTAACCGATGAACTGTTTCTGTAGCATATATACAACACATTCCAGGGAGGAGTGGGAAACCACAGATCACATATCATAGGTACTCTGCAGTCAAGAAAGGACTTTGCATAGTTTGAAGGTTATATTCTTTGTTCTTCACTGAAAGAAGTATCTCTATTCTGAAGAATGCTCAAGCACATGATTGACTTAAAGCATTTGTTAAAGATAATAAATAATGCGGTTACATACTGGATAGAATTTATTGAATTATGTACACATAAGTGCTTTCCAGAATCAGGGCTACAGGTTTATTGCTCTTTGGTGCCTTAAACCTCTGCAGCCTGAGGTAATGTAAATTTGTGTTAGAGGCTAAACTCCCAGAATATTTTCCTATACATTTCCAATAAAAGAGACAGCTGAAAGAAAAATTATCTTATGACCCTAACATGATGGTTACTGAAGCTTTTAGCATCTACAGGATTTTGCTGCTTTGCTGTGTTATAATATAATGAAACTTTTTATTTTAGAATATGAAGAAATCCTTTGTAACAGTGCCATAAAAATTTGTATTGTGTATAAAATGCTGTATCAGCCATCACAATGATACCCTCTTTAGTTTGGGAAGATACTTTTCACAGTCATTACATTAAATGGATGTATTACAGATAATTAGAGTCATTATGAAAGTAAGTCTTATTCACAGAAATACTTTTGTCCTTATTAAATTTTTTTCATTTCATTTTCACTTGGAGATTTTATATGGGCTATCCCTGCTCTACCAGTCCCTCCTTGTTTCAAGACTGTCACATTTAGATAGTATAACAAATAATGCAATTTTGCAATTAATTTTTTTATTTTATTTCCAGGTGCTGGATTAAATAATGGCCAGTGGCATTCTGTATCTTTCTCTGTCAGAAGGAACCGTGTCAGTGTAATGGTGGACAATGATGTGACTTCGTCGGGTCATGCCTCTATACCTCTGCAAATTTATTCAGGAGATGTTTTCTACTTTGGAGGTGAAATATATTGCTTATTTGTGTTGGCAATATCCAGTAGTTATACATGATTTTTTCCTGACATATCTGATCAAATGACAAAAATTTTTTGGCTTACCTCAAGTCTTCTTTTCTTAGCTTGGTTCTCTCTCAAAGGATCTGGTTTTCAGATGCTGTTATGATGTTGTGACTTTCTGCGTCCTTAAAATTTCATTGTGTTAGCTAGAATAAATCACTACCTTAAACCCTTGGTCACTTTAGATCATCATAGCTTGCATCATACTCTGATGATTGAATATAGCCTGTCTGGCAATCAAACAGACATGCAAAAGTTTCTCATTGCAGACCTACTGTTTTGCTAAATGAATTTTTTTGAGAATTTTCCACTGAGATTATCTCAAGTTTTCATCTGAAGTGAATGCTTACTCACCTGTTCAAATATCCTCTTTATATGATACATTCCTTTCTATTTTTTTTTTACCACAATGACACAACTTCTCTATGTTTGAAGAATATAATTCATGTGTAAAAAATGCCCTTAGATATTTTCATTTACCTGTTAATATTTACAATTATCTGTCATCCAATGTTTTTGTCATTATTGACAAGTATTGTAATTGACAGAGCTGAGCAGGTGGTTACATATAATTCTGTTGGGAATGGACTACATAATAACAATGATAAATAGCATCTCAGTGCTTTATTCAACACTAGACTGATGTTTCATGTCTTAGTAGTTTAAGTATCAAGGACTGAAATATTTATTAACAAATGTCAAATTTCTGAGAAAAGTGAGGAATATATACAAACCCCTAGATGAGTATGGACTAAGTCATTGTCCACAGATTACCTCCCTTGAAACAATAGGTTTTAAATAAATTTTATGCTCACAAACAGACTCTAAATACAGAAGCATGAGCATACTCATGACTTTTCACATCTGGCATCTACCCTTCTCTAGTAAAGATACCCCTTGACTTGGCTCATAATGAGAGAAAGATGCAGAATATTAGCCTTCTATGTTGTTTCAGGTTCCTTCTAATTGGGTGATTTTCACCATTTCAGGCTTAGTAACACAAGTGAACAGATCAGAAATTATGTGGGCAGTTACAAAAAGGCACCATATTCAATTAAGTTGTACAAATACATTCTTATTTGTCTCTTTTAATTCCAAGAACACTGAAAACAGTAATGGGCTACGCAACCCTCAGATTCCCTGATTTCACCCTTATGCTGAAATGTGCAGTATGTGCATGTTATACAAAGTTAGGGAGTCCTAGTAGTGGGGTTTCTGATTTTAGAAAATTGTTTATTAAGATGTTGTGCTGAATACCACTTGTGTTATATACCAAAATGAAGATAATGCATTTTGACTTTCTTTCTCAGCTTCTATGAATATTTACCACACTTCAGTGTACTGGTTGTTAAAAAATGAGTATCAGCCTTCCAGGAGAGATGTCCTGGGGACATAGTGATTAGTTTACCTGCTTTAATGAATACACAGTACACAAGAAAATATGTGTGCTTAACTAGGAAAATGTGTAATAAACATGAAAATAGTTTAGTATTATGTCAGCACAATTTCTAGTCATTCTGTCATTAAGGATGTACAACCTCCCTCAGTTCTTGGAATAATAGATCATTTCAGCTATATGAGAAAATGAAATTATTTAATACTGCTATAAAAACATATTGTAAATTTCATGATTAAAAGATTTCTTCTTATCTTTAATATCCAGTCTACAATTGTAAGGAAACAAAATTTCATTAATATTAATTGTATTGTCTTTTCTCTAACAGAATTAGAAGACATATTTTTAAAAAGAGACACAAAAAAAAATAAAATCTGAGAGACAATTTTGTAAAATACTTAATTATAAAAGATATAAGCTTTTTTTCTTTTTTCTTTTTTTGCTTTCTCTGGCTATTTTTATTTATTTTTCAGGAAATATGAACTCCACTGGAAGTGCCTCATTCTCAAATGGGCATTACATTTTTCATCATAAATGACAGATTCTATGTTACCATTCAATTGTAGAATGCTGTAAAGCATATGGTCAGAACTGTATTTGATTTCTCTAACTGTGTGTGGTGCTGAAAACTTACTGTGTTCCTGTTTGGACTTTTTTAAGTCCACAGATTTGTTGTTCTTAAAGCAATATATCAGCTAGTTAATAAACATTTTCCTGTTGAAAACTGATAACAAATTTGAACAGTTTGGTTCCTCAACAGAGTAAAACATGCTGAAAATTTATGAACTTGTTAAATGTTAGTTTTAGTTCATTTTCTAATTTATATTTCTCAAAAACATATCTATACTATTTATGTTGTTGTACACTTGTTTGAATATAATTACTAGTTTCTACTGTCCTTTTGCTTTCCAGTTTCATAAACCTCTGCACTGTCTTTACAGGGCTTCAAAAGTACCCATTACCTCTATGGAATAGAGAAGTGTCTTAAAACTCAGTACTTCCTAACATAATGAAACAAGGTCTTCAAATGCTGTGAACCAGAACACAGTATTGTTTGACTAAGATTAAAGGATGACTCTTGTGCATCATTCCAGAAGCAGTATTACCCCTTGCAAAAAAGCCAAAATAAAAACTATTTAACTATTTGTACGGAAGGGTTTAGCTGCCACGGGGAAAAAGGTCTCAATGGACATGGTTTAAATCATATTAGGATCAAAGCAATTTATTGATTAATTAATAATCTTCCATTAATTTGCAATCAGTGAACAAGGCATTTCAGGGGCAGTAAGACAATAGATAAACCACAATATTAGATTCTAATGGGTTGTTCTTCAAAGGTTGCATTGAAGATTCAGATTGTATTGTATTGTAACACTCTCTTCTAAACAAGTCTGATTAGATCAAGATGTACAGGGCTCTGAGTAATCAAGCCTTGAACAGCTCCAAGGGTGGAAATCTCATGACTTCTCTGGTCAAACTGTTCTCACATTGACCACCCTCACAGTGAAAACAATTGTTGCTGATGTTTGATCTGAATTTGCCAGGTTTTAGTTTTGTACTTTGCCTCTCGTCTCATCACCGTACACTTCTGGAAGTAGTCTTGCTGCAGTTCCATCCTCTCTGTGTCATCTTATCAGATAGCTTTATCTTCTTGTCTTAAGACTGAGCAGGCTCAGATCTCTCAGCCTCGGATCTCTCAGCGTCTCCTCATAATTACTTTCAGTTTATAGGCCTTCACGGCCTCACTCGAGGACACTGATGCCTCTCCTGTACCGAGTTGCCCAGAACTACAGCATCCATGTAGAGGGACCTCTTCCAAAGTTTTGCTAGATGTGCTCTTGATAATACATCCCAGAATGCCATTGGCCTTCTGTGCTCCAAGGGCATGTTCCTGGCTCATGGTCCACTCGGTGGTCACTGGGACCCCAGGCCTCTCTCTGAATAGTTATTATCTGGCTTAGAAAGTTACATGGACTTTTTCCACTTAAGATTAAAAGCCTTGATCTCGTTACTGAATTTCATGACACTCCTCTCAGCTTATTTTTCCAGCCTTCCCAGGTCCCTCTGAGTTATAGTCCTGCTCTCCACCATTTGATGCCAGCCCCTAATTTGGTTACAGACTTAGGGAAAGTTCACTTGGTCTCATCATCAGTGTCACTCAGAAAGACATTAAACAGTGTAGATGTCACTACTGACCTCTGAAGAACCTTCTGTTAGCTGATCGTAATCTGGATTTTGCCTCATCAATTGTCTGCTTATTCCATCCATATGTCATGAATCTAGTGATAGGGAGATCATAGTAAACTCTTAGAGTTGTTGCTAAAGTCAAGACATGCAATCCTTGCTGCTGTCCTTTGTCTATAGTGCTTGTCACTTCAGCAAACAAAGACCTCGGTCAGGCATGATCTAGACTTAAAGTTAGCCAGTGAAGTTCTTGTCCTTTACATGTTGAGAAACGTTTTCTAAGAGGCTTTGCTCTGTGAGTGTGCCAGGGCCTGCATCAGGACTATCTGCTCTCTAGTTTCTTAAAGGTGGGTGTAACTTCTGCCTTTGCCAGGCACCAAGAAGTTCAGTAAATTGCCAAGACCTTTTGAGAATTAAAATGTTAATGAATTCACAACACAATGGCAATTATTGAAATGGCATTGACCAGCTACTGCAATGCCCTCAGAGCTACCTTTGGCAAATTCTTCTGTTATTGTGTGTACTGCATTTTTTTTCAGACTCTGCTAGCACATAGGAAGCCTAAGGATCGGTTTCATTACTGAAAAAAAAAAAAGGCCTTGGAGAAAACCGTTCTTCACCAGACCCCTGTCACTAGGTCCTCTGTCCCATGGAGCAGTGCATCCATTATCTTCTTAGCCTTCTTTTCGCTGTTGTTGTACCTACACAGACCTTTTTGTTGCATTGCAACTTCCTGGATAAATATTTAGTCTGCTTGATTTTGTAACTGCAATCCTAGACATGCAGATAAGATCTTTGTATTCCCCTCCAAGTTGCATGTCCCTGCAGCTGCATTTCTTTTTATATTTGCAGTCACTCAGAAGCTCCATGTTTATGCTTACAGGCCTTAAAACACACTTGCTTAACAATTTTGATATAACTATGGACTGTTCTTATGCTCTAAAGAGCTTTTGTTTGAAAACTATCCAGCCTTGTTACTCTCCAAGGCAATTTCTAATGCTATCCTCAAAACAGGTCCTGAACAGGTCAACTTTGGCTCCTCTGAAATCCAAGGTTGTGATTCTGTTTGTTGGGGGTTTTTCTTGCACTATTATCTGTATTTCATAAACTCTACAGCCTCTTATTTGCTATAATCATGAGCCACCCTTGATATTTCCAACCATATCTCCCATGTCCATCAGTAGCAAGTCCAGTGGAGCATCTCTGATAGTTGAGCCACTTATAATCTGCACCAAGAAATTGTCTTCACTACTATACAAAATCTTCTGGACAGTTGCCAAAATAAAATCACTGTACTTTTACTATTTTTTGTCTTATTTGAATTCAGTTGTGACTTAAAATTTGTTCAAATCATGTGATTTTGTATTGTAATCTTAACATTTTGTGACTAAAGTCTCCGTTCACACCTTGATTCCATTCATTGTTTTGGAACTGTTTCTTAGGTTATCCTTTACCAAAATTTTTAATGATGTTTTTGCATATGCTTTAAAACCAGTAAGACTGCAGAGAAGTATTTCTTTATAGTCAATGCCATCCTGCCTAATCAGAAGAAATCATGACTTCTCAGTTTAAAACATGTGAAGATTATTAAAGTTTAGTCTACTTTTGGAATATGTTACTTTTTCAATAAAATATTTCTTTTCAGCTCTAGTTTTTATTCTTCTTTCAGGCTGTCCTAGAAGTGGAAATGTTTCTGAATGTAATACCTCATTTGGTGGTTTTCAAGGATGCATGCAACTCATTTCCATTGGTAATAAAACAGTGGATATGATCTCAGTTCAGCAAAATGGTTTTGGCAATTTCAGTGACCTTCAGATAGATTCATGTGGCATTAGGGACAGGTAAGAAAACAATGTTTACTCATTTATTTATTTATTTCAATGTTTTGTTTATGATATTGACTTGACAAAGAACAGAGCAAAGTGGCATATTGTTTCTTTAGTAAGATCTCAGAAGTCTAGAATAAATTCAGTGTCCATAGCACAGCAAATAGAACTCCATGCACTGCAAATAAAATTAAAGTAACTTTGGTTAAAATTATTTTATGTTTCTGACAAATTTTAAATATCTTACTTTCTTTTCAAATAAAGCTGCAGAAACAAATTCTCTCCTGTGACTTTAGTCCCATCCACACTTTTAAGTTGTGTGTTTTTACAAGCTACTTCTGTTTCTTATATTCTACCTGTCAAAAACAGTAGCTAGTATCCATCACAGTGAGTAAGCAATCTTTTAGACTATGGTCAAAACTAAGCTCATAATTTTCAAGTAGCATCTGTCTAAAAGAGTGTCTCACTCCACATGGGGGAAAGATTACATACCTTCCCAGAAACAGAAATGTGTGACAGAAAGACATTACTGGAATTTAGTGTAGAGAAGCAGAGGAGACATTGCAGAACAACAGCAGGTGCTGAGAAAAGGGGGAGCAAACATAGAAATGGGCCATGGAAGAAGTTTTCTTCTGTATACTCTAGAGACTGCAGTCACAGGCATTTATATACAGTCTCCTTTAATCCAGAAGTATTGTTCTTGGACTGAGATAAAAGGCTGTGCTAAAACACAACAGGCAGGGGAAATATGTGCTGCAAACACTTTCCCATGCTTTCAGTATTTCTAGTCCTCATAAATTGCCTCTTGATCTAGAAAAGTCTAGCCTTTGAATTATAAGACTTTCAAAAATTACTTTATTAGGGAAAAACACTGTAGGCAGAGATCTACTTCAAGACCATAGCCAATTTCAGGTTCAGTTACATTGAACTATTTCTATGATCTGCTTTCCATTCATAGAGATAACACAGTGTGCATCTGTCCAGGTTATTCCTTAGGAGACAGTCAGAACTTCTTGTGGGTAAAAGACAAAAAAGAAAAAAAAATACTACTTCTTTATCTAATAGTTCATAAAAGTTTGATGAGAGAAACCACCAGAAAGAGGATAAAAGTTATGCCTACAATGTAATCCTTTCAATTAGGTTGTAATATGTATTCTCATTAGTATTTCTACAGCTTTCAAATATTAAAAACATATAGAGTTCATACATACATAGAATTTTTGTGCTATTTTATTGCTTAATGAGCCAATCCTGAATTTTGCAGTAGGCACTAAGTCTGATAGACATATACCAAAACAGAGTTTGGCCTCAGTCAAAACTTTAGTGTATGATATGCTAGGATTTTGTATTTGGGATGCCACATACATTTACATTTATTTTTAGCTTTCTTGCATCCTACTCCTTTCAGCTCATTTTCTCACATTTCAGATTACACCATCTCCCTCTTCTCCTCATTGATGGACCTCATGACGTTTCCTTCCAGCTTCTACAGCACTGTATCATTTCTGTTTTTTCAACTCTGAAATTGAACTTAGTCCACTTCCAGTACACTGCTTGCTTGCTTGCTTGCTTATAAAAAGACAGAATCAAGAAGAGA
>JAWWLZ010000094.1:31988433-32002474 GCA_035041345.1 Poliocrania exsul
CTTTTGGACACCCTGCTTCCTCTTCTGCAACCACTTCTTTGATCATGTGTATAGCTAGAAGTTTTAAGTATCAGTTTGCTGTTTAGCAAATAACTTGATGTTATCTCTGTATGGTATGTGACGTTGGTATATGTCCTTTCAACAAATCTTAGTTTACATGGCTTTTTGAAATTTATTACTGAGTTATTTGTGCTATTTCCTTTTCTTTTAACTTAGCCCCTATTTATTTGAACTGCTTTCCAGAAAAAAATGAAGAAACACTTTATTTTTTTATGTAACAAAAATAAATTTTTACACAGCTATAACTGTTTAACAACTGCATGAGTAGGCTAGATTTGTTCTGATTTAGGTACACAACTTGATTTAGAAACCTTATCATAAGTTGTTGTTGTTGATTTGTGAAAAATTTATGGTCATTTCTATTTCCTGAGAAAATTTCTGATAGTGGCATTTGTTGATTTTCAATGCGATCTGAAGAATACTTATTAGTTATGTTGAATATATGTTATAATTCCAATCAGTCTGTGGAATTCAACTAATCTCACCATGTCAGCTCCTGACTGACTTTTACAGTGAACTGTGCTAGCTCACAGTAAGTGCACTTCAGACTGGCACAGGCTCTTAAAAAGTAATATCCTAGTGTCCTATGAGACTGAAAGAAACCTAAGAACCATAGCAGAAATATGACAATTTTTTTAAGTGGATATAACTCTCCAAGGTACAGTGTAGTGTCTGATTTATCCCTGTGTGTCCATGAACAGCTGTTACTGTTTTCCTCAGTCACTCCTTATTCACCACATTAAGTAAACATCATTGATCAGTTCTTCATCTCAAGATGCATTTTGACAGGATGAATCTTCTGTATTTGTTTTGTTCCCAGTTTCCTCATGACTGGCATCCCCTTTTCCCACCAGAGGCAGGGAAGGCAGATGCCCACATTTCTTACTGTACTGCCTTGTCTTTGACATTCATGGGGCTCTATTTTCAGGCAGCTGGGAAGGAAGTGCCATTCACTGATTTTAATTCTTGGAGTTCAGTTTCACAATGAAAAGCCTACAGTCCACACTGCCAATTAAGATGACCAAACTTTGCAGTGAACTGTTTTTCTTTTTCCTTTTTAAATTTAGGAGTGTGACAATGAGTCTTATAACCAACCTGCTTATCTTCCTTTTTATTTTCAGTGCTATTAATGCTCAACTGCATTTGTGTGTATGTACATGTACAAAAAAAACCCCAACAAAACAACAAAAAAAACCCACCCAAACAAAACCAAAAACAAACAAAAACCAACAACAACAAAACCAAACAAAACTAAAATGCACTCAAAACCGAACAAACCCTACATTTGCTATATTTCTAGACATCTGTTTTTTTCACTGTGATAATATCCTTAATAAAGATTTATAATTAGATAAAAAATATGTCATTTAGATTTTCTGACTACTGCTTGTCTTGAAGTGACCATGAGTTCTTTCCTCTCTCCAAATACCTTATAGTATCTGCCACTTGTGGCCTGTAGGCAGCTGATGAAATAAAATACAACTCTGTTAAATAGTTAAAAATGCTACTATTAGAATGTCAGAAATATTATAATCCATACTACAAATTAGAGAAAATAGTATTTCTCATACCTTGGCCACTAAGAGGCAAGAATACGGTAACAGTGAATCTAAACTTGACTGTCCCAGATCAGCTTTAACTGGGAGCCCACTCATTCCTACCTCGAAAAGGATATTCATCAGGAGAGTGAGAGTGTAACAGGTTTTGAAAGTGGGAGATGAAACAGAATAAGGTCAGTTCTTTCCTGTACACAGGTGAAGGAACTTGGCCAAAGTACAAAACAGAAGAATGAATGAGCCTTCATAATGATGACTATTTAATTTTAGATGACTAGAGTAAATCACATTAACGTAATCTCACTTTTATAGTAAATACAGTATATGCAAGTTACTTTTGCTTTGTTTATTAGAAAAGGTCTGTAGACCAACGTCTCATTTAGAATGAATTCATCCAAGTTATGAGAATATATGTAGCATAGACTTTCAGACAGAATTCAGTGTTATTTTATGTATTATTTAAGCCGGGCGAAAGTAACAATAGTGTTATTTCTTTCTAGTCTTTCCTTGCAATTTACTGAGTAAACAGTACATACTCTTTCCTTATTCAATAATCATAGTAAGCTGAATACCTGTTCCAGTCATGGTACAATAATCTACTTATAAATAGGAACTATGATTAATTGTTTCCATTTTTGGTCAGTGATTTTTGTGTCTCTTTTATGTGCCCCAAAACACTTTTTGTGATCAATCAAGTTACCTTAAAGTTCTTCTGATTTCATTGTATTTGTTCTTTCCATTATCAACTTCTGCGACTCCTCATTCTTTATTACTTTCCACTGTCTTTTGAAAGATGCAACATGGACAATTATACAGCATAACACCACCAACCTAACCAGAGTCAAAAGTGCTAACAGAGAGAACCCACACACTGTGTTTTTCAAGTACTCTGCCAGCCTAGACCAGCTTCAGGCTACAATTAACCAAGCAGAGCACTGTGAACAGGAGCTTGCTTACTACTGCAAAAAGTCAAGGCTTTTAGATAAGCCAGGTAAGTAAAGCTGAAAAATTCTATTATGTTGCATAGTGCATTTTATTTTACTTACTACTAAAGATATTTCTAAAAATACTATGGCATTTTGTGACTACGGGGTTTGAACTACTTTAGATATCTAGTACTCAGATTCACAAAAGTTGCCAAGAGATATTTGAACCAGAAAAACACAAATGTCAGTTTAGAATGACCTTGTTTCAGAGAATTAAGTTCTCAAAGTTAATTTCTCTTGTAAGACTTTTAAATTAACAGAGACTGTTATTAACAGACATCCTCTTGTTCTGTTTTCCAGGGATTTTTTAATTTAAATGAAGGAATTACTGAGGAAGTATCTTCTTAAAGGAACACAAATTAGTGCATAGATACCAGCTGAAGTTAATGTGCACAGTTAATGTGCATATTGTGAGTACTTGATGAAAAGCACCAATAACACTGAATTTCCACTGTCCAATATAAACATTCATAATAAAGCTCAATAGTTAAAATGTGGCTTATTGGCAAAATTATAAATACTTTAAGAAATAGAGATCTTCTGATCTACTTAAAGAAAAGTGAAGTTAGGCAGTCTACTTAACTCTTACTGACACAGCTGCTTTTAAAAGACTTTACTCTGAACATCCCTCAGTACTCCAAATAATGTGGAGGGAAAAACATCATTGTTTACTCTTTTTTGAAAAACTAAGTTAAATGGTTTGGTTTGTTCACCAGAAACTCTGTATCTGCTAAATTTGATTTCTTGCTTTCCTACTAAGTAGAGAGAAGGCTTCTTAAAGAAGCACTCTTGTTCTGTCTCTGAACTCTTTCCTATGTATTCTTTCTTGCTAATTATGCCAGGGACATCTCTGTATTTTTTAGGTTATTATTCACTCTTGGCAGATTATCTGTTTGAATACACCTACACAGCAAAAAAAGATGATCCTACAGCTTAAGATATTCCATGAAGCCTTCCTTTTACCTGTGGGCTCCAAATTAAAGCTATGTTTAGCTGTTCAAAAGCCTCCTTTACTTCAAGCAGAGAATTTCAAGGGTTTTTTTTTTTTTTAATCCAAGGAGATTGCACATAAATAAGCTAAAATAATATGCTAATTCCATTGTTATTCTATTCATATTATATATAGGAGGCTATTTATATTATGCACATAAATAGGCTAAAATAAACATATTAAAATAGTGCAACCGGTCAATTGTGATAAGTCATCTAAAATTTAGATTTGAATGCTAGGAGTAAATAGACATGGGGAAGTTATTTGAGAGTTCTACAGATTTTTTGAAATCATTCTTTATTTAAACACATTTTAATCTCTTCCACTTCTGATATTTATAATCTCCACTGGGTATGCCTAGTTTGACAAGTGCAGAATTTTATGATGGTTGCATGAAATGTTTTTTTGGAACATGCAGTCTAAATAGTAATAGCATTTGCCAGTGATCTCTTTAAAGAAGTCACCTGTTAATATGTCTAGTGATCATTATGAAGTAATCTCTAAACATTTTAATAATGACTTTATTTTGTTTAGGCAGTACTTTCTTATAGGGCAGGGAAAACAATCGGAGCTAATCACTATGAACTTGCAGCATTTCAGTAAATACTCTCTCCTCACCCTGCTGTATGAGCAAATAACTGAGACCAGCTTTTAAACTATACCTGTGTCCCTAGCGAAAAACTGGGAATGCATATTCATGGCTCCAATATAAATCCAAGGCATGTTGTTGAAGCAGCTGAAATATTGTGCTTTTACAGTCTTAGTTGTTGGAATATTTTTTAAGTGTTGTCTGATAAATTATTCATAAACTGTCTCTGGTTTTTTTGCCTCCTACAATGGTTTGCAAACACAAACACTGATATTGGACATTGATGCCATTATGCAGGTTTTGACTTTTCCTAAAACTGTTCACACTGTTTTTTGGCCTGCTGGGCCAACAGTTGTGTGATAATGAATGCAGTCAATATGTTTACGATCTGTAAGATTGTCAGTGTAACAGAGGTCTTACCTAAGAGTGGGGTTTAATAAGCAGCGGCAGCTGTGAGTAAAATTGAGACTGGAATAAATTCCAGCTTCTTCATGGTGGCCTGCTGCTGAAAACTTGGAGCTCCAACAAAATCAAAAAGAAGTGCATCTATAAGTGCATCTCATTTGAGATGGTTTATCTTTCATCTCTTTTAGCTATTATCTGTTCTGTAGATACTTATTCTGTTGCTATGCTTGCTTGGCACTACCTTTAAGCTTATTCTGCAATAATGTGACTTTAAGAAAACATCTAGTTTTGTCATTTTACTGCAAACAGTACTGACTGCATGCGCCACAGAGAGATGAAGTAATCCTGGGAAACCTCACTTCTGCTCACAAGATATGTCAACTTGCTTGTGGGAGCACCATTAACGTTTCTGCTGTCTCTGAGTATACAAGTTCTGAATCTGCTATCTGTGTCTACAGCTTTCTTTGGGCATTTCTGATTAACACCACTATTCAGCTACTTAATGTTCATCACAGATATGGGTAGTAGTACTCTGTAGTACTCTTAGTAGTGGGATGAGACCGCTTCTGTATTTCTCTTCATTCTATTTCTGATAGTTCTAAAATCTGAAATTGTTCTTTACCTGGGAATATACACTACCCTGAGTTTTAGGATCATGGTATCTCCTCCTTCATGGACTATTTTTAAAAGAATTATATAAATCGACATCTTAAGATAAATGATTCTAATATCATGGCTGGCTGAGCTAGGTACTGTGAGTTTCCTTTTCCACTAATGCAAGCAAAAACCTGTGATAATCATTTAGTACATGATAATGAAGTAGTAAAATGAATAATTGCTTATCAAGGAAAGATGGTAATTTTTTTTTTCCCCACAATCATTTAAAGGTTCTGGATTTGAGCAGTGATTTTTATCTTCTTAACCTCTTGGAAAATTATTTGGATGAGAAAACTGAGAAGTAGAAGACAAGACTGAACAATGATTTTCTCTAATCTGCTTTTTAGGTGGGATGCCACTGAGCTGGTGGATTGGAAGAACTAATGAAACTCATACATACTGGGGAGGTTCCTTGCCTGCTGTACAAAAATGTGCTTGTGGATTAGAGGGAAGCTGCATTGATTCCCAGCATTACTGCAACTGTGATGCGGACAGGGATGAATGGTGACTTTTTCCTATTGTTTATTCACAATACTCTTTTTTTGTGAAAAGTAAAGAAAGTCAATATACAGGTCTTAGCACATTTATAATACCAAGGTGGTTGGAAATCCAAGTTGCCCCAGTGTCAGCTGTTTCTTTGCTATAGAACACATTTTTTCACAAAGTTATTGCTATATACATTAGATGTTATTGCTATTTTTTTTTAATTTTGGGGAAGGTTTAATTTTATACAGATACTTTCTAGTCTTTTAGTATATTGCAGGTTATATATTAAGACATTAGTTCAGGTCTTCAGCACAACTTCAGTGAGTTTTAGAATTCTTAAAGTAGTTAAAGCTAAAATAAATCAGGGGAAAAAGTCAGTTATTTTTAGCATCATTTTTAGCTTTGAAGTTTAGACATTTTACAACCTTTTTTTCATCTGCAACTTAAATTAAATTGAAATTAAGACCCTTGCTATCAGAGAAGAAAAGCGCTCACACGGAATTCTGTTCTAAGAAGATAGAAGGATTTCTGGAACGTAGGTTTTCTTCTTGTGCCTGAAATTCTCTGATGTCACTCACAATCTCATTCAAATAAGTAATGTAAGAGATGAGTTCTTGTTACAATGTCAGATCTGAACCTGACTATTCATTGAGGAGGACGAGATACAACATGCTCAGCAATAGCTCCAGTCAGTACAGGACTTTAGAAAATAGAGTGACTTTTCAAATGAAAGCTTTTATGTTGAAGAAAATTCGAAGCTGTTAAATTTGTGAAGTCCATTTAACTTATATAAATCCCATTCAGTGAATATTTTATATAAGCATTTTAAAAAATGCATCAACACCTGTTTTGTCAAAGTAGAAGTATGTAAGCAAGGTACTCGAGAACTTTTCCATGTGTGAAGAATAAACAATACATAATTTTCTTCTCAAGCTAGATATTTACCTTTTCATTAAAGGAGCAACTAGTGAATTTAGTTGGAAAATGCTTGTTCTCTCAACGTGAGCAGGGAACTCAGCAAACAGAGAAATTAAAATACAACAAAGGGTTAGTCAAAGAACAATTCTTTATAAGCTTCAAAAGTTTCTGCAGAAAAGATTTTGCATTTGCAGTAAAAGTTACAGAGTGATATCTGCAATGCTTGTTCCAGTAAAGGTATTAAAGAAACATAGAGAACACTAGAAATTTCCCTGTTATTATACTGTACCAAAATAAAACAATATTTAATTCCCAACAGGAAGAGAATGATTATAAGATTAAAACATTTTGAGACAAAATTTTGAATATGTATATGTAATATATTCTTGCTCAATTTTATTGTTCATTTAATATATGCCGACATACATGGATTAATTTATAATAATAACATATTTGTAAATAAAGTAGGTAATAGAATGATGTGTATGTCTTCACTATAGCCATTTTGAGTAAATTGCTGATGTTGATTATGTATTACTTTGAAAGTATAATGAGTCTAGGTTTATGTTTTTGGTTGTATTAACTTTTGATAGTTTTAAGTGGAGACACCTCAGTGACTTCAATGTTACAGAGGTTATGTGTACACACATTTTTGTACTTGTAATTAATGCTGGATTTAGTTCCCTGGAGGCTACTGGTATAAAACAGTTGACTAAATCCTGTTCATAGGGCGAAAAAGTAGGTAGAAGTTATGCTTGTATGATGTGCATTCTGAGCGTAGAAAACCAGCTGTGCACTGTATTTTTGAAAATATGGTTTTAATATTCTGTTTTTATAGTTAAATCCATCTTATTTCATACATAGGACATAGATTTAAATCTAAAACTTCTTGTTTGACTAATCAAAATCTTTAAGTCTCAAGAAGTCTAGAATAACATAGTTGTTTGTTGTTTTTTTTTAAAAATCCCTGGTCCTAAAGATCTAAAAATTGCAAATCCTCTCTGCAGAAGAGGTTTCTAGTCAGTTTCCTTTTGTTTGCAATGTAGTTTTACTGAAGCAAACATTTCTGGTGTTTTGAGGTTTTTTCACAGTTCTTGATTAGAAACCTGAAATATCTCACCTCATAAAAAATGAACATTTTAAAAAAATATGGTTTACATTACTTACTTAAAAAAAATATTTTACTGGGAAAAATAGTGTCCCTTTTTTGCACTGTAGTCCAAGACAGATAAACAGAAACTGTATGCAGGGGAAAGATGATGATTTTTGGAATGGAAG
Source organism: Poliocrania exsul (assembly GCA_035041345.1). Classification (NCBI taxonomy): domain Eukaryota; kingdom Metazoa; phylum Chordata; class Aves; order Passeriformes; family Thamnophilidae; genus Poliocrania; species Poliocrania exsul. The sequence continues at coordinate 31,996,360 of JAWWLZ010000094.1, forward strand.
GAGAAAAAAAAGTAACTACAGTCCCAATGCACTGTATACTGAGAGACTAGGTTGCTAAGCCCATCCACATTATCATGAAAACATGGCTTACTTGCGGAGGTGTGTCACACGGTTATTCTCTGAGCACTGTGACTTCTACATTACCTGCCCTGTCTGAGTTTGTACAGTTTTTTTTCTGAACTACTTGCTTTGCCCATTAAAAGGAAGATTCAACCATGAATGGGCAGATTGAATTTTCCACAATAGTCCTGAGTGCCTGAATATTTTCATGGGTTTGGAAGAAGGAATTTTAAGCCCAAAACTGATGCTTTTGAAATTTAAAAATTTGGTTCTGACACTAAGTCATAAGGAATTAGGTCTAAGATTACAGATACTCTGAGTACTAGGTTGCATATTTTCTTTCCTGTGTTTCATATTTTTAGCATATACTGTACAAATACTGCACAGTCAGCATGACTTGGTAGATTTCTATTTGTTTTTTAGACTTTTGCCAGGGTTAAAAACAAAAACAAAAACAAAAAAAATTAGGTTTACTTGAAAATTATGTTAAGCCGTTAAATATCCCATAGTGATGAGGCATCACTATGTGCATCCTCAGCACTGACATGAGCCAATTCAGTGACTTAGGCAGCCAGTTATATATCCATTTATGTCAAGAAGATTTTTCTCTTGCTTATGCAAACAAGCACAACCAGAAAACTGACCACTTCCTATGCAGTACTTTCTATCTTGTCATATGAGCACAGTATCAAATCCAACGCATACATTTCTATTCAGGGTTGTTTGTATCAAACATATATTTATGCAACATTTTGTTCTTGGCATTTATTTTCCCTATCAATGTATCAATGATAATGAAATATTTATTGGAAACATTTAGAAGAACTCTCGCTTTCATTTTACCTTTTCAGGACTAATGATACTGGCTTCCTTTCCTACAAAGAGCACCTACCAGTAACTGAAATTGTAGTCACAGATACTGACAGACCACATTCTGAAGCAGCTTACAAACTGGGGCCTTTGCTTTGCCGTGGTGATAGTAAGTAACAACTGCAGAGTTTTTCTAAACAATGTATTTTGACTGCAGTAAATTTTAAATGTTAATTGCTACTAGCCTGAGAGAGACTTGTGTAAAAATGTCACCTAGCTCTTTTTGTAATTAGAAAGGAAAATGCCATAGTCCAATGCAAACTAGGGTAGAATTGTAAAAATAAATTTTTCATGATACACATCCATAGTGAAGACAAAAACTGTTTTTATAGTTTTCAAACAGATATTTTGCTTTTAAGCAATATGAATTAAGTTGTGAATAAAGTATTGCATGGATGTGAATTCATAACTGGTAACCATATCTTGGAAACATACCCTTCACTGGATATGCATGTCTTCATCACAAAACGTGACACATATCATCTCCTCTGAATATTTATGCAGCTAGGAAAACTACACAATGGGAGATTAATCCAGTGTATGCAATAGTTACAAGCAAAATTTTAACTCTACATAAAAAATTAAAACTTATAAATTTGCACAATAATTCAGGCTTTACATCCTGAATACATACATGCGGTAACCAGAAAAATATCCTGTGGGAAGAAATAATTTAAAGGAAATGTGACATCTGGAGCAAAATTGGTACCTTATTAAAGATCTGTGATGATAGTTCTGATTTCATTAATTTCCATCTTCAATTGCAAAGAAAACATGTTTGGTTTGTGTTTAATAGTAAACAGGACAATCAAAAAATTAGGAGAAGAAATGCTAAGGTTACCCCAAAGAACTCAGCTGAAGATCTGAATGGGCCATATTTGATATACAGTTGAGTAAGTTATCACAGTAAGGTTAATTTTTTAAATCCCATGCTACGCTCTGAGTTTTCATGAACTTCTCTGTTATTTCAAATAATTACAAATAACTATTTTTATTCTTTTGTGATTTTACTCCTTCATCATATGATGTTGTGTTTGTATTTCAAATTTCTTCAGCCTGTATAAATAAGGGGAAATGAATACCTGGTACTGATCTGTACTTTTAGGCTCACTCAGGAACCTGCATAGATAGATAAATAAATATAAATTAGCATGTATTTACCTTTATGTCATCTTCGTGGCTTGTCAGGTTAATTATACCTGGAACATTTCTTAAGAGATGTGTGTTACTGCATTCTAATTTTCTTATGAAAATTTATAAGACCAAAAAACCCTGTTCGATTCTTTCTTTTCACTTGTCTGACATCCAGTTGTGAACTGATCATTTATCCTACTTATCAAAGAACTGTTAAGTCATGTTGCTATGAAATAGATCTATGGTATAATTCAGAGGGAAAGGACCTAAAGAGGTTTTATGCTTACAGCAGGATCAGCCATGAACTCAGACCTGGCGTCTCAGTGGTTTGTCAAACTGGGGTTTGAAGCACCCAAGAATAGACCCTGCACTGCTTGTTTGAATCAAGCCTTAAACTTTTTGCTTTTGACTTACAACCTTTGTCTTTGATACTCCCACTTTACAACAACTCAAAGACCCTGTATCCATCTTACTAATTTCCCCTTAGATTTCAGGGTTTGCTTCCAAGTTCCCCAGAAAATCTCTCCCTTCCCTTGGCTGAACCAGCCCTGTTCCTTCAGCCTGATGGGCAGGACAAATGCTCCAGAGCACAACACACCCTGGTGGCCTCCACAATACTTGCTCCTGTTTCTCAATGTTTTACTTTACTGCAGGGCTAAAATTGGAAGCCATACATAGGTGTTGTCTTAAAAGTGCTGAATAGAGGGGGATAACCACCTTCCTTAATTGACTGGCCATGCTCACAAGAGCAGGTCTCCATTGTGGCCAGGGAGAATGAAAACAGGGACAGGGACAGCAAGGAAACAGAAGCATTTAGAGCTGTTGTAGTACTAATAAGTGGGAATTCGAGTTCCACTGCTTAGCAAGTTCCCAGCTACTAATAATTACATAACCTGACCTCAGATATGACAAATCTTAAAACATGGAAGTCAACTGGCTTCCCTGGGGGAATCACTAAAACCTACAGACATTTCTGACACTCATTGACCTCCTTCACTTGATTTGATGTTTGCTTAATCTGAGTGATTGAATTGCTGCACCATTTCATACTGATGATGAGCATCACAGTATTTCTAGACAAGCTGCGATAGAGGATTCTAAAGCGTCATGAGAACAAGCACAAGAAATCAGTCTGAATGTCAGAGAAACATTTTTGTAATGTCATACATTGTAGCATTTGACTTCAAACAGAAGGAATTTTTAACTGAAATAAGGCCAGTGAAAAGACTTCAGAATGTAACAGTTAGTGGCAATGCAGCAAAAACCTTGCAAAAAGAAGAATAATTTTGTTTGTTTAATAACTGCAGTAATAATGCAATTTTTCTGTCATTTACATTATAAAACTTGTAAGTGATCACGTGTTTAGGGAGGTAAGGACTAAAATTGAGAAAACAACACAGAATTTCTGAAGAAAAGTGAAATCATAGAATTTTAACATTAAAATAAAGTGAAATTTGTTGAGGAAAAAATTTGAGTATATATAATAAAATATGTAAATATAAGTTATCAGATAATTTGTTACATGTTATGTATATTATCTCTTATATCATCTATAATATACAATATATAATATGTACTACTCATACTATGAAATTATCATACTCTATAATTATAAATATTTTATGGCATGATACTTAATAGTCCAGAGAAGGACAGTGAAGCTGGTGAAAGGTCTAGAGAGTAAGTCCTATGAAGACCCACTAAGGGAGCTGGCATTGTTCAACCTGGAGAAGAGGAGATTGAGAAGAGACCCTATCACTCTCTACAACTACCTGAAACGAGGTTGTAATCAAGTGGGGGTCAACCTCTTCTCCCAAGCACCTGGTGAGAGGACAAGAGAAGGTAGACTGAAGCTGCACCAGGGGAGGTTCAGGGGAAATATTAGGTGGAATTTCTTCACATAAAGGGTTGTCAAGCATTGGAATGGACTTCCCAGGGAGGCTGTGGAGTCATCATCCCTAGAGGTGTTTAAGGGAAGACTGGATATGACACTTAGTGTCATGGTTTAGTTGACATGGTTGTATCCAGATCTAACATCTCAGAGATCTTTTCCAACCTGATTCTGTGATTCTGTAATATGTCATACATAAGATCATATATATGTAACATTTATTCTGTATTAATATATTAGTATATTTCTTCATATATAATATAATTATGTATTACATGACAATAAATACACAATGTATGATTTACTAATTTTTTTCCCAACCGTCTTTATGTATCAGCAGTAGATTTTATAATCAACATTTTATTTAATGTTCAGTTTTATAGTAAATGTAAAAAGGTATGACTTGCTAGTACTTTCTGAGTTCTATATCTTAAGTTTTATGCTAGGCAAAACTGATGAAGTAAGTCTAAACTCCCTTACCAGACTAGTCCTTCCAGCAGCAATTTGAAGCTACAGAAAGAATGCAGACCATTATTAAGCTTTTTTTTTTTCAATTCTAGTTTCAGATTGCAGATACCCATGAGGGCCTAATTAAATGTAATTTTAGTGACATTTACCTTTGGATAGGTGAAGAATGCAAAAAAGGTCTAGTAGCAAATACCCATTTTTCAGAAGTGCTGTCAAACAACGTGAAATAGATACACTTGAGTTCACAGTGTGATTTGACTACTCTCCAGATGGGTTATTTCTTATTTTTTCTTATGGCACTCTCTTAAACTAAATTATAAAATTGTACTTCACAGCAGATGTCCTTTACTAAGCAGGTTTTTGTCCTATCTGACAGATATAATTTTTCAGAATAACTGAGTAGCATAGCATGTAAAAACATTGAGGAGAAGGTTTACTTGTATTTATAATACATCTAGTACTTCATTAAAATATTCAAAACTAAAAGATCATAAATTCTCATTGCATCAATAATCTATTCCTTCTAGGAGATAGCACTCCCCTGAATAAGTTTCCAAGTAAGAGTTACTTATTTAGGTACTTCTGAAAAGTCATGTATCATAACTTGAATGTAGTCCAGCAGAAATGGCCTATTTGTCATTGCACATTTTTTATTTTGACTCCTTTATTTAACATTGTATTTTTGTACCTGACTCCTTTATTTTAAGTTTTATGGACTGATCTTGTCAATGAAGTGTGTTATATACTTACAAAAAACCAAGCCTTATTTGGTCCAGCAAGGCAAGAAAGAGTAGCCTTCTGTAAGAAAAACAGTAGAATCAATACAAATATAGTTTATTTTATAAATTTATAAAAATTACACTTCAGATATTAATGATTTTTTTCCTCAACATTCATGATAATGTTAGCTAACTGTATTTATAGCATGCCAATATGAAATGAAAGTAGTGGAGATATTCTAGAATATATCCATTTAAAGAAGTTAGTCAATTGATTTGGTGCCACTCAGCACTGCACATAATGAATAGTGCTCACATATTTCTGTCACCTTTAAAATATGTTACTGATTCATACAAATTCATTTCTGTAATCCCTTTTCTGCAGTACAATAAAATATGCTTAATAAATTGTGTGGCAGGACTGCAAGTGGATCTAAATATAATGAAAGTTAAGAATCACATTAGTGAGTATCAGCTAAACAAGGTAATAGGAAATATTATGAAACACCTGAGGGTGAAAGAAACCTTTGGTACGTTAATAGACAGAAATTCTGTATCTTCATTAGGAAAAAAAAAAAAAGAGGAGTTGTCTCTATTTTATTTTGTCGCTTTTCAAGAAAAAGGCAGATGTTGATTAAATTTTAATAGAGTTAGTTATGAGTAGACTTTGTAAAAAAAACAACTTTCTTGTTGGGTGGGTTTTATTCTTCTTCATGTTTTCCTTACAAGAACTGAGTGGACATAGTCTGATTCACTGTCACAAATTTCCAATAAGTATGAGAACATATAAATAAATCCGAAACACTAAAAGTTAAAATGACAAAATTGTGTGTAATAAGTGGGTAGTTATGCTCTGTCAGCATCAGACTGATTCTTGGTCCCAAAATAAAATTCATTTTATGAAACTGAATAAATAAGGATAGTACAACACAATGTAAAGATTGTATGTCAGTCAATATGAATTTATATTAAA
>JAWWLZ010000094.1:32002574-32029528 GCA_035041345.1 Poliocrania exsul
ATACTTGCGAGGTGAGACTCACAGACCCTATTGGAGTCAGAATTGAGTGTTTTATACTTTGTTGAATTAAAAAAAAGTAAAGGAAATATAGAAACTCAACTTCTAATGACAGTGCAAGCATGTAAATGCAAGCAGATAAGCCTTACAATGTGAGTTCTCAGTGTGATATTTAAATGAAATAAAAAAACAAACAAAAACCAAAACAACAACTAATGTGAGCTTTGGATATAATACCAACTAACTGTATTAACCAATTGTAAGTGATACTGTCTTTAAAGCAGCACAGTTAAGTTTCTAAGTTAAATATATATATATATATATATATATATAAAATCTGTTTCACATCTCTACAGTAGCCTGAGAAATCAGGGCATGACTTTGACTGTTATAGCAGAAGTATGTTCACTTCTTCCTCTTATTTAGCTTTACATTATTAATTATTATTATTAGTTTATATTTGTCCTAACCTCAGTCTAATCAACATTTTTTTTAAATCCTCTTTGCAGCTTCCTGCCTAATCAAGAAGTTTAATACCAGTCTGTGATTATAGCTTTGCAATACATAAAGAGAATATAAGGGTAATGTTAAAGTTGAGATACATTTTTTTTTAGTGAAAGCCTCTTAATCTCTTTGCTGAACTTGTGCAAAAATCTGAAGTGATATGTTCAACTTAAATGGAGTTTCACAGAGTAAGAAATTTCAAATAGTGTTCTTGAAAGCAGGGTATAAAATCATAAAGTCATTCAGTCATTGGGATTTGAAGCTAGGCCAATGGACTGAGTATGTGTGAATACATATATATACACAAATATACAGTAAGAATGTTTGTAAATTTTCCATACATGAATTTTTTTTTATTTGATCAATTGAGTATTTCTCCTAGAATAAATACTCTTTTTCAAACAAGAATTGATTCAGGGAATGTATGTTGTCTCTAGCATATCAGAGGTTGAATTTAATTACGGTTTTCCCTTCTGGTCTTTTAATCTATGGATCTTACAATAAACTGCACTGTAGCAGGAAGTAGGTATACAGATGGGGCAGTTAACTCCATAAACTCTCAGAGGTAAAACGTTGCCAGCTGGTCAGAATTCATAAAGTTCAGAGAAAAGCTTGAGAAGAAGAAATTTTAGCATGCTTCTCAGTGATTCTGGCGTCCTCTCTGCTGTGTTGGATGAAGGGAAATTTTTTGTGTCTAGCAAAACTGAGATAAATATTTGGCAAATCTGAAAAGAAATAGATGTAACTAAAGCATGTACTAGGTAAAGATGACTTTCTGGCTTAGTTTTGCATGGGAATAAAACAAAATACTCCCTTCACTTTTACACACACACAAAAAAGCGGTACTAAGTGCCAACAAACTAAACCCAAACAAAACCATTATAATTCAAATAATGAATGATCACATAATTTAAAGATCCCTTTAAGAGGCCAGATGCATCAGAGCAGACCAAAGTCAACATGCAAAATCCTAATAATCTACTGGTGATTTAACTAAGATCTACAATAACCACATTTTCTGCAGTAGTAAGCATTTATATTTTGCTTCTGTGTACGTATCTGATCACAATGACATTCTAGTGAAATTCAAAGGTCCTGTCATCATACAAGATACAGGAGCTGGCTCTTAGAGGAAAGAGCACTCTCTGCTGAAAGCTTTCTCGTTATCTTTTAAATGTTTCACAAAATCCCTCTAAGAGAGAGAATATGGGAAAGATGTAAGGCATACTAAATATCTTCACTGGCTATAGCTGCTTTGAGAATATAACTGGCATGTCTAGATTCACAGCAGTATGATTTAGCCATGTCAGTATGTAAGAGATGGGTAGTATTTTATATGTCATGTCATTTAGAGATCTGGCCTGTTTGGGGGAGATGAAAAGCTAATGAAAAAAAAGCTATGTAAAAATAATATTGTTCGGCAACACAAGATATTTATTTTCTCTCCTCAACACTTTTTATTCCTACTGGAATTCCTCACTGAAAGAATGAATGATGCAACAGTTAGAGATATCATGACAAATGAATACAAGATGAACAGATTTCAGTTTTGAATAAAAACTTGAAGAATGATAAAATTTGCAATTGCACTATTGTTTTAAGAGACCATTCTGTTGTCTTTGAAACATTAAAATGGCTAATTCATCTGTCCCATTCTTTTTTGCCCATTTTCATTTACAGTTTCAAGTTGCTAAGATAAGTTGATACATGCTAAAAACTTACATAATTGTTTAGATATAAATATGATTATATATCATATATAATATGATTATTTATAAGAAACAGGATCTTCCTTTTTTACACATAGGAAGATTGCAGTCTTACTGCTTGGATGAAATGCTAAATATTATTGATTTCCTAACTACATGGTGTTTGACAGTTCCAGAAAGCTAATAGGAAACTGTGAGCCAGGTACTGTAAAGTGAAGAAATTCTTTTCCCAACCTGATTTACAATAGCATAAGATACTTTTGAATGTACTTTTCCTAGATCTATATTTAACCTGCTTTATCAGTATCATAACAATCACGCAATTTTCAGAGCTGAGAAAAAGAACAGCTAGATAAGAGAAGACAGTAAATTAAGTGAGGAAAAATAAAACTTCCTATCCCTGCCCTTCCCCAAGGACTGCATTCTGATTTACAAAGATCATTCAAATGCTTCATTGAAGCAAATTATATCATTACTTTACTGGACTGTTACTGCCACTATTGTCTTTCTTCTAATTGCTAACAATGTTGTGCCAATTTTGCATAAATTACTAGTATTAAACTTCCTGTTGCATTTGAATTACTGGTAACAGCCATCCCATTGTTTTAAATAGCTGTGATATACTTGAGTCACAAGTGTTGTGAAGTTTGCTCTGTGGGAGCCATGACCTGAAACAGTTGAGGAACACAGGCTTAAAATCGACGCCAATATGTAAGGCTGCCGCTTTTGCCTGGCAGCACTTTTCACAGGGTGATAACTTCAAGGAGCCCATCAGGCAGCACAGGAGAGTGAGGTGCAAAGCTATGCCTTCCTCTCCCAGCCTGAGCCATCTGTTCACAGCTGCCTTACCATGTAAAAGTTGTCCCAGTGGCTGCTTTAACTTGTGATAGCTGGCAGTATTCCTAAGTGTTGAAAGTTAGAATACGTGTGAAAATCCTGCCATGCTGCTTTTTAGTGTGGGATCAAAACCCTTACTATAACTATAAAAAACCCTAGAGGAGTGAGAGAACGGACTGTGATATTGCTTCACTGTGCTATAGACTAGGCCTCTGTGTACATTGTAGCATAGTGTTTGATTTTGCAGGAAAGAGAGAAATTTTCAGTCTTTCTGGTTTTTTCTCCCACTTTCCACCCCAAAAAGAGAATGTGGCTGGGGCAAAAATTTTAGTTTTCCATAACTTTTAGTCCTAGATCACAACATTATCAGGAGAATGTACGGTGGCCTTGATCGATTAGACAGGTAGGTGTTGAATGCCTCATTTGATTTAGAAAGCAATATAGCTTAAAAAAGAAATACAGATACATCTGCAAGAATTCAGCAATAATAAGCTACTTCTAGTCGAACACCTTAAATGAAGATTGTGTACTTGTTAGGGAAGCGTGTGTTTAGAGATTTTATGTAAGCTTTTTTAATAATAACAAAATCTAGCAAATTACAATTGAATGCTAGAATAAAGATAAATCAAACCAGGAAAATATCTATGCCTGATCTTGCAACCTTTTTCTTCATTAAAAGTGGCTGACTTTATTAAATAACTAAGAATGCATATGAATTTCTAAATTGCAGTCAACTAAAGAAGAAGATACCTTTGTAATTTTTATTTTATTTGTCTACAACAATTACTAGGGTATGTGTCCTACATTCTTTGTGATACCTGGTAAAACTTCACTGGACTACAGTGGCAACATCATTCTTTCCTTGTTATATGAAATATATATATGACAACTCCCATGGTTTTAGTTTAAACTAGTTTATCATAGAATTGTCAAGGTTGGAAAAGACCTTTAAGATCATAAAATCCAACTGTTAACCTTCACACCACTATCATGTTCATCATTAAGCCATGGCCTCAAGTGCCATATCCCCACATTTTTTGAACCCTTCCATGCATTGTGACTCCATCACTTCCCTGGGAAGTCTGCTCCATTGCTTTCCAACCCTTTCAGTGAAAAAAAAAACCATAATATCTAATCCAAACTTGACGCCATTGCCTCTCACTCTGTCAATTTATACTTGGGAGAAAAGACTGGAACCTGCCTCTCTGTAACTCCTTTCAGATGGTTGTAGAGAGTGGCAGTGTCTACGCTATACCTCTTCTTTTCAAGACTAAACAACCACAGTTCCCTCAGCCACTAGTAATTTTATGTGGCGCTGGGGGAAGGAGATGGTCCCCACAAGTCCCTCTGAGATGGAACCCTGAGAGAGAGATGTCTGTTCACTCAGAGAGATGCATGGCGAGAACCTCTTTATTGCAAAATCAGTAGGATTTTAAAGGCTTCTGAGGGGAGGGTGCTGGAACTGGGACAGGACTGGGTAAAGCCTCTGGAAGAGGACGTGACTTCCGTGCTCAGCTAACGAATAGGAAAAACAGGAGGATCAAACCAATGGAAACTCGGGGATTGGGGGATTTCTAAGAACCCCTACTTTTTGTTTTATAGACTAACCAGGAAGCTTCAGAAATACCAGAGTCTCCGAACCGCCTCTTAGACTTGGGCACTTTCCTTTTTTTATTTGTTATAAAACTTACACTGGCAATATTAGATAACACTATATCTATCAATTTTTCACTCTCACAAACAGGAACATTTTGGAATTCGGCTTCGTTCAACACAGAAACATCCTACCTGCATTTCCCCACCTTCCATGGAGAACTCAGTGCAGATGTCTCATTTTTCTTTAAAACTACTGCTTCCTCAGGAGTGTTTTTAGAGAATCTGGGAATTCAAGACTTCATAAGGATAGAGTTATACTGTAAGTAACATGACTAGTCGTGGTGGTTGTTATTATTTACTGCTTTGAGTTTGATTAAATTAGAATTAATTTAAAGGACTAATATCTCAAAATTATTCTCTGGCTTTATTACTTCTCCTCCTACTACTGGATCTTTATCGTTATCCAAAAAATGCCAGCACTGAGACTATACAAGTATTTGTTCAAAGATATTTTCTGTCCTGGAGGTTTCTTAACCTAAGAGCACAGCAATCAGTCCCACATGCTCAGACTATTTCTCTTTCTCATGTTCACTGCATCCCTGCCACCAAATTCTCTGCTTCCAAATTTTAAAGCCAGGCATTTTATGTGGGTTCTGTAAGATTAAATCAGTCACAATGTGTGACTTAGATCTTCTGTGGCACAATATCCTAATCCAGTCACACTTACTCATTTTTTTTCTTCTTCCTTTTTTTTTTTTTAATTCTGTTTAATTTCTTTGTAGATACAAAATTCTTATACTTCCACACAAAAGTTTTTGTTACGTGAGAAAATTTAATATCCAATTAAATCCAGTGACATGACCAATGTTCAATAAGACCTTTATCTTAGTTGACTCAATATTTTAGTCTTACATTGCTCATTATTAAAAGGGAGAATATTTAGAAGGATGAAGCATTGTTTCATAAAGCTTTGGATTAATCTGAAATGTGCCACTGGTTGAAAAGTCTTATATTTGCCAGATGACTCTGAGAGTTCTTTAGAATGCTTTTTACCTTGGAATTAGACAATTCCACAGTTTTTCACATATCTATTTTATTATCAGACTCGAGTATTTTCCAGAGAAATATACAAATAAAAAGTTATATTGCAAAATATTGCTATAAAACATTAATGATTTTTATTAAAATGTAAAATATTCTGCTTTCTTGGGTTTTTGTCCATATTAATGTCTTATGTTAATGAAAAAACCCTGCTATGTTCTTATGTTGGTAGTTTAATTATAGGATATTGTGTAGTGTTTAATCAATTTGTTTTGCATCATCTCAAACTATAGTGATGTATTTGAAAAATACCTGTTTTTCAACATTGTTTTTGTCATGTTTACAGAGAGCATGAGCTGCCTTCTCTTAAAGTTCCTATGAACAGTTTAAAGGAGAGAAGCATTATAACCCCAGTGTCATGCAATACAGAAAATGGACACTCTCTGTAGCAATTATGATGTCTGACAAATGATTTTCCATTTGCAAAACAAACAGTTAAATCATGAAAACATTAAAGGAATGCTTCTGAGAACTAAGTTTATTCAGATATTTGGCAGAAGAGCATAAACATTTCTTCCAAGTAATAACATAATAATGTGGAGACAAACTTATGTCACTTGTCCCATCCATTCATAAGTATTCAAACTACTATACACTTATGGGGTTTATATGACTTGTGAGTAGTGAGGCATGAGAAGACGCAAAAGGCTGAACTCATCTGCATTTTCAGCATTTAAATATCAAAGTTATCTCATTTTTGTTTGGCATGTAGAGATATTTCTTCACTTCCATAAACACCCTAATTTGCTGAGTAGACTTGTCATAGGTCACTCATTGATAGGACTGTTTGTATTGGAGCCAGAATTATCTGTTTTTACTGAGGAAAATACTGAGCAGAAATAAGCAATATACATTTCCATCACAAGTACCTTTCTTAAAAAAAAAAATCACATTGAACATTTCATTTTGTATAGGATCATTTAGATTTCATCATCATATACTCCTTTCCAATAGATGTGAATGTAAATCATCAACCTACACTTGATATTGTATTAATAGGTCCACAGAAATTAATGTCTTTTATTTATGTAGCAATAAATAACAATAATGTAAATGTCAGTTGTCACTACTTAAGATGTCATGTAAGACAATGTTGAAAACTCATTATGACATTAACATTTGACTTTCAGTATTTTTCTTAACATTTTACTGATATTTCTCAGACCTTAATTCTTTTATTTATGAACTAATGATCTTTAAAACTCGAAGTCTAACTTTGCAAAAAAACCACAAAACAGTCAGATCAAGCATCTTAATAGGAAATGTGAAGCTGAGTTATGTCTCTATGGTTTTATGAAGTTAAAAACACGGCAGTGCATCTGTGTACATATTCTAGAACACTGTTACACAAATTGAGGTTGCGTCCTAGCTGTATTTTAAAACAGAGAGTAAGGGAGTTGCCTCGAAGATATTTGTTCCTTTTGTTTGTTTGGGGGTTTTTTTGTTTGTGTGGGGTTTTTTGGTTGTTTTGTTGTTTTTTTTTTGGGAGGGGAGGGTTTGTTGTGATGGTTTTGTTTGATTTGGTTTGGGGTTTGGTTGGTTGGTTTGTTTTGGGGTGTTTTTCACTGAATTATAAAAACTATTTGGACTTTTTCCTGATCTCCTGTAATCTTCTGCGGAAGTGGTGGTTGAAAGCATCAAGAGTGATTCAGAATAGTACACTCTATTAGATACTTGTATGACCACAGGTTACATGCTGTAGACAAAGGTCTGAAGATTTTATACTGGAGCGTCATTGGAAATTTATTTACAATGAGTTAAGCAGAAATTTAAAGCATCGCTGGGAACACTATGGTGTACTGATTTGGTTGGTCTTCTGCAATTGCTTTGAAAATAGTTCAGAAGACTCCAATATGCAGACGCTAATGGCCTTTGGCTGCCCAAATTTGCAACTTACTGCCCAGGTTGAGTGGCATTCAATAGTTTCCTTTACAGAAAATTCTTGGATTTTGCATTCTGTAGCATATTACTTTATAATCATTTTCTTCTTACACATATGATGCTCTCACTCAATACTCTGAACAGCTCTCTGGCTGTGCTGTGTTAATTATTTTAGCCACAGCTAGCCACTAACCTCTCTCCAGGATTACCATCAGCTGCATCTTCTGCTCCACTTTGGCAATCTATAGCTGTGCTCTGCCTATGTTTGATTGCATTGCGGTCACAAGAGTCCCTGCAATGCTTGGATAATTTTTGAGGAACACCAAGGTATGCATCCTCTTCTGCGGCCCAAGAAATAACCAAAGTGCTCTTTGCCTATGTCCTCTTTTGCAAGATGACAAATTTCGGAACCCAGTCCTTATACATCCTGTGGCATACTTTTCACAGGTGGTTTCCCCACTGTTCTTATAAATCAAAAATTTCTTTCAAACATACAATGTAGTTGCTTTTAGCTAAAAATACTTAAAGTATTATAAAAAGTTATGTGATTATATTTTTCACTTTTTTTGATTAGTCTTCAGACATTACAATTGATGATCATATGGCCATCCTTGTTATTTGGGCCTCCCTCTATGGAACTTCATGCTTGATTTCCTTTTATTTCCAGATTATATTGATTTTGTAGTGGTACTAACATAATTCTCTTGCCTTTAAAATCTAAACAATAACGTTACTTATCAGCTGCTGATATGCTATTTAATAGGCACATTCAGTGAGTTCAAAGCCAAATTTGTGTTTTCAGGCTTCACTCCAACAGCATCCAGAGGATTGCAAAGGCTTCCCTGCAGGAGGTAACATTCAGCAGAAATTCTCTTTAGCCAGTCACATGGAGTTTCTGTTGCTTTTGTTCTCCTACTGTGTGGTTGGATTTTTTTTCTTTTACCCCTCTGTAAATGGAGTCTGAGCTCCCAGTTTTGTCTGAATAAAAGAAATTTATCCTAAAATTAATTTTATTGTGGAACTGTCTTCAGACATAATTTTTTTTTATATTAGTGTTTAAAACTGATTTTAAGCAGAATTCATTTATTACAAAAATGTTTAAAAATTGACTGCCCATTATGCTTTATTTTATTTGGTAAGGGAAATTGTTTATCATTTTATTTTATCATTTTACTTTCCTCTCTCAGGTTCCACTGTTACAGAAAAATACTTTTTAACAACAAGATTCAGAGTTTAAGGGATTGCAAACATGTGGCATTACTCAGACTAAAGGTTGGCCAAAGTGGATCTAAATGTTATAATAGGTCTAATCTATCTCTAAAAACTGAAAATAAAAATATTTCATTGAATGTTTTGTTCAAATTCAGTGAATTCCTCTTTAAAATGTTATTTGAAACTGATCTGTTTCCCTTGAATACATATATTTGTTTTACTTTTCTATTAGAATTCAATATTGTAAACCTTTTTTTGGATTTATGGAATTTTATCAGACCTATATCCCTGTAATGATATCCTTAATAATTCAAAATTATGGCAATCCCTTATTTAGAGATTACTTGTTTTCGTACATACTCGTCCTTGAATATGTGAAAGAAAAAGTTTCAGAGAGAATATTCACAGTTTTCAGATCTTCAGTTTTTGGCATATTTCTCATATTATTTTGAGCTGCAAAGATTCAGTTATGATATTCTAAGCAAACTATAAAGGTGTGTAATGTGAAATTTACTAGAGAAAATTCAATTTAAATCACGGCATACATAGCCTTATAAACTACATCAAAATTTAGCCTGTGATATTTGAAGAGACAGTGGGAATAAATAACAAAAGCAAGTAGACAGTAAAAGATGCTGAATGGATTATAGTGGTGATAATTTAAATATAATTAACAATGGCACTCAGTTAGCATGTACATTTCATCCAAACTGAAAAAATAGCAGAGATAGCACATTTCACTGTTTTTTGACTACTCTGTTCTCTAGGGGTTCACAAACAGATTGATTTCCATGCTGTGAATAAATCATTGCTCTCAGTATCAGTGAGTATGAAAAGTGAACTATAGGTCCCAAAAGTAAAGTTTTACTCTGAAACAATCAGCCTTATCCTGTGAAATAGTAGGCCAGACCTTAAGGTAATTTGTTCTACTACTCAATGATTTTCTGACCAAATTAACTGTGAAACAATTTAAAAGTCCATTATTACTATCCTCTTTTTTATAGCTCCTTATGAAGTGATTTTTTCATTTGATGTTGGAAATGGACCTAGTGAAGTTATAGTGCAATCACTCACTTCCTTAAATGACAACCAGTGGCATTATGTGAAGGCTGAACGAAATGTCAAAGAGGCATCCTTACAAATAGATCAGCTTCCTCAAAGATCTGACAGTGCTCCACCTGATGGACATATTCGTTTGCAGCTCAACAGCCAGCTTTTTGTAGGTAGGTGCTCCACAGAATATTTTCTAATTATCATCACAAAAATATGAAAATGTGAGAGGGAGGGGTGGGGGAAGGGAAGAAAACCAGATGACAATCAGGTGTTTTGAAAACAATTTGTATGATGACATGAGAGCCTTTGTGAAAAGTCCATGGAAATGTTGCACTATTTTGAGATTACAAATTGAGTGCCTTAGCCAATAGTTACTTCTGGACAGGATTTCAAAAGAAGTTTACTTTTCTTGAGGTTTGTTTGAAGGACAATCCAAGGACCCAGGTTTGCACTATCTCTTGAGAGGATGTAACCTGCTGAAGGAAGATGTGCTATTTCTGTAATTTCAAGGAAATTCTTGTCATCTCTCTTCATCCACAAATTCTTAGGTTGATATATGACATTAGCACATTTAGATAAAATGCTGGAAAAAGCAGAAATGGAGTAAAAAAGGATTATTTTCTTTAGTTATTAAAAAAGCTATATAGAGCTATGTGTTATATACAGTTCTTACTATAATATTGCCTTATTATGAATTTATAAGTTTCTGGTGTATATGTATGATGTATACTATAAGCGCATGTAAAGTTGGCCCTACTTTTAAACTGACTTCTATTTAGATCTGCTGTGAAAAAATTATACTACATTAACATAGGTTTTATTTGCTCTGTGTGTGGAAGGAATGTACTTAAGGTCAAGTGTTCTTAAACTGCAGCTACAAACACTGTGAATCCCTAGGGAAAACTAAAGAGAAAGGAAAGCCTTGTGTGCTCTGGTCAGAATTCTGACCTGTGCCTCAAAAGGCATCAAGGGTAAATGGTTCTATCAAGTCTAAACGCTTTCTCTAAATATTTTGATGATTTGTTGATCTCTAGTCCTTCTAACCTTGCCCCCAAACAAGATAGAACTAAATTATCCTGTATTAGTAGTTGCATTTTCTGGCAAGACAATGATTTTGAAGTGTAACATGACAGATGATAGTGATTGATTTTAATCCATTGTGTCATGCGTTTCCTGAAGAAAACATATGCAGGTTTACTAAGACTGCAGGAAATTTTTTGTGATAAACTTCCTTCAACTGCAATATTGCTATTTGGATCAATATGGTATTTAGTTTAGTTTGTGTTGGAATTTCACCAGTCTTTCGAATAAAACAAATTTTTATAACTCCCAACTATTTATGCAATTCTTTCATCTCTTCAATTATAAATAATTTTCTTTAGTAGAGGGCATAATGAGACTTACTTTTTGACTACTTCCACTGACTCAGTCCATTGGTACAGATTCAGTTTTGTTTGTTCAAGTCAGCTAAAGCACCTAGAGAAAAATGAAACATGCAGTGTCTTAGGAATGACATTGGCAGAGGCATTCTTAACTGAAGTGTCATCTCGTATGCCTCAGGCCTTCCTTGGTCAACCAACAGTCAGCCACTAACATATAGGGACTGTGATTTCCTCAGGCTAAAACATTCCTTAGTTGTTTGCACTATGGTTTTCCAAAACCAGAAGAAAAACTAAAGCCTAGAGCTTCCCTTAAAATCATAGGACCATAGACTTGTAGAATGGTTAGGATTGGAAGGGACCTTAAAGATCATCTACTTCCAAACTCCCTGCCATTTTAAAAGAGATGACATTAAAATGCCATATTGTTGGGGGTTTTTTTCATTATAATTGCAAATAACAACAACTATGTCAAGATTTTCCTTGTAACACCAAGAATTTTACAAACTCTGAAATGAAAAAGGCTCAAAATGGATGATTTTTGCATGGAAATATTTAACCAAATGATAACTGGAATTGCATGGGAATTATAGTTTGCAATCTTACACATTATGAATATTTTCTGGTTTTACTTTTTAAAACAGAACAAATGACAGGAAATATCAGAGTAAGTTTTGCAACAAAGGACAAAAGAGATAGTATGTAGATTACACACCTTGCTAAGCAATCCAGATGAATAAAATGTTACCTGTCAGGAAATGTCCTATAAATAAAAAACAGTGAAAACAAATGAATCAGCAACCCTTGTTAGTCCTAGGATTGCCCTATATCATTATCCCCTGCACTTGGTAGTCAGGTATGACTTGGCTGGTATTCCTCTGTATTGAGGAGCATGAACCTTCCTATTACTGAAGAATGGACACAGCCTCCATTATGGGACAAAGTATGTCAGTACAGACACAAGCTGAGAGGTATCACAGAATCATTGAGCTTTGGAAAGATCTCCAAGGTGATCAAGTCCAACCTTTGAACACCACCAGGTCAACTAAATAACAGCACTAAGTGTCACATCCAGTTGTTTATTGAATACTTCCAGGACTGGGGACTCCACCACCTCCCTGAGCAACCCGTTTCAGTGTTTAAGCCTTTCTGTGAAAAAAGTCTTCCTGATGCCCAAACTGAATTTCCCTTGATGGCACAGCATGAGGCCATTTTCCCTCATTCTGTTGCAAGTTCCCTGTGAGAAGAGGCCAACCTCCACCTAGCTACAACCTCCTTACAGGCAGTTGTAAAGAGGGATAAGGTCTCTTCTCCAGGTGAAACAGCCCCAGCTCCTTCAGCTGTTTCTCATATGACTTACTCTGTAGACCCTTCACCAGCTCAATTGCCCTTCTCTAGACATGCTCCAGCATGTCAATGTCTTCTTGCAGTGAGGGGCCCAGAACTGGACACAGTACTTGATGGGTTTGCCTTGCCAGTGCCACATAAATGGGCACAATCACTTCCCTGGCCCTGCTGCTTGCACTGTTTCTGATACAAACCAGAATGCCACTGGCCTTCTTGGTCACCTGGGCACACTGATGGCTCATGTTCAGCTGGCTGTCAGCCAGCATCTCCAGGTCCTTTTCCACGAAGCAGATTTGCAGCCACTGTGCCCCAAGCCTGCAGCCTGGCATTGGGTTGTTTTGACTGAAGTGAAGAACACAACACTTTGCCTTATTGAAACTCAGAGCATTGGTCTCAGCCCATTGATTCAGGTCCTTCTGCAGAGCCTTCCTACTGTGCAGCAGATGAATACTCTCAGCCAACTTCATGTCATCTGTGAACATACTGCTGATGAACTCAATGTCCACATCCAAATCACCAATGAAAATATTAAACAGAACTAGCCCCAGTATTACACCTTGGAGCAACCCACTTATGACTGGCTATCTGCTGGGTGTAGCACTGTGTACCACCACTCTCTGGGCCTGGTCATCCAGCCAGTTTTTAACTCAGCGAAGAGTGCACCTGTCCAAGCCATTTGCTGTCAGTTTCTCCAAGAGAATTTAATTGATACAAGCATCATGATCCATACCATGAGACTCACAGAGAGAGACAGACAGAGATCATTTTATCAGTCAGTAGGATATTGAAAGAGTGTAACTGTACAGCTGATCACTGTCCCATCCCCTCATTTCATTGCTCCTTATCTCCTTTCCTGTTGCTTTTATTTTTTTCCCCTCCTCTTCTTTGCTCCCCTCCTCTCCCCTCCTCTCCCCTTTGCCTCGCCTCTCACTCCCTTCCCTCCTTCCTTCTTCTCCCCTCTCCTACCCTCCCCCTGCTTCCTTCCCCTTAAAAAAAAAGCTAAAAAAGCCCACCTAATTTCTGGACCTTATTCCTTTGTAAATTTGTAGAAATGTGTATCATGCCTTGTTATTTTATTGTGAAATACTCTTTCTTTTCTCATTAAATCGTCAAGCGCTCACTGTAATTACTTGATAAAAGCAGAAATCAGATATGCTTTTAAAGATGCTTATATATATTTTCACATGCATAGACTTGTATCTTGGAAAGTCATAATATGCTGTTCAGAGACTGTAAAACATAAAGAAGGTTTTACACATCAATTTTTAAAGTTTTAAAAAGCTCATCTGAATTTATTTTCAGGTGGAACAGCATCCAGGCAGAAAGGTTTCTTGGGATGCATTCGTTCTTTACAGTTGAATGGAATGGCCCTTGACCTGGAAGAGAGAGCAAAGATAACACCAGGAGTTGAACCAGGCTGTCCTGGACATTGTAGCAGCTATGGTAACCTGTGTCATAATGGTGGAAAATGTAGAGAGAAATACAATGGATTCTCCTGTGACTGCACTTTCTCTGCTTATGCTGGTCCATTCTGTAAGAAAGGCAAGCATTTCTTTTCAATGTATCAATTATTGAAAACAGGACCATGTAGTTCAGATCAAGACCTTTCCAGCTCTTTAAAGATATGTTTAAATGCTTGCAAAATATTTGGTTTACATAATGTAGATTAATAGTCATTTAAATTTTTCAATATCTATAAGTTTCTCCAGAGTTAACTTCAACATACACTATTAAAGCAGGAACCACATTACCTGAGAGGATCAGCATCTTCATGAAGCTCCTTTGATACTAGAGTAAATCTAGAAACTACATCTTTATGGTAAAACATTTAGATTTATATCTTTCAAATATTAATCTCAAAACTAAAACTGGTTTTGGAAAACAAACCAAGAAGCAGAATAACTTAAATCTATTTGGAAAACAAACCAAGAAGCAGAAGAACTTGAATCTACTTTTTGCTGTAAGAAGAAAGTGAGATCTTTGCAAATGGGACTGAGCTCATTTTTCCATTCATCTTCAAGTAGTTCTTTGGTGAAGGTATCATACTACTGCATGATCACAATGCATCAAGTTTAAAGTTTAAAAATGGAAGTTTATGTAGGAATTTTGTTGTTTGTATGTAATTCAGCTTTGCTAAAAATTACTTGATTCCTCCATGTACTAAATGCATTGTGCAAGGTACTAAGCAGCTTAAATGCCACAACAACATGCTTCCCTAAATTAGTGAGTACATCTGCCCAGACATCACTACCATGACAAAAAATAAGAGACTCATGTGACACATTTCTTTATCTACCACTGTGGACCTAATGCCATGGTTTGTGGAATAATGTTTTCCTCCTGTGCCCAAACTGCAGAAATGACTAACAGTTACACTCTAGTATTCTGCAGAGTGGCTTCTGTTGCTAAAAGTGTGGGATGACATACAGTAATAACTTTTAGTCACCTTTTGTAAAAGGTACTGGGCCAGATTACAGGAATTTCAAGAAAATTTTCCAAAATGTGAAGGTTGTGTGTAAAAACAGGATAGTCTCAGACAATTACTTTTAGTAGAAAAGTGCTGTAAGAAATGAAATAGAGAGGCCCTCTCTAACTGTTTCATCCATAAGAAGATCATAACATAGTTTATATTTTCCTTTTCTGTTTCCCACCTGACCAGTCTCTTTTCCCACATACATGTTTCTAATGTGGCCAAGTATAATCTATATGTTAGGATTCAAATTGCTGCACCCATTTATTTGTAGCAGCAGTATACTTAGAAGAGAGTATATATTGGGTTTGAGGACTAGGATGAACAGTAAAGAAAAAAATATACAAGGAAATGGACTTCTTTGCAAAACAGATATTTAAGACATGCATCTAAATGAGCTTTTGAACTCGCCCAGGCTGGGTCTTACATTTCTCCATAGTTCTAAATGCTGATTTAATTTATGTTTATTTTTCATATTTGTCTTCTAAGTCAAGAATATGTTTTATTTAGTTGTGTGGCAGAACTAAAAAACAAAAAAAAAAAAAAACAACAAAAAAAATAGTGCTTTAGTATTATTGTGCATGAAATTTAAATATTTAATTAATTTTGTTTCAGAGATCTCTGCCTATTTTGGGACTGGCACTTCTGTGACATACAACTTTCAAGAATACTACACGTTAGCTAAAAATTCCAGTTCTCATGCTTCTTCTTTCTATGCTGATATGACACTGAATAGGGAAGCAATTACATTTGCCTTTCGAACAATGCGGACACCAAGCTTACTGCTTTATGTCAGCTCCTTCTACAAGGAATACCTCTCAGTCATTCTCACTAGAAATGGTGAGTGTTCAGATCAGGTGCCTGGAAACACAAACATCAAAACGGTAAACTCAAATTCTCCATGATTTTCAGACCTAATCACAAACTATTTATTGTTTTAGATGGTATTTTTA
The DNA here is from genome assembly GCA_035041345.1 of Poliocrania exsul. NCBI lineage: Eukaryota > Metazoa > Chordata > Aves > Passeriformes > Thamnophilidae > Poliocrania > Poliocrania exsul. The sequence goes on from JAWWLZ010000094.1 coordinate 32,018,614, forward strand.
TCTTTCATCTTGTATCAACCAATTCTTTCCACATGAAAAGCTTTCTTCCTACTGTAATTTCAACTCTCACTACTGTTTTTTTATCATGTCTGAACTCCTTATTTCTGAAAATCCTGTCGAAACTTTTAGGTTTTAAAGTTTCAAAATGAAAATCAAAATTTATCTGAGCTGCGTGCTACTCATGAGGCCTATTAATTGCCATCCTCAAAATAAATAATTAAATAAATTACTTTTAGAATGTGCCTTACCCATTTCCAAAATTAATCAAAGATCATTTTATTCAATTGATTTCACAATCTATTTATATACCGATGAAAATAAATATATATGCATGGCTGTGAAAATACACATAATTAATGTTTCAATTTAAGCTGAATGTTAAATGTTAGTTGGATCTTTCTTTTGCATTCTTTCTTCTAAACCTAGATTTTTTTTCTTTTTTTTTTTTTTAATTAAAAAAAACCCCTACAGACTGAATCACATCTTTGGGTGTATCAAAGACTCTTTGCAGTCACTGTGGTTCTGTGCTCCAAGAAGGTTCTGTGTTTTACCAGATACATACTTGGATATAGAATAACTGTAGTATAATTCCCATGATGTGAGATGGAACATTTTGCTCATGACTAGCCTGGGTCTGACATGGACCTTGATTTCCAGAGGATGAGTAGAAAATTGTAGTCCCTCTGCAGCTCAGAGGACTTTTCTGACAAGAAAATTACATTACCTCTGTGTTCTGCCATGAGTCTCTGTGTGAGTATATGTGTAGAGACAGTATTCTGGGAGGTAACAACAAGGAATGGAATGTGAGCTAGAAGTTATTACACTGCATTTTACTTAATTCAACTGGTCAGAGGTTTACAGCTCTGAAAAAGGTAAACATTATTTCAGAACAGGGCTTGGGAAGTACTGAGTTATATTTAATAAGTCACAATTATAAGAAGTACCAGACTTAGTCTTTCTCACCTGAATGTTAGTAGTACCTATAAAATTTCTGGCCAAATTTTAACTCATTAATCAGAATTGAGACAGTTTATGACTATCTTTGCCACTATGTACTATTTCCGACATTGCTATTACTCATTGTAATGTTTTGGGGTTTTTTTTGCCTTATATCCATTTCTTGTGGACTAATTCCTTAAACAAATCCCCCATTTGTTTTGCCATTGAAGTGAACCTGTGAAGCTGTATGTGATTTGTATTGCCTGTTGTGTCTGTAGTGTACTACTACTTTTGCTCTGTTTATACCTACAGGAAGTTTACAGATTCGGTACAAGCTAGATAGCCATCAAGATCCTGATGTCTTCAGCATTGGTTTCAAAAGCATGGCAGATGGACAACTGCAGCATGTGAAGATTAACAGAGAGGAAGAAATACTCTTTGTAGAGGTAATTCAGTTAGGGGGAGAAAAAGGTGGATTATTGTAAGAAAGTGGAAGATCCAAAGAAAAATGAAGTAAATAGTTGCAACAAGACAATTTCTCCCAAATAAACTGTGTTTTAGTATCTCAAGAGTAAGCAAAGCAAAGATTAGCAGTCTCATGATGCACAGTGAAAATTTACATTAGCCAGTCTCTTGGATGTTAATCTTGTCTATTTCAGAAGGTTAATATTGCCTCATAATTTTATGTGAAAATATAATTAATTGCTTGCTGGTTAAATTTTCAAAATTTGTTTAAGGTGTGTTACTGCTGTCATTTATTTTGGGTCTTGCATTTTGGTTTTTTGATTCAAATAATGCATTAAACTACAGTACTAATATATTAACACTGAGGTAATAATTTAAGTCTTCCGTAAAATTTTCTTTGGTCTCTTTGATATCAGCAAACAAATGTGGCTATTAAAGAGAATATATATGTTTTTGGTGTTTTTTTTTTGGGGGGGGGGAAGTGTGAAAATTTCATTATAAAATAGATATATTTATTTTTCTAATGGTAGATACTAACATGCAAAAAAGTTCGGGGTTTTGTTTTGTTTTGTTTTTTTAAATTGAAGTTTTAAAAGCCTGGATGTTACAATTTAGTATTTTGAGGCTAGGTCTTGGTTTGCCTAATTATACATTGTTACTTGCCTTGAAGTACTTTCTAGAGGTACCCTGGAAGGCAGAATATTTGCATCATAATATTTAATCTTTATGAACTAAATACTGAGTGCCTTTTTTAATGTAAAGAGACTTTTTCATATTTTTTAAGGTTTACTATCTTTATGTATCTTATAGATGAAAAAGAAGGAATCAGTCAAATCAATAAGATACATAAAGGCTTATTAAGTGGGATGCTTAAGAAGTATCACAGTTATAATCAGTGATCTGAAGAAACTGATAATCTATTTTCTGATGAGTTTTATGCTTTAACTAACAAATGCCTCCCCCAGATTCTCTTATTTTTCAACTTGATCTTACCTGCTTTTTTGAAAATCTTGACTAGTATAATTTACTTTGTTCATCACTCTATCATTGTACAGGTTAACCAAAAGGAAAGAATGAAGTTTATTCTGTCTTCAGGCCCAGAATTCAATGCAATCAAGTCTCTCACACTTGGCAAGATTTTAGGTAAGTGGAACACCACAGGGTTTTCTAAAACATGGATCAGCATGTCATTGTGGGGCATAAAAAGTAACTCTAATCTCACTGAGAGACATTTATTGTCATGAATTTATTCAAACAGAGCGACAATCAATGTAGAAACTTCAGTTCTGTTGAAATACAGATATAATCATGGCTAAGTGCTTCCTGAAAAAATGATCAAGTGCGTTCCATTAAAAACAACTGTACTGATGTTGTTGCAAACAATTAAGAATATGATAACGTAAGTCAAATCTTTGTAAACCCAAGTTAAGCTATGACAAAATATTTTGTCTAGTGATGATTCATCAAAATATGTCTCTTTCTCTACAATAATGATCAAAATGGAATATACCTATCTAGAATTATGAATTTGTCAATATTCATTAAAGAAAACAGAAATAGCTTGGACTGAATTTTTCAAGATCATATTATTTTCATACCATTAAAATTGGGAAAACCCCATGATAGAGGAAGATTTAGTGCTGGTGCAAATTTGAAGAATTTTACTCTTTCCTCAAAGTAATTTCATAGACTCATATGTTTGAGTGGAAAAAGACCTTAAAGATCATCTAGTTCCAACACTACTGCTGCGGGCAGGGAACCTTCCACTAGACCAGGTTATTCAAAGCCCCATGCACTGGCCTTGAACATTTTCAATCTGAGAACATCCACTGCTTCTCTGGGCAATCTGTTGAAGTGTCTCTCACCCACACAGTAAGGAATTTCTTCCTCATTTTCAATCTGAATCTACAGTTCAGTTTAAAGCCCCTTTCTACTATTTTTACCTAATGGTAAGAAGTCACCATTTAGCTTCCTTGTAGCTTTCTTTACTAGAAGACTGCTGTATGGTCACCCTGGAGCCTTCTCTGCTTCAGGATGAACAACCCCTAGTCTCTTACTCTTTCCTCATCAGAGATGTCCTCCAATCCTTTCACTATTCTTCATCATCCTCCTCTAGACTTGGTCAAACAAGTCCCCATGTTTCCTGTGTCAAGCACCCCTGGATACAGTATTCTAGGTGGAGTCTAACCAGAGCAAAAGGGCAGTCATCTCACTCAACCTGCTTGACGTGCTACTTTTCATGCAGCCCAGGATCAGAAAGTCATAGACTAATAGAATGGACTGGGTTGGAAGGGACCTTAAAGACCATTTAATTCCAAGCCCCCTGTCATAGGCAGTGTCACCCTCCACTACCAGCTTGCTCAGAGCTCCATCCACACTGGCCTTGAACATTTCCAGAATGCAGCTGGCTTCCTGGGCTGCAAGTGCACATTGCTGGTTCATGTTGTACTTCTTGTCCACCCATATCCCAAAGTCCTTATCCTCAGGGCAGCATTCAATCTATTGTCCGCCCAGCTTGTATTTTTGCTTGGAATTGCCCTGCCCCAGCTCAGGACTTTGCACTTGGCCTTTTTGAGGTTTGCATAGGCCCAACTCTCAAGCCTGTCAAGGTACCTTCATAGAGTATCTCTTCACTCCAGTGTATTGACTGCTCACACATTGGAAAAAACTTTTTGGAATACATAGAGTCCAATTGTCCATTTCACCAACGAAGATATTAAACAGTTGAAGTCTCTGTTTCTAAATTCCCAGATCAAGTAAGACTGCATTTGTGCATTCATCCTCTAATAGCACTCTTTGTTGCAACAATGAAAACAGTTTGTGATGTATATTAATTAAAGATGGTTTGACCTCTTAAGCATATTGTAGTTCAACTTATTAATTTAACCCTTCCACAAATGGTCTTGAATGAAGACAAAAAAAAATTTGCAAAACTATGAATTTTTGGATACAAATTATAACTAATTTTTTATAATTTTATATGGCAATTAGGTTATCAATTTTACTGGAAACAATTCTATTTATTTTAATAAATGTGATTTTGAACAGAAATTATGAATTATATTCCAAAACAAAACTTGTTAAGTAAATTTACTTCTTCTCTGTCTTGTTGGTACTTGAGCATTCAGCCAGTAAACTGCTGCAAAGGAGTGATGGTTTCCCATTCTTTAAAAATCTCTCAAAATAAACAACGTCTTAACATAGACTTTTTATAGAAATAAATTCAGAAAACTCTGATCATAGAGTCACAGAGTGAGTAAGGTTGGAAGGCACGACCACATGGCACAGGATTGTGTCTAGGGAGTTCTTGAATATCTCCGGTGAAGGAGACTACACAACCTCTCTGGGAAATCTTTTCCAGTGCTTGGTCACCTGCACAGCAAAGAAGTTTTTCCTCATATTTAGATCGAACTTCCCATACATCATTTTCTGACCATTGTCTCTTGCCCTGTTGCTTAGCACCACTAGGAAGAGCCTGGGTCCATCCTCTTGACACCCTCCATTCAGTTACTTACATGCATTGAGGACGTCTCCTCTCAGTCATCTCTTCTGCAGGCAGAAGAGGCCCAGCTCCTTCAGCCTTTCCTCATAAGAAAGACGTGACATGTGATGTAGAAGACACTGAGTTTTCTTATATACTTAGTATAGACAATATATTAATTCATCTTGCTCCCTCAGACTTATAAGAACTATTTAAGTGTTTTATATAAGACTTATCTTAAACCAGAACATTGAAGAAGTTTTTTCTTCGCATTCAGTTGCATGTGGCTTCATTCAGAGAAATTTTTATTACGATGTAACAAAGGTGTTCCTCCAAGATCCATATAAGTCTATCATTTTTTGTATAGTACCTTTGGGAATATTATAAAAGCTTTGATAAATCAAAGTTTCTTCCATTGTAATACACTCAGAGATACTGTTTTAATAGTAGAAAATGCTTTTGTTTTTTAAAATAATCTTCAGCTGAGAAGCAAAACATTGTCTGAAATAGACCATCATGCCACTGAGTGGAAGGCAGTAAGTCTCTGCCAGTTTCTCTCTGACCTCTATCTACATTCAGATAATGTGAGTGCAAATTAAAATTAGTTTTCTACTCTATTCTGAGGAAAAAACTGAAGTTCAATCTTGAAAAATAGATAGGCAAGGGGATTAATTGCGAAAGATTTGAATTACATGTTCAGTGTAATTAATAGGCTGCAGTATGAGATCATAGAAATACAGAATCCTTTAGGTTGGAAACAACCTTAAAATATAATCTAATTTTAACCTTTGTGCTATGGACAGCAATATCTTTCACTAGATCAGGTTGTTCAAAACCCCATTCAACCTGGCCTTGAACATTTGTAGAGATGGGGCATCTACAACTTATCTGGGCAACCTGTTCCAGTGCCTCATCAACCTCCTAGTAAAGAATTTCTTCCTCACAGCAGTATTTTCTAATTATGCAGGTTAGTGAATGGAAAGGATGAATCATATCTAGTTTCCTTTCATATTATATTTATACAATATTTAATAATTTATTTGTATAGGAAAGTGAAAAGTAATAGAAACCTCTCTACTCTTGAGGTTTTCAATTTTACTTATATTTAGAGGTATATATTTTTATTGCAAGGGTTTGCAACAACATTCTCTTGCCACCTGAATGTTAATATTTTTCTTAAAACAAATCCTAACAGATCCTTCAGTGCATGGGCAAACATCAAAAACAGCTGTGAGGAGAACAGAGGCTGTTAAACAGACAACTTTTTATGTAATCCATGGATGTAGGTGGGCAGACTTTTGGCTAACATTCATGTATCTAATAATATATCATCACTGCAGTGAGCAATGAGTAGTTGAGGAAAATGCTGCTGTGCTATTTTCCAATATTCTCCCAGAACTCATTACCAATTTTTCACTATTAACCTACATTTTATTTAGAAGTCCACTGTACATTGGTACTTAAATTTTTTATGGTAGCCATTACAAAGATCACAAGTTCATTCATGGGTTCTACGAGAGGTTGAAGGTGGAAATGAATGAGATAAAATTCTAATTTTATTTGCAAATACTTGAAAGTTTACTTCTCTTATGAGCCCTCTTTGAATAACTAGTACTTCCAGATTTTTTGCTTAAAATAAACTGCTTGTTTTCCACATCAGAAGTACTTCATTAGTGAACATTTTCTGGTGAATCAACAGAGAGTTCTGACATGCTGTGCACATGCATTCAGAAAAGCAACTCAAGAGAGTAAGTTCAGGAGGTATCCTTTTTTAACCCTCCCTGTATGGGAAAAATTATGGTTACATGTTTTAAAATATATAGTAAATTGAAATACTATTTTTTTTTTTAAATTTTGCAGAAAATATTTTGATGGATTTCCAGGATCTGATACCTTCAAAGAGTTCATGTTTTGATAGACTTAATAGTGATGGGATAGAGTAGATATATCAACCTATGAAGGGAATATGTTTCAAAAATTTTTATTTATGAGAAAAATCTAAGAAGATGTATTGTTAAACAATGCATGTGTCATCCTTATATTTTTGCAGAACAAAAAATTGATGCATTTTAATTTAAATATTTTAGTTAACATTAGAACATTTTTGCTTTGGAACTTGCTGTCATAATTTGAAAGCATTTTCCTTAGCAGATTAGCAACTATCATCTGTTAAAAAAACCCCAAACAAACACCTGATTTAATGTGTCTGACTGTCTTTTCATTAAAGACAGACCAGAAAGGGATTCAATGAATCTATATATGTTGCTGCAACTCAGATATGCTCAGGTTAATTATTCATTTATTCTTCTGTCTCTTTATTTTGTACATTTGTGATATGATTAATTGTGTTCTCTTCCTTTCAATTAGCAGAGGACAGCGATGTAGATGAGGAGACGATGAAGGCAAACTCTCAGGGGTTTACTGGATGTCTCTCTTCACTGCAGTTCAACCACATTGCTCCTTTGAAGGCTGCACTGCACCACAGCAGCTCAGCCCCTGTCATTGTAAAGGGACGTTTCACTGAATCCAGCTGTGGTACTTTAGCTGGAGCTGACTCAACATTGAGTGAAACAACCCATTCATTTGCAGGTAGCATATGGTTATCAATTTCTCTGATCTCTGAAATCTAAATAGCGTACTTATAACCTGAATTACAGATGATTTTTATTTTTCCATGTGAGTTACTACATCAGGAGTAGTTTAAAAATAATTGTCTTTCATATACACTTACTTTCTTTTCTCTAGCCTTTTCTATTCATCTGAATGTTTACATTTCTCTTTTTGTCTCTGCAGAATGTCATCTGCATCACTGTTCTTTGCATGCTTACTGACCCACAATACTGCCTCTGTGCCGTATTGTAAATGGGCTTCTAACCACGTGAGACTTTCTTGAAAACCCTTCTATTTGTCTGTCATTTTCTTCCCCCCCCCTTTTTTTTTTTCTGTTGCAGATCACTCTGGACCAATAGATGAGGGAAAGCCCTTAGCTAATGCAATCAAAAGTGACTCTGCAATTATTGGAGGTAATAAGGACTATAAAAACTCCAGAGGAACCTTTCTTTTTTCCTAAGTCTTTCAATACTGAAGCAAAGTCATTTTAGCTTTGTGTACATAAAGAAACTAGTAAAAAGTATTCATTTTATTACAACTGGTAGACAAAAAAAAATCAAGTGTTGTAAAATGCAATTGATAGCTTTCATATTTTCTTATTACATAAATTTATGCCATCATTGTTTCTATATTTGAACATTCTGCTGAAAAATAAGACAGTAAGAACAGGTTTCTAACCTGTATAATACTGGTGTCTATGACTTAAAAATGTACTTGGATTTGCTGTGGGAAATAGCATATGTTTAAGACAGAGCTATCTTTTCTTTGTGATTTTCAAAAAAATTGCCTTTTACTTCACAGTCAAGTTCAAAATCTTCTTCAATAGATCTGAAAAAGTGAGATTTAACACTGCTCCAATCAGTCCATTGGCACTCTGAGGAAGTTTCATCCTGGTTTCCCATTTGGAAAGCAATATACTCTTGGACAGAAAAAACACTGCCATTATTTACAGTTTAAAAATAAAATGCATATTAAAATAATGATAATAAAATAATTACTGTTGATTTGAAATACCATTTTTCCTTCATTTCATTCCTAATTCTTTTGGCCACTTCAGTCAGCACAAATGGAACTACAAATGATCATTCACAAACTATTTTCAAAACACTTACTTTTCCTAACAGAGGAATAAAGGCAGAACCATGTTCAGTTACTCCTAAAGTGAATATGTTGATAGTCCCTTTACTTTTTATGCCTATCAGGACAATTAGGATATAAAGCTTGGGATAGATGTGTTGTGCTTAAAGTACTAGACTGATAATCAGGATGTACAGGTTCCATTACTGTGTCTTTCTGGCTGATTTTCCTTAAGACAAGATACATCTCTTTGTAGTGGGGAAGCCTACCAGTACTCTTTAGCAGAAATGAGGAGTACTTCAGTGAGCCTTAATATGGACAGTTTGGGATTGGGTAACCTCAGGAGAATTTAAACTCCTGTGTTGAAGGAAGTATATGTCTGTGTCAGTTCAACATTTTTCTTTCAAGGAATAATTGTCTCCTGTGGCAGTCATCCCCTGTGAGAATTTCTGGTAGTCCTTCTCTTAGAAGGAGATGAGGGAAAAAACTTGGGGTTTATCATTAAGATTGTGTTTTCACAGTGTAGCTCACTGTTTCAATTTGTGTTAGTTGCCTTGACAGAAGGAGGGCATTGAGATGAAAAGGTCATCCCCTCCATCTTTTAAATTCTGAAAAGGTTTACTTTTAAGAGTTTTTAAAGCCTTAGCAGACAAATGAACTAGTGGAATTTAGCAGAATAAAGCTGTCAAGGCTTCTCACTGAAGTTAAAAGTGTTTAACTCTATGAGAGGTGAACTTAAGATAAGAACCTGCAGTCTGCCATTTAAATAATAATACCTGCTATGGTCAGTGCATGCCAAAGCTCACTTCATGATCAGTGGCCTTTAACACCATAACACCAAAGATAATAAAACAAGAGGTAATTAAATCTAGACGCTCCCTTGCTTGTAAAATGATATTTATGTCTATACATTTAAACACACAAACTGAGAGTTTTACCATTTAATTCAAAATTTAAAAATGTGATTGCTGAGCTCCTTATATGTCTAATTTTCTCAAAACGTGTTTTACTGAAAAGATTATTATTATTTTGCATAAATATCTGTACATAAAATCACTGGGAAGGGATTTTTAAATGTACTAACAACTAGGTAATTATCTAACTTCAATTTACAATAGCTATAATCTTTTAAAGATAGTAATAACCTTACCATTTTGTTAAACATATTGGGGAATATGCATTCACAATTTTTCTGCTGCTTAACTATGTTTGTTTCAGTCAAAACAAAGCAAGCTGTACAACATTCAGTGAAAGTTTGAAGCAAACTTCAGTGAGTATAACTGAGAATGGTACCAGTTCAGCTACTTCACACAAAGTTTATAGAAAAATCTTTACAGAGAACATTTGTGATTGTGAAACAAAGAATGACTATTCTATTTAATCTAAAGAACAAGATTGACTCATACTGTAGAGTCCATTTCAGAGAAACAGATACCATACAAAAACTTTATATTCCTACAATGATGGACAGATGCTCATATTAGAGAAAAAGAAAAATTACATGGTCTCACATTAGAGAACAAGAAAAATGGCATGTGCTGAGTTTTGGATGGTCTGGTTTTATTTACAGTGCTAAGGGACTATGTATTTTTATTTTTCTTGCAGTAATGGACAAGTTTTACAGCAGATAGTCCCTTTGTCTAGTATAGCTGATCCACTGCATTACAACTGTTTTCCAGACTGCCTAGTGCTTTTTCTCTCCCAACAGCCTGGTCTTGCTTTCTGACTCTTTGACAAAAATCATCCATTTTCCCTCTGCTTCATTTCTCCTCAAATTGCTCTCCTGCCCAGCCTCTGACTCATGAAACTAAGGGCCTGAGACTATCATGACACGATGAATGAGGAAGAGGGGAGACAGGCTGGGAGTCTGTAAGGTTATACTAGTATCTGTGGGAAATATCTCTCCTTACTGTTCATAATCTGAGATGGCTTGAGTTCCCAGTCTGGCAGGATCTAGGATGTGACCATGAAGAAGGAAAAGAAACCCTCTTACATACATTACCCTGAGGCCCCTAGTAGTCTTCCATTTGAAAGTTTCAAAAATTACAGTGTTCTGTGAACATTTTATTTTTTATTATTAATGGTGTGCAAAATTCCAAAACAGTCACCATGAAGCTTATAATACAGTGCTGTCTCTGATTTGAAAATAGTTACAGCTTCCTATTTCTCAGGCTTCTGTGCAAGCACTTCTATTAAATGACGTAGACTTCCCTTCTTTGTCCTGCTCCCTGGCCCAAGTGTTATTATTTGTCTATCCTTTCTCATTACTTTTTTTCTCTTTTCTTTTTCTAGGTGTAATAGCAGTTGTGATATTCATCCTACTTTGCATCACGGCCGTAACCA
>JAWWLZ010000094.1:32089398-32105930 GCA_035041345.1 Poliocrania exsul
GTGGGTGTGGGTGTGTAATAAATAAATAAAATGTATTAAGAATGTATTAAGAAATAAAAGGGGGGGGGGGGGGTTTCCATCTTGTAATTTGCTTCCTATATAATGTCCCTAAATTTGTGATTTTATCAGGCAGTCGTGACTGCTCTCAATTAAGTCAAGGAAAGTTGTCCAAGAATATTTTTGTGTTTTCCATAAAATGGCTAAAAGCATTACAACAGTGCCAGTCCTCACTGTTATAGCATCACAGAGTCTGAAATCTGGGGACTTCTAAGGAATTTCTTCACGCAAGAAAGGCAGGCCATAACGGGGGAAAAAATAGACATGTTATAGTGCACTTGAAAACAGAATGAAACACTCAAATCCCAATAAACAGACAGAATGAATCACAGCCTGAAATTCGTTCATGGTTGTATAACTAAATAGACACAAAGAAAAAGAAAAAAATTGAGGAAATGTGGTGGGGTTTTTTTAATGAAGAGATAATTTTTACCATTTATGTTTTCTGTTAATGGTTTCTACTCATCGAGACAGCACATATCACACATGGAAGCTACATTTTGCTCTCTTTCTGTTAGCTTGGACCTTTTCTGATTACTAAATAAGCAGTATCAGAGAGAAAAACCTTCAATAACAGAATGACAACACAGCCTCCCAGGCAGTTATTTCTTTCTGCCATATTAAATTTATGACAAAAATATACAATAGCACAGAATTTGACTGTAATTAACACATATGGTGAATAAAGATTCTCAAATGCCTTTGCACTGGAGGAGCAATATGAATTATACAGGCTGAAAGATACACTAAACTACCATAAGAAATTAATTTGATGAATATCTTGTGTTTTAGTTGCATTCCACCCCTGCTGAGATGGGAGCAAACTAAATGAGTTCCCCCGTAGTTTTCTGTGCTAAAGTGCTGGATTTCAAACAGTCTCTCCTGCTAAATCTTTACAAAAGTCTATACACTTTGAAAATATGTGTGTGTGTGTTTAAAGGTAATCTCAGAAAAACATTTTGTTGACATGATTTTATTATGAACTATGTAACACCACGGAGACAAAAAGCAAATAATATTTTTCACTTACTGTGAAAGAACTGGGACCCCAGCATCAACTGTTCAGGAAAACTACTATGTAGATTGAAAAAATAAAATTAAATAAAGTCAATATAATAAAAAATCAGCAACAATTATTTCCCCTGCACATCTAACCTTTTCAATATTTTCTTATTATTTAAAAAAAATCATATCTTTCAGTTTTCTTCAATTTTTAGGGTCTCAGACTACCATTAGTTGAAGCAGGGTATGTGAGTTCCTGAAGAAGGTAAGAGTCTAAGCTTTGGTACACTTTTTTTTCATGGTTCTTTCCAGCCACTGTTGCCTCTGCACAGACTCTATTACCGTGAATTTACAGCTCTTATGGCTTTTTCGAAGCACTGCTGGTTTCTCACTAACACAGTCACTTCTAGGATATTTTGGGCAAATATTCTTAAGCTACTATATTTCTTGTCAAATCTTGAACTTTGGTGAGTTCCTGAGCTACTTCCTCTGCCTTATCACAATATTGTAATTTACAGTTTATCCTGTCAATGCTATATTAATACCTAAATCTGCAGTGCCTCAACAACAACTGTTAAATAGTTTCTACAAATCTCTCCATCCTGTTTCATCTACATTCTCAAATGTATTAGCAATCATATAAGCTGATTTGTTCCTAAATTTCCAAAGTCAGTGCCCACTGTGGCTTTACTGCTCAGGCCATTCCAGTTATCTGCAATCAGCACAGTTGAGAGCACTAGAAGACAGTATAAGAAAGAAACAGAAATCTGGACAGAAGAAGAAAGTAAAGAAACAGAAGGCATGGAAAAATGTTCAGAAGGAATAACCTTATCACTCTAATTAAAATCATAAACATTGAGAGAGCAAATACACTGTTCAGCAAAATTCTAACTAGCTAGGTTAATCCAATCCACAATGCAGAATACTTTGTTTATGTGCATAATAGATTAATCTGTAACTTCAACCAGTTAAAACAGCCTTATTCAAACTTTGAAGAAAGAATGGGACACAAGCCAGAAGTGGCATTTCAATTCATAAAATGTGTTAAGTTTAAAGCCATAGACAGGTTCTTATTCAATTATATCTCAGAGTCATACTTAAGGACTAAATTTCCTATACTCTCAGTTAGCCATTTGCCAGTACCTCAACAAAAAAAAGTCTTCAGCATATGCCTTGGTTTATTTAATTGACTCCTTTTAACACTTAAGAAGGTTTAATTTTTATCCCTCAGCATCTGCTATCCTTTTTAGTTACCACATGGCTCAATGTTTATTATGTGTAATCTCCTCTTCCAATCACTTTCTAGCCACACATCTTCTTCTTTCTTCAAATTTCTAGGCACTCCATACATAGTGTTTCTGTATTTTCCTTAGGTCTTCTTTCAGCTTCACTAACTCTTATGCTACACTGTCAGACAACAATGATTCTGTATACATCACAAGTTCAGGGGAATAATTGAAAGACTATTTCAACTACTTCCAAAGCAAAGATATTTGCTTTCATCTGCAAAGTCTGCCCAAAATTGCCAGTCATTATGAGACAGAGTAACCTTTTTGAGGAGGGATGGAGAGAAAGCTGTCACAAGATTAAGGCTGTAGTAAAATCACAGCACATCAAAGCTAACCTAAAATGAGCACTACACAAAGAAAAGCCTTTTCTGTAGTGATGGGATGCTTCCAGGCAGAAACCTCTGAAATCTACTAAGAGCTTTTCCTAGTTCTCTCCTAACAGGGGTTTTATAAAATGGAATTGATAACCTGACTTTGTAGTCACTTTGTATCTGTCATAACTATACAGAAAATTCATAATAGGATCACATGGGCATAATGTCAGTAATTTTTAAAAGTCAGAAGACAAACTGAAGTTGAAGCAATTAAATACATAGTGTGTAACTAGTGTAAAGTATTTCTGATAGAAAACTTGATCACAGAAATCAATAAAACTTCAAGTCAAGAAATATTACAGGCAAGGTTATTCAAATATTCTGCCTTGTGAGGAAAAGTCAACCAACATGTGTACATAATGATGATTTAAAAACTGTCAGACATGTAGCTTCTTAGCTAACTACTAACATTACGTGGAAAATAATCTACAATTTAGAAAACACTAAAGAAAATCTTTAATAACAGCTAATTTCGGAGGGATGTGTCATGGAGACACACACATTTAAGCCAGGATGAGTTCTTAAGTTCAAGTTTGAGCTGTGTTGACAACCTGTTATTTTTGACACAGTCTTCAAAAATTCATTAGGTTTATGACTTAAAATGTCTCATGTAAAATATGTTGTTTCTCATCTTACTGCTAAATACATCATCCACTTTTCTGTGTTGCTAGTCTTCGCATAAACATATTAAAATTTCTAAGTTTTCTGAGCCTATGAGGAAGTACCTAAATTTTAGATTTCTGTTTATTTGGAGATAAAACTTATATTAATATTTAATGGTCAAAGGAGATAAATCAGAAAGCAGTAAAGTGTTCTTAGTGTGAAGTTGTGAAGTTGTTGGGTCATTTTAAATTTAGATATATGCATCTGTATGCACTGTATGTTCATGTTCTGTACAGACATACCATTTATGAGAAAACTTGAACAGCTTTTGAAATAAGAGATGCTACCCATATAATAGCTAGTCAAACACATAAAGTGTTACTTTCTTTGATAATTATATAGAGCTTTGTAAATTTTTTTTCAGCTAAGAGACTACAGACACTAAAGTGATGGATCTTAGAACAAAACTGTTCAGAAGACCTGGAAAAAAGTACTAGTGTTAAACTGGACTTTCTTGAATCACAGAATAAACACAATTGAAAGACTAAGCTGCAGATTCCCTAGTAGAATTTTTTGGCTTAAGTTTAAGAAAGTAAATACTTTCTGGACTATCATACCAACATAAGTATTTCTTTTTCCTTAATAATTTCTCTGCAGAAAGTCTGGAAGCAGGAAAGTAAAAAACATGTACTTGATATGCAAAATTATCACCAAATTTTCTCTCATTCATTGGTTGAAGTAGGAAAGAAAATAAATAAATCTGTGTTAGGATCACATGCTTTACTGTAGCTATACATGCTGACCAATTCTAGTAAAAACAAAAAGTTATTTACCAATAAGTATTTTTAAATCAAGATTCCTAAACAAAACTTGACTGAGAACCAAGATGAGTTGGTGTTTGTGTTTTCCTTGAGCCATCTCTGAAAAGAAGGTGGCTGTGAGAAGATACTGATTTTCTGCAGAACGTCAGGATTTGTTTTCCTTTCTTTTCAATAGCACAAAAAAGATTTGGTGTCTTTCTCAGTGACCTATTTTTGCTTTCTCTTTTCTTCTAACTGGTCTTTGCAAACAGACTTTTCATCAACAGACTTCTTCAACTTCATGTCTTACACCTTTATTTTTTCACATTTATTTTTAACTAGACAGTCACTCACAGGAATATTTGGGCTCAGGAATGAATAGCAGCTCTATGTGAATTTTAGATCTTGAAATAAAACTTCACTTTGCTGAATGTCTTCTTGTACCTACCAAATGCTATTTAGGAATCTCATTGTCACAGCTTAGACCATTAAATAGTAATGTCTCTCCTTCCATGTTCCTAGCACAATTTTTTTTCCTTTTGTTTCAAATGTCTTCGGACTTTATTTCTTGTTTTTATGAATAATAATTTTATTTAAATAGAAGTAGTATAATTAGATTTAATGTCTCTTTTGAAATAAAGTATATAATTTTCTAAGGGTCATAAAGAAAGGAAAAAACCCAGTAGCTAGTGATTAGCCAAATAATATTTCTTCTTCTTCATAGAGGAGGACAGATATTGAGAAATTTTTGTATCAATATTCACGAAATTGCTGGCTCATAACTCTAGTGAAGACTGGCGGCTATCTTCGCCACAGCAACAACAAAGTGATTGAGTTTAAAATCTCTGCTGGAAGGAGGAAAAGTGCCAGTAAAAACTCAGCTCTGGACATGAGGAGAGCAGACTTCAGGCTGCTCAGGTAATTAGTAAGTAAAGTCTCCTTGGGAAAAGTTTCTGCAGGTGCTGGGGTCCACCAGTGCTGGTCACTTTTCAAACATCACCTCCTAAGGGCACAGGAGCAGGAAATTCCCACATGTTGGAAGTTAAGCAGGTGAGGCAGAAGGCCAGCTTTGCTGAACAGAAGCCATCTCCTGAAAGTAAGATAAAAAGGAAGGTGTATGAGAGGTGGAAGCAAGGTGAAGTTACATGGGAAGAATTCAGAGATGCTTCTTGCCACTGCAGGGAGAAAATTCAGCCAAAACACAGCTGGAATTGAAGCTACCAGAAATATATGGGACAATTAAAAGGGTTTTTTTCAAACATATTAATGGCAAAACCAGTATGGAATGACATCAGCGTGTCACAGGATGGGAATGGTCACCTCTCAAGCAGAGACAGACAAGGCAGAGGTGTTTAATGCTTTCTTTGCCTTGGTCTTCAACACAAATGACAGACCAAGGAAGTCTCAGTGCCCTGAGCTGGAGGACCATTACTGTGAGAAAGATCAACTCCCAGTAAACCCTGAATTTGTGCAGGATCTGCTCTTTCAGTTGGATCCCTACAAATGTATGGGGTCTGATGGGATTTATCTAACAATACTTAAGGAGTTGTTTGATATAATTGCAAAATGTCCCTTGATGATTCTTGAGTGTTCTTGGGAATCTGGAGAGGTCTCAGTTGACTGGAAGCTGATGGACATTGTCCCAGTTTTCAAGAAGGGCAAGGAGAACCCTGGAAATTACAGGCCTGTCAGTCTCCATTCAGTACCTAGTAAAGTTATGGAGTAGATTATTCTGAGAAAGACTGAAAAACACCTGAAAGAATGCTGTCATCAATACAGTCAGCACAGCTTCATGGGAAGAAAGTCCTGCTTACCCAACATGATTTCCCATCTAGTTGGTCAAGGAAAGCTAGTTGATCTAATCTTTTTAGATTTCAGTAAAGATTTCAACATTGTCTCTCACAGGATCCTTCAGGACAAAATGTTGAGCACACAGCTGAATAAATACATTGTATGGTGGGTGAGCAATTGGCTCATGGGTTGAGCACAGAGGGTGATACTGAACGGGGGAACATAAGACTGATGACTGGGCACTAGTGGGGTTTCACAGGGCTCCATCTAAGGTCCTGTGCTCTTCAACATATTTTTAAATTACTTGGACACAGAAATGGAAGGGATACCAAGCAAGTTTGCAGATGCTACAAAGGTGGGAGGAGCTGTCAGCTCCCTTGAAGACAGGGAGGTCCTGCAGAGAGACCTTGACAAATTAGAGGACTGCGCAATCACTAACCATATGAGGTTCAACAGGGTAAAGTGTCAGATTCTGCACCTGGAATGGGGCAATCCTGGATGTACATACAGAATGAGGAATGAGATGCTGAAAAGCAGTGCCACAAAATGGGTTCTAGGGGTCCTGGTCAATGGCAATTTTAATATGGGTCAGCAGTGCCCTGGCAGCCAGGAGGACCAACCATGTCCTGGGGGAGCATCAGGCACAGCATCACCAGCCAGTTGAGGGAGGGGATTGTCCTGCTCTGCTCTGCACTGGGGTGGCCTCACCTTGAATATTCTGTGCAGTTTTGAGCACTGCAATATAAGAAAGATATTAAGCTCTTAGAGAGTGTCCAAAGGTGGGCAATGAAGATGGTGAAGGGTCTTGAGGGGAAGCCATATGAGGAGAGGCTGAGGTCACTTGGTGTGTTTAACTTGGAGGAGACTGAGGGGAGACATCATTGCAGTTACAATTTCCTTGTGAGGGGTAGAAGTGGGGCAGGCACTGATCTTTCTGTGGTGAGCAGTGACAGGACCTGAAGTTGTGACAGGGGAGATTTGGGTTGGATATTAGAAACCTGTTCTTTACTTAGAGAGAGCACTGGAAGAGGCTCCCCATGGCAGTGGTCACAGCACCAAGTCTGAGAGAGTTCGAGAAACATTTGGTCAATGTTCTCAGACACATGGTGTGACTCTTGGGGGTAGTACTGTGCAGGGCCAGGAGTTGGACTAGATGATCCTTGTGATTTCCTTCCAACTCAGCATATTCTCTTATTCTGCACTATGCTTTACAAAACTGCTGGAACATTTCATTAAACAAACTGTGCAGATTAAAAAGAAGTTTTAAGTCCTTGATGTTAGCAGTGTTAGGCTTCTACTTATTGGCAAGTAGCAACTGAAAAGGATCCCAGAGTTGTGCATTGAAAACTTCCATAAAACAAATCTTGAAATAGTAACTCTAATAGCTATCTGAAGAGTAGCTCTTAACTGCTGAAAAGAATGTGAACACGTTGTCCCTGGAAAAGCTGATTTTTATGGAATTTCCCAGCTTTTTTCATACTGCAGTATTTATACACAAAGAGTAGACACTTTCTGTTCAAGATTTCATAATTTCTTGAACAAACACACAATAAGAGTGTGATCATTCACAAGGAAAGAGTTCTGTTACCTCTGTGTGTCTCTTTGTGTAATAAGTTCCTCGTTACTATTTACATCAAAAAAGGGTAACCAGACAATACCTGGAGCATGCACTAAATAAAAAATGAAACTTGCTAAGAACATACATTCCTTTAGAATAACTAAAAAAATTAAAACAACTCGGGTGCATCTCAGATGCTTGCATTTTTCAACATTTATGGGATAATCTGCAGTCCCAGTAGAAGATGACCATTCTCTCCTCACATGAGCACAGCAAAAAGCAAAAAGCAAACACCCTAAAAACAAAAATCAAAACCAACTAACCAAAACAAAAAAATGAAACAAACAAAAAAAAAACCAGCAGAAAGCAAAGAAATATTGGTCTTTTCCTTTCCACACTAACAATATGCTTGAGTTTAGTTAGGAAGAAATAGCCATGACACAATGTAGAACTTTGCTGTACAATTATTACAATATGGAATATACTCTTTTAAAAAGATAAAACAATACTCAAGATTAAAGGGAACAGGAAAGAATCAGTTATCTATCATAAATGACAGACTGCTCCAAGGGCAGGATGATTTTGCAAAACTTTGAAGAACTCTTCCATTCCTACCTTTATATGAAAGCTACAATAGTGATATTAAATTACTTTTAATACCTGAGGTGAAGACCGAGATGCAAAGAAAGTGGATATTTTTTCTCTTATGAGAACTTAGAAATGGCTATTGTGTTCTAATACACAGTGTTCCATTATCCACTATTGTTAGGCCTCAAAAGCTTATTATTCATTACTCACTTTTCCAATGATAATATCAACCTCTACATGGCACTGTATTTTCATTAAAACTCTAATTGTTTGGACGCCATTTTATTGGTATTTCATAAACATTATGCATCATAATGCACTGTACGTTTGTGGATGTAAGAGTATTGATAGCAGTTCGATTGCAATGAGTGATTTAATAATTGCCTGCTAATTCAACTTAGAGCAGACGTTCTTTTTTTTCAAATTCAATTTGCTTGTAGATCAATAAAGCAATGATAGGCTGCTGCAGAAGGGCTTTATAGCACCTAATTAAAGATGCTACTTGAATTATTCATGTTTTATGGTCTTCTATGAATAATTTATGCATAAATTTAATTGGCAAAATATAATTTTAAACTTCAATAAAACCTTCAACCTTATTACATTTTTCAGGGTCTTTCAAAATAATATCTTCATAATTTTTATAAACAACAGTTGCCAATTAATACTGTAAAATTGCGAGCAGATAGTAAATTTAGGGATCAGATTTGGTTCATTAAAAAAAAAAAGTGAGTAGATTAGCATTTCATAGACGAAGATGCAGAATCAGAGTAACACAGATTTATAATCCATATAATCCAAACAAGCACTACAGTCAGGATACAGAGCAAGAGAATACTGAATGATGGAACTGGACAGAGAAAATGGTAATACGTTGACTTTGGCATAAATTACAAAATCCTAACTAAAATCCTCAAACTTGATTTTTAATGGTTTTGTATGTGACAAGATTTTTAGACAACTGAAAAAATATACTTCTCAGTGTTTTTAGGTAAATTCCAGATCATTTGGGCCAGTATGCTTAGAGTGCTCTGCACAAGCTGAGAAAGATAGAGAAAATGGCTTCATCTTTTTGTGGAAGGAAAAAAATGCTTGTGGGCAATAGGGAAAAGCACTGAGCTCCATGAAATATACTGCGGACAAAGTATCAGAATACAAACGCTCTTCTGTTGTGTATGCAACACTGAATGGCCAACCACATTTAAATACAGTCATTTCACAGTGAACCTCAAGCTACTTTTGAATTGTGCAGGCATCCAAGTAAAATGTAATGTTGATTTTTCTTCTCCTGGCATCACAGCAACAATCCCTCTGGGTGTGAACCAACTGTGAGCTATTGGCAGACTGAACAGCTGTGTGCCGTCAAACACTTGAAAGTTACAGTGTCTTGCTTCCTAAAAGTAATACTGCACAAGTAATAGTATCTTGGTGGTTCAAAGAAAAACTATGTAGCATTAGAATGGCCTTGAGGCTAGGTAATAAAACAATGCATTTCCTATTAAATCTTGATAAATCAGCAGATGACACTATTCAACATGTTTATTATGTGTGCTGTATTACGCTCTTGTGACTAAGAGGAGAGAAGTAGACACCAATTTACTGAGAAAGGGCTGTCTAAACTGACCAAGTCTGAAGAAAGGCAAGCTTCTTGACTCCATTCTTATTCCACTTTTATACAGAAAAGTCATATTAATTGCATAGGAAAAAGAAGACGATTTCTTTATTAATTTTTCTTTGCAGAGATAGAGGAGAGTATACGTATTTTCATCTAAGACCTTTTTAAAGATGATTTGCTCCACAAACTGAATGGTGACAATTTTACAAAAAGTTAAATATCTTATTTAAGTTTATTTCAAGAAACACTCCACACTTTTTAATTTAGAGTTTGTTTGAGATGTAGGACACATGCAACATGATCACAACATCATTAAAATTTTACATTTCGTGTTAATTCTCCTGAAATTTTCAGTGTCAAGTCCTGAGAGAAATCAACCTTCCAGTTTTTGCAAATGTATGATTTTCACTCTGGATTTCCTGGTAACATCACCAAATCCTATGTACAGCTTTGAGGCATCTGTGTATTCAGAGATGCAAAAGCAAACATACAGAATACAGTTACACAACTAATATTCCCCATGTGCATATGTACTCAGTAGTTGGACTTGATGAACTTAAGGGATTTCTCCAATCTAAATGTCTCCAAGTTTCTCTGAACATTTTGTGTAAATATTCTAGACTTCTTAGGAAACATACACTGTGATACACACATAGAGGTCTCAAATACCTGATATAAATTCCAGCTGCCAACTTAATTAACTATATAAAAACTAGGTGATTATTGAGGTTTATCATAGAAAGGGGGGGGGAAAAGGAAACAATGAAAAGGAAATCAAGTGAAACAGGCACCTTGGTAAAATATTTTCCCCGTAGTATTGTTCAATATAAAAAGAGTAAGATCACTTGGTTTGTAACACCAGAGATTTTCAGTATAAAACGCTGTAAGTTCATGCAAAGCTTAAAAGTGCCTTAAAAGTATCTAGAAGTGATATTCAATGAAACTTAAACACTACTAGCATTTAAATGAAATTAAAAACCTTGTTGAAATAGTACTTAATCAGTTCCTGTAATGCAGTCTCAAAGGGTGATGTATAAAATAGTGACAAATTAAAAACAGAAGAAATAAATTCACAATTAAAAGAAACCAATATCTTTGATTACTAGTATTTTTTAATTATTCATGGAGAATATCAGTCACAGAGACAGAATCAAGAAAAGAACTGTATTCACTGTAGAATATAAGATTTGCACACTCATACCTTCCTCCTGACCAATTTTAAAATATTTTATGGTAAAAACACTGGGCATACTAAGTATTTTTGCCTTTATTTAAAACAAAAATAAACAAACAAACAAAACCCCAAACACAAACAAACAAAAAAGCCCCCCTAACCCCCAACAACTACTTTGATATCATGAGCTTAGTAAAATTCTTCTCTTACTCTATTTGTAAAGAGAGTTTAATAAAAGCCACACATTTTGCAAAGAACAGAAACATTTTAAGAAAATATGCTTCCAAAGAACATACAGAAAGATTGCTAGCATTTTCAGAAATATAAAAGTGAGCTTCAGTTCGAGGCTGTAAAACAAATTTTGACCAGATTTGGAAATTTCATAGGTTAGTTATAGTGCATTTTTCTGTTTGGTAATATTTTCAAAATTAGTAGTCCTTTTAACTCTTGGAAGATGAGGATGGAGGATATAGTGAAGGGCTATTAATCCTGTCAAAATGAGTTTCAAAATAAGAGCAATTAACAATCAAAATAAAAATGAGAAAGCCTTATTCAATATCTGAATCAAAGACAACATAGCAAATTCAATTATTTTTTTGGTACTAGAAATAACAGTCCAAGTGACTATGCTTAAATTCAGACACAAACATACAATAGGAAGTATTATTTCCCTATTCTGATTTCAGAATATCACAAAGTAATTTGGAATCCACTAGAATCTATACAAAATATAGTACTCTGAAAAGTCGAGACATTGCCTAAAATCAAGAAAAAGCTTTTTAAGACAATGTTAGTTTGGGAAAAGCAGAGAGCAGTTCTTTAAAGAGAAATTTTCTTTCACAAAGTGTAGAGATATGCCTCTAAGGACAGCCTTGTGTTTCTTCAGGCAGGACCTGAAGTTTTTCATGGATTGCCCAGAGGAGAGTCAGGGAGTGGATGAACTCTTCTCCAGCTGCATCACGCCCCGAGTGTATAGAGGTGCACGCAGCAGTATAGAGGTGCTAACTAATTCATAACACTAATTAATTATCACAACTAAATGTTATACCCAACCCAAGAATCCTCCTGCCCCAGAACCTCCCCTAGATCTGCCCCTTGGCACACCTCCTTGGAATTGAGTCAAAGGTCTCAAAAACCCTTACTTATTCACCATAAATGAACCATCTTCACAACATGTTCCTTTCTTTGGAGCTTCTCCAAGGTCTCTGGGCCTTCTAATTGCTTTGACTAAAATGGTATCTTATTTTGGCTATAATATGCACTGCTATTCTAGTCTTGGTACATGTGTCCCAGGCAAGATGTTCCAGGTGCTATCTTCACCCTTGAGACAGAAATTGAGGAATATGGCACAAAGGTAGAAACTGCTAGTTGCTACATCAAATATGAGAGGCTATACAGCTATACAAAAATTTACAAATATACAAATGTGTATATATATATGTACAAATATATAAAGTCCTAAGGCATCAAAGACATCTCTGGTTTAATAACTATGTTTCATAGAATCATAGAATAACTTAGATTAAACAAGATCCTTAGGTCATTGAGTTCTACCACTAACCTAACACTACTAAATCCATGTCTACATGTCTCAAGGGATGGTGATTCAACTGTTTCTCTGGATAGCCTGCTCCAATGCCTGGCCACATTTTCAGTGCAGGGTTTTGTTTTTTTCCCCTTATACCCAATCTAAACCTCCATTGCTGTAGCTTGAGGCCATTTCCTCTTGTTCTATCACTTGTTACCTGGGAGAAGAGATTGACCACCTTCCACAACCTCCTTTCAGGTAATTGTAGAGAGCAATAAGGTCTCCTTTTAGCCCCGTTTTTATCCAGGGTAGCCCACAGGACTTGTGCTCCCAACCCTTCATCAGCTTTGTTGCCCTTCTCTGGATGTGATCCAGCACCTCAAGGTCTTTCTTGTTGTGAGGGGCCCAAAATTGAACACAGGATTTGAGATGTGGCCTCACCAGTGCCAAGTACAAATGCAACAATTCCTGACCCTGCTGGCCTCACTGTGTCTAATACAAGCCAGGATTCCAATGGTCTTCTTGGCCACCTGAGCACACTGCTGGCACATGTTCATTTGGCTTTCAACCAGTGCCTTCAGATTCTTTTCCATCAGGCAGATTTCCAGCCACTCTGCTCCAAACCATTAGCCCTACATGGGTGACTGACACCTATCTGTGCCATCCTAATAAAATTCAGAACTTTTTAAGTCCACGTTCCTGACACATGATGGAATCTTTGCCAAAGAACAACAGCTGCTTCATAGAAGTTTTTTTGATGTGTTTCAGAATTACAGTGATGTCATAGAACTCAACAGGGCAAAAGAAGTGAGGAAAGGTTCTGCCTTTGTTCAGACGTTTTGATTTCTGTGGGCAGAAATGAAATTAAAACAATTACAGTAGCAAATCCAGTATATGTAATGTCTTCAAGTTTGTACCACTAGCCTTTTCAGAAAACGAACATATATCACTAATTAAATACATTACTGAAAAAGAATGAAAGTCCTCACACTATACAGTCTGAATTTCTAATATGTACTAACTTATGCTTAAACTAGGGGTTATCATTGATTTCATTAATTTACTAAATTAGATAAGAATATTTAAAGAAGATATGAAATTATGGATTTAAAATATGTATAGAGTCTTTTAAAAATATAATAATTATAATAATAATTTATTATTATTTATAATAATAATTATTATAGTTTGTTATTGTTATTCTTCTTCTTATTATTATTATTATACACTTTCAAACTCCACATTACCAAGCTTTTGTATTTGTTATGTTTCTTTAACATGCTAAGATCTTCAGGACAGAAGAGATATTTCTGTAATTTATTGGCCTATACAGTATCATTATCACCTTCTTTCATATTATTCTGCAGGCATACCACTCACAAAACCTCTTTTACAATTCAGTAAACATTGACTGTGATATTTAGTATTAACAAAATCCACACATTCATATGCTATTCTAAAAAGAACATTTTTGCCAAAGTAAGAATTTTCTTGCTGATAACAAATAGGACTTCAGGGAAGGACACCTTCTATCTCCTTAACAAGACCTGTTACACAGAAATATTTAATTCAAGGAAACTTGGTATAATGGAAGGTCTTACTCTTCCAAATTATTATTGAAAAATATGTGCTGTGTTTATAGAAATAATGCCATCTTGCACAGGTCAGAGCTATTTAATCGCGATAACTGGTTTTTCTGCTATCAAAAAACCAAACTAGATAGAACTAATCTCTGTGGTAAAGCCAGCAAATTAAATGTTTTTATTGTAGATTCTAAGTAACTTTCTATCCTTCTGTGCTGAGTGTCAATGTTTTTGTTGGTGATATAAAAAACATGGGTTCTTTGTGCTGCAATTACATGATTGAGTATTTACAGAGAACATAGTCAATAGGTATCAAACACTTAATTCATTAAGTTTAGTTATGTGTTTATCTTAAAACTGAAAAAGTCTTTCCATTTCCTTACTCATTTAACTAACATCCAGGGTAGATAATATTGGTTTGCCTAGAAATCAGTTTATTTTATACTTGGAAATTATTGGTTTCTTACACATGCTGGAATTCCTACCGTGCTCAGTTCTGTACAATTCATAATTTCAAAGACATTAATGCTAGCAGTTATTTTATGGTTCATTTTAAGTTAGAAATTATCATAGTTATATTCTATGGAGAATCTATCTTTTATGTATTTTGCTTTTAGGTAGTGTTCTGTCCTGTAGAGTCACTTACCTTGATTTTTCCATAACCTCTCTCTTAGATAGAATTATGAAGGGAGGAAAACCTCAAAATATGCTCCACTTTCTTCAAATAAAGCCCCCTCAACCTGTATGTGACTATCATTTGTTTTTTAACAGGTATCTGGCTCAATGCATTCATTCATTCCAAAATACTTTCTTAATGCATGTGGATTTTTTGCTATGTGATGAATGACCTGGTGGTTTTAGACATGTTTTCCAAAACTGAATAGA
The DNA here is from genome assembly GCA_035041345.1 of Poliocrania exsul. NCBI lineage: Eukaryota > Metazoa > Chordata > Aves > Passeriformes > Thamnophilidae > Poliocrania > Poliocrania exsul. The sequence goes on from JAWWLZ010000094.1 coordinate 32,104,246, forward strand.
TTCCCTTGGCTGAATTATAAAAATTTTCATATATAACCCTTCTAAATTAGCATATGTAGAAGACAGTTAATTGTTCATATATATGACTTCTAATTTACCAGTAAATGGCCTAAGAATAAAAAGAAGAAGCTGAAGGATTTAATAGAATATTATTAGTTTGGGTTTTGAATTTAAATAAGGTTTTCAGACCTCTGCCCAGCACAGCTTGAACTTTTATTCAGTATCATGGCAGAGCATTACATTTTACTGCATAACACACAACAACATGCTGCCAACAAATTTTGCGTTATTTTTTATTAACTTCCAGACACTCAGTATTCTTTTTTGTTAGTCTCAGATGTTTCATGTAGGTTATGATTATTTACTGGGAAGTGAATTTTGACATTAGTAAGGCAATATTTAAAGACTTAAATATACACGATGGTTATGACAATGAAAATAAATTTCTGTCCTTTACTACTTTATTATAGAAAATACTGTTTTGGATACAAATGTACTTTCATGAATCATAGGTTCTATAGTACATAGATTTGCTTGAACTAAATGTGTTGACTTGTAAGAAATGATGGTAGAGAAAGATCTCATTATGTGCAATTGTAATCTCCAAAACTTCAGTAGAAACTAGTATGTTGCATTTCATCTGAAGTATTAGCCAGAAACAATTTAGGTTGGAGTCAAAACTGTATTAAGTCCTCATTAATTCCTGCTTTGAGGAATGAAAATTAGTTTTCAAAAGTGAAAGTTAAAAGCTTTCTCAGCAGCACTCTGCTCTGCCTCTTGTCGTTTCTCCACATCCTGGGGTTTTAGTCAGTGTGATTTTGGGGGGAAAAAAAAGAAAAAGAAAAAAATAGGCTCATTTGCTCACATTATTTTGACAGAGAGGCTGATTTTCCAATTGAGTCCTTCAAAGGAAAATCATAAGGTCAAAATTTGCTACTGAATCTATACTGTCATTAAAAGAGATTTATGACTCTTTGTGACATCACTGGAAACAATTTAAAGAAGATCATAAAAAGTCAGTGAAAATTACATAGAAAATTAATGTAAAAATAATTTATTGGCTTCTGTGACAAATCTGTCCATCTTTTTGACCTTAAGTCTCTTCACTTCTTAAAAGGAGTATCCCTAGAGCATCTAGAACTGAAGTGCTAGTACTTATAGGCCCTCTATTTTATCTCCAAACTAGCAAGCTATTATTTGTATATACAGATAAAAGATTTGGTGTGTCCCTTCTCAAGAACATGTAGGAATATATACTCCTATGAACAGCATATCTACGAGTGTTGTTAACTGCTGTTTCCTCCAGGAAAAAATCAGAGAAAGTTATAAGGAAGATGCATAGCTACGGCTAAGCCCTTATTAGCAGAAAATCATAGAGCTTGACTGGTGCACTTTGACCATGGAGGCACTGTGCTGTTGCTAGGACAACATAAGGTTTGACCAGGTGTGCTGGTTTAAAGGTAAACCTGCAGGAGAAACGAACCCAACTCAAAAGAGATTATAAGTCAAAGTTGCAATTTAATAAAAATATTATAATAAATGCAATGGCACAAAGAGAAATTGGTTTTAACCCACAAAACACAGAAGTATGAACCAGTACCCAGGGACACAAACAGAATGGTGTTCATTGGCCCCTATGCTGAGACCCACATATTCCCCTGAGTCCAAAGTAAAAACAAGAGAAA
>JAWWLZ010000094.1:32128087-32139116 GCA_035041345.1 Poliocrania exsul
CAGGCTGTCTTTCTGTTGAAAGATAGTGTTGGTGATGGTGAGCTGCTATTCTGCACAAAACTCTAGCAGGAGGCGTCTGTTGTCGTTGCAGTTACCAACGCCATGCTTGCCCAGGACTCCTTTTCAGGCTTCAGAGTTCTTACCTACTCTGGCATTGAAGTCACCAAGGATTATGATCTTATCATCTTCAGGAACCTTTTGGGTGAGGTGGTGCAGGTCGGTGTAAAATTTGTCTTTTTCCACTGGCTCAGCTTGGAGAGTTGGGGCATATAGGCTAAAAAGAACAACATGTTGCTTGTTGTGTAGTGGGAGGCGTAGGGACATAATGCAATCGGAATGACCTGTCTGCAAATTTTCAAGTTTGGAGGCAACGGAATTTTTAATCATGAAGCCAACTCCTGAAAGGTGTCTTTTGGTTCTGGGTTTGCCTGACCAGTAGAATGTGTAGCCAGCACCATGTTCTTTAAGGCTGCCTGCCTCGTGAAGACGAACTGCACTGAGACCAGCAATGTCGATGTTAAGCCATGACAGTTTGGGGGCAATTAGAGCAGAATGATGCTTAGGACGCCCACTATCCCCAGTATCAAGCATGGTTCTGATGTTCCAACATGCGAGTGTTAGTTTGAGCACAGCTTTGGAGGCAAGTGTATGCCTTTGAAATCTCTTTGGTTTTGTTTGACCACATGGAAGATGCCGGTTGGCCGTGGTTATCCAACCGGGTGTGGAGATGAGCTTTGTTTAGGCCACCTTTTCAAGACCCCTCTCCATGTGGAGCAAGCAGTGCTGTCCTTAGAAAAGGCTGCTTGGTTGTTCAGGATGCAACCCCACGAGACTGTCATCTCTGGGGTCAAGTCTCGAATGACCAATGTCCTGAACTGCCTGCATGCAGGGTTGGGTCTACAGCTTCCAGCTGCTTCCTATCACCTGATGTTTTTGACCCTTGCCTGTCGCTACAGGGCTTTGCAATGTGGGTGAACCCTTCGAGCCTGCGCAATGGATTTTTTAGGTGAGGCACATCATGTGCAGAACTGGGCCCACCCTTTACTCCTAAGGTTCATCTGCCACAGCCTAGCGAGCTTGGACGGTGACAACGAATACCTCAGGATGTAGGTTTGGTTAGAGTATCCTTCTCGTAGATGGATGGCCTTACAGGGCTAAGTAAGCTCCATCTGCCCGGGTTTGAAGTTAGAGTTGTCCTTCTAGGATGTTTTCTAGAGGGCTAGTGAGCCCATCCTGCCTGTGAACACATTTTGTCTGACCCTTCACTGAGACCTGTCTGGCATGGGAGGCCCTACTGGTGGCACAAACCACCGCCAGCACAGCCCCCAACCTCATGAGGGCATGCAAGCTTCTCCCCCGCAACAAGGGATTGTCCCCGAAGACAATTAATTCAAATGAAAAACTAAGGAGCTAGCCAGTTCTGAAAGTACAAAAGATCAAAGTTGAGAGGAGTTGAACCATAATCCCTGAGTATCACAAAACATATTTGATCTACAAGGCCCTCCAAATGCTTTGTATTATATCTATCTTGGTATTAAATTGGTAGTTTAATACTCTTGTCCTGATTTTTAAAATCAGGAAAAGTGTTTAAGGTCTCTGACTCCAACCATTAACTCAGCACTGCCAAGTCTGCCACTAAAAGATGTCCATGAGTACCATGACTTTTAAATACCTCTTTTAGAATATTTCCTGCTTTTCCTGAGACAAGAGTGCTTTGTCTCTCCTCCAGTAATATTCAGGCAGCTCTTGTGGATTTCTACTTTGTCACAAAATGTGCTAAGCAAGGAGAAGGGCTAGGACGCAAAGTACTGATGTAAAAGACTAAATATTTATTCATGCACATGAAATTTCCCACCCATATTGGGAGACCTTCAATGTGATTTTATTTAAGTTTTGAATATCCTTCAAAGGTTTAAGTGCAGCATTATGTCACTAATTAGTAACACCACATTACTAATTACGAGTTAAAGTCTAAAAGCAACTACATTTTTTTAGAATTGTCATCACTTCTGTGGTGATCCAGATGTCTCAGGAGGCAGACTTTCTATAGTTACTTGTCTGTGATACCAGACAACATTGGGCCCTCCTACAAAGACATATTAGAGGGACTGGGATACTGGTGTTATGTCGGCTGTCTAAGGATGTCCTTTATCCTTGACTGACAGCTCTAAGATTTCTAGAAGACAAGTCCTTATTTCATGGGCTAGGTTGTTACTTAGCTTGTTTTCTTTAAACATGTACAATACCTAAGTCTCCAGAAAAATTCCACTAGCTTATTACTTTACATTACACTGTATAATGCAAACTCATATATATTAGCAAAGTTAATATACTTTCATACTATAAAGACTGCTTGGTATAATGGTTAGGGAAGGAAATTTTATTAATTCACAACAAAAGAAGTTGCTGTAATATTTATAATCCTATAATGTTTATAACTTTAAAACTTCATAATTTGAAAATTTATTTTGAAGAAAGACTACTGTTCTTTTTGAAAATTTATTTTGAAGAAAGACTACTGTTCTTGACTGCCGTCTAAAATGAAACTGCCTGAAATTGTAGAACTTTCTGAGACAATATTAATCTGGGTAAAGGCTTTTCTTTACTGAAAAGCTTTTCAGGTTTACAAAATATTGATGCATGCATGGTACAGCATGCAAATCTTACAATTTATAACACTACTCTAATTATCATAACTAAAGGTTCTATCCAATCTAAGTATTGGCTACTCTCAGATCACCTGTGTGTCACTCCGCAAACTTCCCCTGGGCCTGCTCTTTGGCACACGTCCTTACAATTGAGTCTGGGGTCCCAAGACCCCTTACTTCATCTTTCTTCTTCATCATCATATCTCTTTTCCGTCTTTGGAGTTCTTCCAAGGTTCCTGGGTTCTCTCTTTTTGTTTTGACTAAAGTGGTATCTTATTATCCTAGTGTTGGTATATGAGTTTCAGGCAAGATGCTCTAGCTATTATCTTCTCCATGACACAGAGGTCCAGCAATGTAGCACAGGGGTTGGAAGCTGCCAGCTAATCTTTCAAGTATGAGAAACTACATGACTATATAAAGTCTACAAGTATACAAAATCCTACAAAACCTAAAAATATATAAAATCCTAAGGCAGCAAAAACACTTAAGACTTAAGGTAGGTCTCTCTCCTGCTGCTGTGTCCATTGCATATGGTTAGACAGCTTTCTGATCAAGGAAGCTCAGAGATTTTTTTTTTATTGCTCTTTGTCTTACATAAAGAAATCTATGCCTACTTAGTAAAGATAACCTGCTTGAAAACAAAATTTACGAAGTCTGGAGACAAAATGATGAAAATTAGTTCAATATATATGCATGATCATTAAATGTGCTTGAACTAATCAGTCATATCTGAATAAAATGGTTTATGTTATGCAAATGAACATTTAATGAAAATAATTATGGTTGAAATGACTGCAGTTTTGCAAAGTTATATGCATTGGAAAGAGGTTGATGGTATTAGCTGAGCCAGCAGCATCTTTCCAGTATTTGTTTCTCATCAAGGGAACATTTACTTTTACCAAATACTGTAGAATTCTGAGTAAATTTTGCATTAAATGCTCACCACAAATAAAGTATTCTGAATAAATACTTATTCTTTTTTCAACATCCTGTCCAGCTATCAGGGGAACACTGACTTTTACTCCTGTATTACATGGGATTTTTACATTCCACTTTGTATTTCTGAAAAAAAGCAGAACTATCTAATCTGATCAAGTCAATTCAACTATCTAATCTGATCAAGTCAATTCACTTTCAGAACTGTAAACTCAAATATCTGTAGCCACTTTTAGAAAGTGCTGCTGCACTGGTCATATTGTTGTGCGAATTTCATTGAAGCATGTTGGTCAAATCTGGTCCAGTACAGCTTGCACATAGAAATACCATTACATTTATATTAACAGAAGTGCTTAAATCCTGTTTATATAATAGAAATAATGTGCTTAGAGAATTTTCAGTCTGTAGAAGGTTCATCTTACAAATTTTGAGACAGTCCAAATTCAGAGATTAAAACATGCAGGTCCATAAACATATCATGTCTAACTTACTGGTAGCAGTTTTCACATCTCTGAAATGTCATACATAGTAAAAAACTTGCTAGTATTTGTAAGATTATGGAGGAAAGGCAATGTATTTGCACAGAACACCAGTCAAATTCAGGTCAATATATTTACTTAAGAATTGGTGTATTCCTAGATTATCTGAAGAGCTCTCATGTTACGTTTGTTGTACAATCTGCTAGGACTTTGGGGATTATAGGGGGTTTTTGTTTGGCTTGTTTTTATATTTTTCCTCTGAACTGTTTTAAGACTGATTTTAGGTTCTGTAAACTGTTTATTGAATGATTGATTTTCCAATTCATAATACTTTAATTGGATTGTGTACAACCAGACAACTTGGCCTCAGACAGGACTCACCTTTCTTGGCAAGGGACTAGAGTCTATTTGGGAGCTAGCAGGTTTCATTGGTAGAGCTTTAAAACATGTGATGTGGGATGGTGATAATAACAGTCTTGTCCCTGGCAAGCTGTGGGGTGATATGCAAAAAATAGAGAGATAAGGTGCTGGTGAGGGCCCCCTGCCAGTAACTCTGAGGTATATTATCCACACACTAAAGTACACTTGTAGTCTTACAGAGATGAGCTAAAGATCTCAGAGGTAACAGAAGCCAACAGGGAAACAATTTTGTACACATATTTTAGAATGTATAGGGAAGAGTATCCTTGAGGCTGCACCTCAAATTCAGTGTTCAGTTTTGAGTGCCTCACAACATGAAAGACATTTAGATGCTGGAGCATATCCAGGGAAGTGCAGCAGAACTGGGGAAGGATCTGTAACACAAGTCTTATGAGGAGTGACAGAGGGAGATGGGGTTGTTCATCCTGGAGAAAAGGAGTCTCAGGGGAACCTTATGACTCTCCACAACTATCTGAAAGGAGATTGTACTGAGGTGGGAGTAGGTCTCTTCTCCCAGTAAACAAGTGACAGGATGAGAGGTTTAGATGCAGTATTAAGAAATATTTCTTCTCCAAAAGGGTGGTTAGTCAATGGAATAGGGTGCTCAAGGAAGAGTTAAAAAGGCTATGTGGCTCTTGGGAACATGGTTTAGTGGCAATATGGTCATTCTAGTTTAACAGTTGGACTCAATGATATTGAAGGTAATGATTTAATGATTATTTGACTCTATGGGATATCACATAGATTTTGAAGACAACAGCCAAGGGGAAACTATATGGCTTGAGGGCACAGACACTGTTTACTGAATTTCAGAAAAAATTTATTATAAAGATTGTCAGTAAACACTTTTCCTTAAGGAGAATATTTTAATGATTCATTGTTTACCTACGGTGACTCATCTTTTGATAAGTCCCAGTCTCAAAAAGCAAGATTTATGCCAAACGTAGGCCACAGAACAGGAGTAATGATTAATGCAGAAATTACCATGGAAGTTTTTACACTGTCTTAAGCGTTGTGCCCTGTTGTACCTTAGACCCTGCCTTTGCTGTATGATGATGTTCAGTTATTCCAGCAATCTGTATCTGAATTAGACTATGTATCTCTAAATCTAGTTACTCTTATCTGATTCATCTCACTTTTTTCTTTTTCCAGCGCTACAATACTGGACGGGTTTAAGTGAATATTATGTTATCTGATCCAGCCTGTAGGTCTGCCTGCTCATCTCTCATTTCTGAAAACTGAGAGGGTTTCAGTTCTGCAGTAGTTAACTGATATTCATGAAATGTTCTCATGAGTAAGAAGCTGTAATAAAATTTATGGCAATGCTATGCTTTCCTTAAAAAAATGTTACACATTGCAATTGAAAAATTCAGCACTGAATTTAAGATATTCTATAGTTATTTTTCCTCATAAATTTCAATCATTTTTATATTTCACACCTCTACTCTTCCATGGTCTAAAGTTAATTAATTATTTTCTAAAGGAAAATATATAAGAATAATACATAATTTTTCTCTGAGAAATTCTGTTCCAGAGAATAGAACTTGATTAAGGCCCTCCAGGTGTTTGAGAGATACCTCTCAGCAGCTGAATGATCTGTAAAAGTTGTTATCAAAGTTAAATTTCAATTCTTGAGAAAAATCAGGAAACATTCATAGTATATATAAAAAATTGGATTAAAGGTTTGATGCTTACCACTGATAAGTTTTTAGAGTTAAGTGAGAAAGGAATGGAAAAGTTTAAAACATCACAGGAGTCAATCCCATACTGCTTGAGTATATTGACATGGAAACCTAATGAACTTCTCAGGAATTCTAAAACACATGGTTTCTAATTTCAGTTATTTAATCTACACAGTCTTTTTTTTTTTTCTTTTGAACATATAAAATGAATTAATAACTATGGCCATTGCAGTCATAGTTCAGTTTGCTTTACCAGCTGTGGATTTACAATCCATGAATATGAAATTTCTTGAAATAAAAGTACAGTTGCTACTACTGTGGATGAAAGTTTCTTGCAATTACAAGTAAAGTAAAACAAAATTGGCAAGAAATACCTTTTGGAAATTATCTTTTATATTATTTCTCATTAAGTAATAGACAGACTGTGCTCTGTATGTTAGTATGTTTCCATAGAATAAAGGGGAACAGCAGAAACAATATATATCAGACAAGTGTACTTTTTCTCTCCACTGTATGATCATTATGGTCAAAATATCTTAATATATTTTTTTATGTTAGAACTTTATCGGTGCTTTCTGAGCAAATACAGTATTACTGTGAAATGATTAACATTAAAACCATTAAACAGACTAAAAATACTTATGGTATGTAAGGAATTTTTTACATTTTCACAGCAAAATCAAGAAAGTTATATCAATTTATCAAAGAACTTGCAAATAACACTCTGGATTTTCAAATACACCATTCCAAAGTAGTGTATTAGACAGTGTTAGGCTGCATTCTGAGCTGGTACATGTGTAATAAATGTCCAAACTGAAATACCTGGAAAAATAAAATGGAAGAAAAAACTATTGTATTGTTATATTTCAACTGTTATAGCTATAAAGTTGGAAGGTAGCAGCACTGTAGCTCTAGAGTTCAAGGAATAAAGCTTTGGCCTAGCTATAAGAAAATGTTTTTCCTTTCCTTTCACAAAGATACAGAGAAATCCAGTGGCTTCTCCTCCTATATCCTTTGTCTGTTTACTGCTGTTAGGGAAGAGAGATTGCAAACTGTCATTACAAGGGCTTTGAGTAACTGTGAACAAAACCACAATATAATAGGTAAAAAAATCCTCATTCTGAAGTCAAGCAAAATATTGCTTTCACCTATTTAAACCATAATTCTTGCACAATTTTCTTACCAGTTATGCAAAACTTGTGTTCAAACTTGATAGCTACTAATGCAGATAAATTTGTCAAGTTTAACAGAATATTTTAGTTCTTAATAGATAAAAATCTTATCCATTGAATTGCCTCAAGAATCAATGTTAAAGTTTTCTTAACCAGCAAAACTTGCCTAAGATTTTCAGCCCCATTTCAGTCAACTGAAATGCTATAATTAGATGTCTAAAATAAAAGTCCATCAACTAGTTCAATATTTCATTTTTAAAATAATTTGCAGAAGATCTCCAGGTAGAATATGACAGCAAAATAAAATGAATAGCTTATTTGGAAGTATCTTCTCTATTTGTTTTTGAACAGCTGTAAAAGTTCAATTAGTAGTGAACAAAGTAAAATATAAATTTCTTAATACTTGTCTTGGGTTGAGCTGGCAAAATGAAACTGCTTAATACAGAGTCAGAGAGCCTCCTTCCCCCTGCCGAGAAAAGGGAGAAAGGAAAAAAACTGGAAAGTGAGAACAGGTTTAAACCTAAACTAATTATATGTATTTATACAGAAAAGAGAAAATTAAAAGAAAACTAAAATATAATACACTTAACACAAGTTAGATATAACAAAAAATAACTTCCCACTTCCCATCAAACACAAATACTACCATTCTAACTACAAATCACTTTGGAGAACTCAGTTCTTCAGAGACAGACTCAAGCAGAAACAAAGATTAAGAATAAACATTTTACTTCCGTAAGATAACATGGTGGTGAGCTGGTGCTGGGCCTGGGCCTCCAGTCCCTCCTGGGATTGCACAGTGCATTGTCCTGGGATAACAGCCATGAAGGAACTGACCAAGCCACTCCCACACCAGCTCCTACACTTTGAGATGATGTCGGAATATGATATGGAATACCATTGGCTAGAAGAAGTCAGCTCAGCCCAGCTCAAGTTAGCCAACAGTCCCAGGCATACCCTGAAATCCAAAGCCTAAATTTAGGTCCACAACTAGCCAAACCCATAACAAAACTTTTTACCAGTTTTTGGATTTGGTTGGTTTTGTGGTTTTGTTTGGGTGTTGTTTTTTTTTTTTGGGTTGGTTTGGGTTTTGGGGTTTTGGTTAGTAGCTTTGCTCTGTTTTTTCACATATATTGCTTATAACAAGGCTTTTCTTAATTAAAACTGTCTACTTTTTTTGGATGCCTTTGAAAGTTATGTATAGCCAAGAATACATTTCTAGATGACCATACAATAATTTGAAAGATATAATAATGCAGAAATTCAGATATGTGAGTATTCATAAAATTTTTGGTATGCAGGTAGTCCTAGGAACAACTATTTATTCTTGCAAATGTTCAAAGACTGAAAATGAACTGATAATACTCAATTGCTGATATTCCTCTTCTTTTTTACCTATCATCACAACTAACTCTTGTTTATAAAAATTCATAACTTACAGTAAATTTTGAGCTGATACTGACAAATAACTCAATATTACCATCTAATAAAGCAGAAATCAAACCAGAACTACATGTAATTAAAAGTATCTTGATTTGTTTTGAGCTTTTTTCCTGACCTCCTAGTCTGTATAAGTGTAATTTGTTTTTTGAATTTTTAAAAGTATATTATTCATTGCTTCTAATTTCTAATCCTCCAGATTCCACATCAACAGATATCATAAAAAATTATAATGTTAAATATGACAGAGTATGTAACATAAAAAGTCCAAATATACATCATCGTGTTGAAGTAAGTAGATATTTAGAACATGCAATTTCTGGTAAATAGACATATATTTTAACTTCATGACTTGCAGTATTTACTGGAGTTAATCTTACTCAGAGGAATTAAATACTGTGTATCATAAACATAACATGAATGAATCCTCTCATAAGGCAAAGATAGATTGGCATGGAAAAAAACATGAATAGTTTCTTGGAAACCTCTTTCTTAGAGTCATTGAAAAGAGAAGTCCCTGAAAACATGTCTAGATTTGTTCTTTTTCACTTACCTAACTAAGTACATCTGTAGTCCATAACAGTGTTTCAGAGATGGAGAGTCACTGTAGACTGCAGAGCTTTTAATATAGATGCTATAGCACTTCCTGTTTACTGACAGATGATAATTAATTGAATTTAGGTCAGATTTTCAAATACATTATTGTTCAAATAAAGATATTATTTCACTCTGAATTCTTCGTCCTGAATTCTAGTGCAACTAATATTCTGTCCCACTTATTCACTGTGCATTGATACCTCATCTTGATGAAGAGGCTAAGGTTATAAGTCATACCTATACATACATTTTGCCATAGAAAATTAAAAGAAGCCAGTGGAGGAAAGAAAACAAAGTATAAGGGAAAAATAGGAAAAGCATGTGTTTTTTAATACTCTATCAAAAGAAAGATACCAGGGTAGCTTGAAAAAAAAATTACATAAGATTTTCCATTATAAATATATTAAATGCGTCTCTATTTTTCTTGATATAATAATCTTCAAGCTTTAAGCACTTAAATGTTTCTTAAATCAAACTAGTTTTGATTGATAATATATTCAGAAGAATAAGTATCTTAATTAGAGCGGCTATATTGGCCAAATAGATATCCAGAAGTGAATCATGAAAAGTATCAATAATTGTTCAAATTTAAAAAGCAACTTTGCTTTTTCTCTTGCTCCATTTCTTTTTCCTCTTACTCTAATATACTGAATACATGGTAAAAGGTTAGACTAACTTTTTTTCTTTGTTTTTCTTTTTTTTAAAAAAACAACTAAGTAAAACAAATACTTATTTAAATAAATAGTTTTTTAAATTTTAAGAAAACTGTCAAACTGGCAGAATAATGGTTACAAAAGCAGAATTTCAAAGTAGAAGGGGAAAAAGTCACACAACAGGCCATTAAGTCATGTTTTCAGAGACGAATAGCATAAGTCATGATAGTAACAACTATATCTGTTCAGATTAGGAAGACCAACAAAAATGCAAGACAAGGAGATTGGTCCTATAATCCAGATAGATCCACTAAATTATTGTTACCTTCCGCAAGCTAGAAATTATGAAATAAAACATGGCAGATGTCTAGAAACAGAACTGTCCATGTGATGTCTGGTAGATATTATCCATTAGGATTTACTTCCAAATTACCGAATGTCAGCAAGGTCTTCTTACAGTCATATAAAATCTGGACATCTTACCAAGATTGCCCATTGTGTATGTTCATCTTTAGCTAGCCAAAAGGCTTAATAGAAAACCATATTATAAGAGGATGATAAGAAAGAATATTTCTGAAATCTCTAAAATATTTTATCTACAGCACTTAAAATAGCTGTTCAGTAGTCTAATGGCATCTCCATTGATCTGTAACGAAGAAACCAGTCAGGTGAATAATAACTTCATCTGCTGCAAGATTTTCTTAACATCTTCATTTATTGCATGAATGCATCTTTTTATTAAATTCTCATATTTTTTCCTCTCACAAAGCAGTTAATACTGTATCACCTCTTAAGTTATCATTTCTAGGGCTAACTCCAGTTAATTCTTATCATAGACAGACGTATTTCAACAATGACTCTCTCAAAAAAATTTACAATGGTGCTACACCTCATGTATATGCCATAATCACCACAGGTGTACAAAAAAGCTCCATGTTCCTTTCTGAGTGGAAATAAGAACTTTTTAGGAAAGAAAGGAAAGAAAGAAGGAAGAAAGAAAGG
>JAWWLZ010000094.1:32150805-32177058 GCA_035041345.1 Poliocrania exsul
AGAAAGAAAGAAAGAAAGAAAGAAAGAAAGAAAGAAAGAAAGAAAGAAAGAAAGAAAGAAAGAAAGAAAAAGAAAGATTGCAAAATGAGTAGTATCCTATCCCTAAGAGATTATAGCATGTTTATCCATAGGAGTATCAAGATCTATCACAGATTGGACTATATGAACTAGTTTGAATTACACACATAAGAGCTAGTGTCTGTTATATTTTAATGAAAGGATCAAAATGATTCTCCTATCTGGCTAACTAATTTAATTTCGTTTGGTGATCAACATCAAACTATTTAAGCTTACAATAAATAGGCAGGCACTATCTACTCAGCATTTTCAACTTCTCAGCTAATTCCTAGCATAATTAATGGTGTTATGGATGCTATGTTGAAATGTCTGATCAATAATTAAAGCCATAATTTCAAAAGTCATAAATGCGCTCTTCAAATACAGTTTCACTAAATTAAGGAATTTTCCAGCTCGTGATGTCCATGATGGTGGGATATACAAATTATTTACTTATAAAATCTACTGCTGCTTCTTGTAGCCTAATATAAATTTGTAGAGGAAGGAAGGAATTTGATTTTGTTTACTCACTCCATTAGCTTCTCTTTCACAAATAATATTTTTTCCCAGTAAATATCCCTTGATACGTCATTTAAAGTCTAAAGGAACATCTCTGTTTTAAATTATTCTACTCCACATTATGAAAAGTTTGAGTCCTAGCATCTGTGTACCTTGTCACAAATGGAAAAAAATAAACTCTCATTCAAGCCATTTACAGAACTCTTCATCAGGTTCAGACTTATCTGCTGGTGAACAGATATAAGTCACTGCAGAGAGAACAGGTGAAGGAGTGATTTTTGCTACTCAATTACCTTGCTCAGTGTTGGGATAGCAAGCCCCAAACTGTGCAAAACATGTTTTTTATTTTGAACGTCAAATTACTAAAACAAAGTACTGTCTCAGTCTGAGATGTGACAAACAATACTGGGTAGAAGTTATAAATTATGTCATTAAGGACACTACTGTTTAGTCTTAAAAAGAAATCCACAAACCTATTTTGTATTTGAGAAGGGCTTATGGGAAAACTAAGGCAGAGCTTAAATACAAAGAGGACTCTAGTCTCAGTTCTTCCTTATTTGCATCATGTAATTCTGAATATTCCGGCAGAACAATCTCAGCTTTTAACAACAACAAAAAGAAAAATAATTAACATTTATGTGGCTAATAGGACATGAGTTATAGGACATTAGTCAGTACTAAGTGGTAGAGACAAGAAGCAGCATCTCCCCTGGGAAGTCTCTTTAGATATATAATTTTTTTTATTGTGGTCTATTAAGTCTGGCACTCAGTGTCAGGACTTCAAGCTATGCTATATTTACTCAACATCTCAAATGTAGGTCCCCATATAGAAATTTGGTTGATGTAGGGTTTTATTCCACCTACTATGTTCAAATATTGCTATTAAAAAACCCCAAACAAACAAAAAACAAAAAGCCCAAACCCAAATCCAAACTCAAAACAAATAAATAAACAAACAAAATCATAAAAAACTCCAAACAGTACCAAACTAAAGTACCACCCCAAAGGAACAAAAAAAAATACTCCAACATATTTCTCTCAAACTTGCTTCTTTACAACCTTTTCTCATGATTATCCTTTCACATATAAACAAACTACTAATTGAAAGAGAAAAATATCAGTGCCCCATGATAAAAAGTTCTATGGAGCAAACTCTTTTTATCAGATATTGCTGCTGGGGAAATAAAAGAGAGAAAAGTTGCTAAATGGATGTAAAGGTGTATAAATGTGCATGAAAGTATTCATTTTTACCCCACTATTAAATCTAATTTTTTTATCAATTCTCCTTGAAACAATGAAAATGTACATCATAAATCGCCACAAAACCCCCTCATTACCAGACAAAATAAATACTAAAGAAATATTAATGGAAATCAGAAACAACAAAATACACAGGAAAAAAAAAGATCAAAATAAAACCCAAATCTTCTTAGTTTATTTTTTTACCAAACCAGTATCTGGGTGCATATTAGAATACTTTGTAGTTATAACAGTATTTAGAATCAATAAGAAAAGTAATTCAGAGGTGCAATATTTAGGGAGAATAACAAGGCCTGGTGCTTTTATTAGATTTTTCATAGTGTTTGGCCACCCATTATTCAAGAAATTACGTTACATGATAAAAACTATGCATATGAAAATTTCAAACATTTTTCTTTCCAAAGTTCATGAAACTGGAAATCAAAAGGCAACTACAAGAGTAGCCATCTTTCAGAGAGGTGGTGGATTCACCATCCCTGGAGGTTTTTAAGATGAAGCTGGATGTGGCACTTAGTGCCATGATCTAGTAACCAAAGTGGGGTTGGATCAAGAGTTGATGATCTCTGAGGTCTCTTCCAACCCAGCTGATTCTATGATTCCATGTGACCTTCTAAGTGGTAATTACGTTCTTTCTCCTCTCTTTTTCTCTCTTTGTTCTCTTGATCAATCTTCCCTTATTCTTTCCTTCCTCTTGTAAGTAATTTAAGCACTTATTTTCTGTAATTTATGGGTACATAACTTAAGTTGCATGGAGCTTGTGTTTGTTAGGTGTAACAAAAGTTCCGTGTTATAGCAATGCTTGATAGTTCTGGCAATATGTTGTAATGCTTTTGTGAAATTGCTCAGGGTATTTTTTACCAAAATGCCTATTTTCTCACCAAATTAAAAGAAATCTCTTAAAGAAAAATATGTAGTTACTCTCCAGACATCAACTCAAAAAATCAAAGAATCAATGCCTTTACAAGAGTTTGTGCAAATAAAATCTCTTGGAGCCTGAAATTAAAGTGTAACGCCCAGTAAAGTAAGGCCTTTGGGATTGGGGTGTAACAGGGGAAAAAGAAGCTAAACAGTAGAAGAGAAAAAAACTGTATTACTATAATTCTGCAGTCTGAATAATATGACTTTTCTGAAACCTGTTTGAAACACCACTACACGAACTTAATTTCAGCAGCTATTTCTTTGTCCCTTAGCTGGAAAATGCAAGGAATGCCTAGTTGTTTTCATGGGCAATTGAATTATTTCACTATTCAGTAAAGATGCTCAATTTATTCATTAATTTGTATTTTAGCTAGGCTCACTGCTACTTTACCCATTAGCTCTGTAGATTTTCATCCCTTTGCCAGTTTTAGTTTCATAGGAGCCAAACACAAGAGTACAGTTTCTTCATGTTGTCTACCAAACAGCTTGCTTTTTTTTTCTGCTGTTGTTCCTTCTAGAAGTAGTTCACTTGAACAATGATCTCCAATCTTTATGAAGAAGGTGCCTGGAGGACCTGTTGCTGATTTGTTATTTCACAGAGGCCTGCTGGCAGCTGCTCTTCCTTTCCATGTATAGCCTCTGAGAGATGCCAGTGCATTTGGGCTGTATGGGCAGCCTGATGGGTATGCAAATTGAGCAGTACATCTTGAACAGAGCAGGGAACACCCTAGAGGAAGTGCAAAAACAGAAAAGAAAAAGGATGAATTTCTAGGTTTAATGCAAGAAACATGCATTTTATTCAAGGCAAACCTAAGTATTTTACTATATGGGTAAAAATGAATGCATCTCACTACCTGCATTTGTTTAACACAGGTAAACTATTATATTGTTTGGGTAATTAGAAGGCTTTGGGTTCTTTTTCCAGCAGTTCTAAAACATTTAACCATTTTTTTCATGTTCTCCTGATGTGTTTGTATATAGCAGCCTGTGTCTATTTAGCTGGATGCTGTTTCTGAAATATGTTATCCTTGCACTGCACAAATTACATACAATATTGTTATGCCTGTATGTATATAATAGAAAAATGCAGGTATGTGCAAAAACTGGTCTTCATCATATTCTTTACAGTCGTTTCCCACTTACTTTTGTCTCTGGATCTTTTTAATGAGTTATACTGCATATTTAAGATCTTGGGTTTTTAATTGTGACTTATGTTCCAGTACTTCATCTACACCATAAAAACAGGGCTTTGAGTCACTAATTTACACTAGAGATAAGAAAAATAGACCATATAAAGTAGCAGATTAATGCCTGTCAGGTGACATACAGTGAAAATTTGGTGAAGGGCTAAACAGACTAATAATACCTAAAGGCTAAGAGCCTGCTCCTGCCACGTTACTACTCTCATGTCAAATGTCATGACACCCAAGGTAAAGAAATTATTCTGCTGAAGTCACTGTGTAAGAGTAAAACATAATTAAAACATACTTCAGAAGTTTTTGAAAACAGGTGGGCTTTTGTCTTAGACTCACTGATGAACAGATATTTATTATTTTCTCTTTGAAGATTACTGAAGGCTCTGTTTACAGAATTAGGTAAGAGTGACCCCATAGAAAAAACTCAGAACAGTAGACTCTCAAATAACAGCAGCTTTTCTGGCTTAAGCTTGCCTTTCAGCTAGTTTCTCAGTTAATTTGATCAGTTCATATATTCCAAAAAACTCCAGTTTGATAAGATTTGAGAAAGACTGGAAAGAATTCAAATTAACATACAGACTTGACTATTTCATATATGGTAAATGGCCTAAAAAGATGCAAGGATTTATCTAATTCAGGATTTACAACTTTCAGGATTTACACACGCTCTAGCACACTTACCACCATTTCACTCCCCCCAAAAAAGGACTTGCAAGGCTACCCACAATTCCAATAGGACTAATGTTCTAAAAAACTACTGTAAGTCCACACAATTTTTATCTAAATAATTCAGATACAAAAATAACTCATATATAGTTCCACATTACCTTGTTTGCTCTGTCTGGATGAAACAAATCCTTGTTATGCAGTGCAAATATGTACATACGAAAGAAATATAGGGAGATTTGCCCCTAACTCTGCCTTAGGAACAAGCATTTATAAAAGAGATTAAAATCCAATGACAGAAAAGTAGGGAAATATTCAAAATCCAGAGGGGTAAAAAAAATCACAGCAAATCATCATGGGAGAGATTATCTCTATATGAGTAACATATAAATAAGTATATGCTGTCATCTTTTCTCCTGCCTTGCTGTTCACTAAAGTTAAAAGAAAAAAAGGCCAGATGTGATACTGGAAGGTGTTTAGTGGTATCCATTATGTAACTGTGTGTTCTTGTCTGAATTAATCTGAAAAGCCTCCCCTTGACAGAGGTCAAGGAGTGAACGATACCCCAGAACTCTTATCTAAATTGAGTATTAGCTTCATTTTCATGAAATCACTTTGTTTCTTTCTGTTTGCTCAGCATGAAGAACATTGTTAATATTGCTAGTCCCCTTATCAGATAGCAACAAGACAGTGCCATCATCATACAAGTAAATAAAAGTTTTATCAAAGTTGAGAGAAAAGAAATATATGAAGTCTCAAAAAACTGAATAAACATTTGAACAACTCCAGTACCTGTGGCAGTAAAAAGAAAACTGACAATATTTATGACTTTAAATTGTTTCTTCCTTTAGCTATATAGGATTGCAATTGTGGCAATGCTAGGTTACTAATATCCGACACAGAGATCTGCCTTCACTGATACAGTAATAAGCTTATGTATGTGAAAAAGGCTCTCTGAGTGGAATGGCAGTCTTACATTTCAATGTCTTATCTGAGGAGGAAAGTATTTGATTGCAAAATGTCAGAACTAGGAAGCCATCCGTAGATGATCAGGGATCTTTAAAATAAAATTGGGGAGACAATAGATGAAAATCAATCTCAAACTCTTGCCTCTAACAGAAAGGTAAACATTATTAAATAATAAATAATTCCAGGGAAATTAAAAAGTCAAATTTTTATAATGGGGCTAATACAGATATTTTTTCACTCTCAGATTTTGACCAGTGAAAACATTAGCAAAAGCAAAACAAAATTTGTTGTCTCTCCAACCTGCACCAACTTTTCTTCATGGATATAAAAAACCCAAATCCATCCATATTAGCTGTCAGAGAGACAATGTATGCGTTAATAAAATATTATCCAGAAATTAACAAATTTTTGCTTAGTTTGAAGCTACAGAATGAAAAAAAAAATAGAAGCCTGTCATAGGAACCAAAATTTTTAAGATTATCACATTAACAGTTTCAAAACGTTATGCAAAAGCTATCTAACCATACAGTGTCTTTTTAATTTTTAAAGAGTTTATAATTTCATAAATTAGATGAAAGAAACTTGAATTACATAGGAATTTTGGTGAAGTAGTGCATTCATAAATTCCATTGCTAATGTGGAAGCTTGCAAGATAACACCGACATTAACACTATTCCAAGCCTTTTGTTTTCTTTTTTCTTTTTCCTTTTTGTTTTTTTTTTCCCCATAATAGTACTTTGTGTTAAAATATGAAGATATTTTGTTTCCAGAGTGTATACCAGACCTTGCAGTGGAACTCAGTTCCCAAGCAGAGTAATACACTGGCATTTCAGACACGTAAGGATCACCTGTCTTGAGGTAGACTGTGAATTCAGAAGACCACAGGCTCAGATCTTATCTTAAAACCCTGTGAAAGAATTTCGTATATCCTAGGATGTTTAAAATATTCCTGCATGTTCATGTTTACAGAAGTGAATTTCTTCTCAGTAACGTATCCTGTATAGATTCTTGTATCTATATATAATTGCTGAATAGCTTTGCTGATATTTGCCGTGCTACGAGAAGAGTAAAATACTAATCAGTGTAAGAATCTTACCCTTTGATCTTATTTTACATATATTCTACACATATGAATATCCAATTATCTGGATTAATTTTAATTCTACTATCTAAGTTATAAATTGATGAATGTGAGCTTATTGTGTTAATTTAATGGTATTAAAATGAGTCAATTTTTCATGCATTTAGTTGAAATAAATAAAATCAAATTTAAAGTTGTAATTAAAAAGCCTAAAAAATAATTACAGTATCTGATAGAAACATAATATGATGGCTAAATGTCTTATAAGAACTAATTAATGATGATACTGAAAAACAGAAATCCCTTTAAGCATCTGTGGTAGTTTCAGTTGGGACTTTTGGTAGGCCTCAGAGAGACAGGTGTCACCTGACTTAAGCAACCAAAGAACTATTTCATACCGAATGATGCAAACTGGTATATAAATATAGTGTAGTAGGAGCAGTTCTCTGAGTTCCTGATGGCTTCTCATCTGGAAAGACATATCATGTTGTTCTCCTGGACCAGGCCTCATTGCTGCTTGCTGCTAAGTTATCTTAGGAAAGTAAAATGTTTAGTTTTGGTCTTCTCTCTGCTTGGGTCTGTCCCTCGGGGGATTGAGTTCTCTTGAGTGATTTGTAGCTAGAATGGTGAGATTTGTTTGTTATTTCTAACTTGTGTAGATGTGTTTTATATTGTAGTCTTCTTTTAATTTTCTCTTTTCTGTATAAATATATATAATTAAGTTTAAATTTTGGAGGTTTTTTCCTCTCTCCCTTTTCTTGGGGGGGGGAGGTAAGGTGTGGGCTGGAGGGAGACTGACTTTGTATTGGGCAGTTGGCATTTTGCCAGCTCAAAACAGCATCTTATTAACTTTTGGAAATTCAAACCATCAACAACTAACCTAAGGATACTGTCAGGTAATTTGAAGCATATTCTTTTGCTATTGCTGGAATATGTAGCACATATTTTTTGCAAAGACTGTCATCACTAATTTATATTTTATTGCTATATAAACCATAGAATCTCTATGTCTACATTTGGTCTAAAAAACATGATTTCTGATTCCACTCAAAGAAACCAAACTGTTAGGAAATGTAATTGGACATGCTGCTTTAAATTTCTTCAGCATTTCAGTCAACATCTAGCCAAACTGGGACAAGAAACAGATGTTATTCAAATTGGTTTTGCAGAGATCATTCAAAAGTTTACCTGGGGAGTAAATGAAAATTACTGTAGAATCTGGCATTATAGATTTATGGAAAATAAAATCTGGTCAATGAGCTTTGGGCAGCGAATATTGCATGCTAATAAGATCTCCTCTAAGACATGTGAGCTTCAAGCCCTTAGGGTTCAAGAAAGGACCAGTTTTAATACTGAAACTTAGATTTTCAGAGTGCTATGGAAATACAATAGCTTATACTTGTTAAAAAATTCTGAACCAGATAATGCATATTTTTTTTCAAAGTAACTTATTTCTTAGTTCAAGTTCTTCCAAAGGGATTCAACTTGAGAAATAATATAAAGGGAGTTAAGTAAATACCAGCTTAACTCGACTACTCTTGCCATCTGTTTATCATAGTCCTTTCAGCAGCTGTTTTGCACCCTTCTAATGACTAAAGGATATTAAAATTTCTTGACAACTGTCTGATGTATGAAATAAATTTTTGTCTTATTTTTTTGCCTAACAGCTGTTGATTCATCCATGCTATCATATTTATGGAACATCCATCATGTATTTAAAAGGTGGACAACTTCCACTGTACTTTTGGTGGGAGAATATTGAACAATGAAGAGAGGCAGCTGGTAGAAGTTAATGACAGAGCTATATAAACAACACTTATAATTTCAGTAACCTACACATCAGTCACCTTTCAAAGATGGTATTTCCCCCAACTAAAGAGCCCTGCAGGTAAGTAGGCAGGCATATTGCCAAAATACAACTTGAATAAGACTTGACTTGCTAAGTTACCTTATATCCTTGTTTGGGAATGTGCTTGTGCTTTTAAAAGCTTCTGGTTTTCTGTCCTGTTGAAAAAAGGTGTTGTATAAGCACCATATAAGTCAAAGAAAGGAGCCAATTTACAAAAATTATTTGCTGATAATGGCTTCTTTGGCTGAATGGTTAGACATTGTATATATGCATGCAGAAAAAAAATGTTTAAAAGAAAATCTGAGCTCTAAAACAAGAATTTAAACATCTATCGGTAGCTTACAAAGACCTTTCCACAATACAAAAAAAAAAGCACCACATTTTACATTTAAAGTGTTTTATTTAAAAGCGTTCTGTTTATTTAGAATAAAATTGCTTTACAACAGATTCTTGAAAAGGAATACTTATTTCACTTCTAAACTCAAACTTTATGATGCTTTTAGATTGACCAGTTGTGGTATGTTGGCCCTGACTAGCTGCCAGCTGCCCACCAAACTGTTCTCTCCCTTCTCAGTAGGACAAGAGGAAGGAAAGCAAGATGAAAAATAGTCTTGAGTCAATATAAAGTTTAATTTAAAGACAAGAAGCTGCAGAGCAATACTATGGAAAGAGACCTTGGAGTCCTGGTCCATGGTGAGTTGAATATGAGTCAGCAGTGCCTGGGCAGCCAGGATGTCCTGGAGTGCACCAGCCACAGCTGGTGATGGGAACTGATTATCCCACTTTTTTTGATGATCCTTGGGGGGCCCTTCTAACAGATGACATTCTAACATTCTATGACACAATAAAGTTTCAAAACAACTTAGTAAAAGTCATGCAGAGACACCTATAAGTGTAATATTAAACTTCCACTGATTGCAAACAGGTTTTGAGCTGGTTTTCGAGACATCATCAATTACATATAGTCACTAGTATAACAGCTGACAATTCTGTATACGGACAAGATCCTGAAGTTTTAGTCTGAACGTTCTATCAGATCCTGAACTTTAGCTTATACTATATTATAAAGTTCACCTCTGCAGTTAGACCTTCCAGTTTCTAAAATGACATGTGACAGAATTGAATATATATTCAGAGTTCTCTGAGGAAAGAAAATGCATTGGATTTTAGACTTTTGTACTGTTTTCCACAGAAGATTCACAGTGGTCCTAGTTTTGACAATTCAGGTGTCACTGCAATAATTATTTAGCAATTAAGGATAGTATTCATAAATAAGGTTGCTGGTGTTTACAAGTCAGATTGAATGGAGATGAACTAAGCTCAGGCTTCTGCTTGTGCAGGATTTCTTCCTCCAGCCTCCTGACAAATCCTTCTTTGACAGTATTTTCTTTGTATATCCATGTTATATACAAACATTATTGAAAAACATAAACCATAACTGAAAGGACAATAATGAGAACATATGTGTAAAAATTATTCAACTTTCACTACAAAATTCAGATGAAATTTGATGGATGTTATTTCTAATGTCAATATAACACTGGTTGAACATGTCTTAAGTGAAATATATCTTCTTTACATGTTACATTGGGACAGTGAATAAAAAAATACTAAAAAATCTTGAAATACTTATCAAAATGAGAAAAAAAATGGTCATATAGTTGTAACACTAAGTAAACAAATAGAAGAAAAATATCCTTAAGTATTGCCTGAACTACCACTATGGACTGTGCATAATACCTCCATCTTATCAGATCATTCAGACTTAATGGTATTTTATGGGTATCTGTGAGGAAATTTCCAAGAAATGACTATGCAAACAATAAAAGCAGAATGAATTATTTGAAAATGTTTGTTATTTTCAAGTATATCTGCAGCATTTACAGGTCCATGTTGGAAATCCTGGTGTGATGGAACACTGAAAATCAAGACTCTTCTCAGTTTTTTTAAAGCTTCCGTCATTCACATTTCAGAAAGTATGACCATGCAAGTCCTCTTATATTATATTTATCTCTTTATTTTTTGTTTGCTCTTTTATTTAGAGCCTCAGCTGAATTCAGTAGTACTATCATTTTTAGAAAGATTGCCTTTATGGTATTGGTTTAATCTATCCATGTAGTTTAAAAAATCTTTTTGTATTTCTAATAAAGACTTTTCTATTTTTTAAGTAATTATTTCCTTTGGTTTTATTAATTATATAAAGCAATGCAGATATAATCTAGTTATAATACTGTTTGGGATAGCACCTCTATGAAACCTTTGAGCTATCATCAACTGAGTACTCTTACAATAAGAGGCACAGGAGAATATTCAAAACATAAACTAGATAGCTGACGAAGAGATGAGCTGTTATAATTCTTGCTATCAATTTCTTTATTAAGTGTCCTGTCTTTCTACTATTTTACATTGTAAAGTCATCTAAATAAATTCTATGAGAAAGAATACTGGAAAATACTTTGTGACAGCAAAGCAAAATTATCTCTTTTCTTAAGGGGATACCACCACTTCTGTTACAAAGCCACATATTTGACAAAAATAAGCTGACTAACACTTCTGGGGCATGCTTTCTCATTTTCCTTTACCTCATAAAGTTTAAAAAATTAACAACAAATTCTCAACTAACTTCCATTTTATTTGCCATGCTCCCATGTGCTTAGTACCACTGCAAAATAATGTCTCTTATAGAACTATAATTGCCATATAGTTAGACTTTTGGGAATTTTCCTCTGCATCTTTAATTTCAATAAAGTTTATGAGCTGCCTGGAATTGCATGTTCAACCACAGCTCTTTTTCTAATTTTTATGATTATAACTAACAGTACGTAAGAAAACATGGTGACACCAAGGCAAATTTCAAAATTTTGGTAAACTGCTAAACCCAGGATCAACCCCACATTTATTGTCCAAATTGCATTGCCAGTAGTTGATTACATGTGTAAAACATCAAAGTTCAAGTTCTCGGAATAAGATATTATTCCCAGAAAATCTTTGAGGTAAAATTAAATTTATGCTTTCTCAGGGTAGAAACCTTAGCAGAATATGTGAAAATCACTTTGCACCTTCAAAACCTTCTTCTGTGTATACATACATAGGACAGAAAGACATGTGTTTGAGTAAAATTCATCTTGATGCCTCCACAGCTGGATGCTAGACTTGCATAACAACATATTTAGTAATGATTTTTTCTTCTACAGAGAAGCAATAACAATACCAACACAAGCTGACCTAACAAATGCTTTGTGTTCAATTGGCTAAATGTGTGTATTCATTTTAGTTTCATTTTTTTAATTCCACAAATTCTGTTTCTGTATTTTTCAATAAGTTATGTGAGTATGGAAATCAGACAACTCAAAAAAAAAAAAAAAAGACCTTTTAAGGAGCCCTTTACAATTTTTATAAGTATCTAGCATATCTAGTGTATCTATGATTCTCTAAGGGAAATTTAATTTACAATGAATAAAGGTACCATGACAGTCTGGTTTTTCTGTCTCAGACTTGGTAGCTCTGTGGTCTAACTTAACACTGCAGTCTCTTGCTCTGGTTTTCAATCCTATGCATGAAATGAAAAATCTTCCTAATATCTATCTGTCTTTTGATTTTATCAGCAGCCCTTAGATTCAGCAGATTTAATTAACTTTTAATAAAAGAGAATGTTTAACATTTCTTTTAGAGTGGTTAGAAGGATTCCCATAGTGATAATGCTTATAGCTAATGTGTCTGTGGTCTAATATTTGAGTGCAGTATCAATGAGATGCTTTTGTTGTGTTCTGTCCTTAAGGAACTATGTTATCAGAAAGCAGAACTGTTGATTAAAAGTACTTCTCAGTTTCTCAGCTTTGGATTCTCTGAATTGTTGTCTCCCTCTGTAAGCAATTACATAACTACCACTGGCTCTTTGAATTATTGATGACAAGTACTGTCAACTGGATCTTATATCAGCAGTATTAAGGGAGAAATTCTTTGAGAAAACTCACTGTGATTAGATGAGGCACTAACTTTGGGCTGACAGCTACTTATAGATCTCAGATCCATTTGGTGCAAAATTCATTAGAGCATTAATAGTGCAAATACATATGCCCAAACAAACCCAGAAAAATGAAAACACTTCTAATTAAATGAACTGAATCTCCCATAACTGGACATTATCTGAGAAGATATTCAGTGACTGCCATACTTCAAGTCTAGTACACCTGGATGCAGAATCATTTTCAGGGACGTAGTGAAACAAATACTGGTTTATAGTGTCACTTCAATGTAATGGCTCTCCTTGCTGCATCTCTGCATTGCAGGACCTGTTCCAGTAGTAAATCAGTCTTAAATAGCCTGAGTGCCCATAAAATTGAAGTTCAAAATGTTGTTTCTAAGGAAATGAGACACACAGGTCTTCAGATCTGAGAACAAAACCATAATTGTTCTCCCTTCAGTTAAAGTCTAAAACAGTTACTCTTTTAAGTCCAATGAGGGGCCACATTTAAGATCACTTGTCATAAAGGTCTGCACTAGTAGAGGCTATGTTCTATAGAAGAAAATGTAGGAGCCAGTGGCACAAAGACATTATTTACATCCTAGAATTTAAACAAAACTGGAAATAATGATTACAAGAAATTAATTATAAGTAATTAGTAATTTTACAAAGATATGACTGAATGTTACAGTAAAGACCATTTAAATTTTGTTAATATCAACCAGGCAGTTCCTTGATTTTGCTAATCTTTTTCAAATGAGTATTATAGATCAGTCAGCTGCATCTACTAAACAGCAGTGCATTCCTTAATGCTGGTTTCAGCATAATTTTTGCTGAACCTTTAATAGTCTACTGCCTGCACTACTTAGGAAGCATTTGACACTGAAATTTTTTTAATACTTTTTGGCTTCTCAAAATCATGTTTTAAATGCCTAAATCCTGATGTTCATAACTTGAAAATCTAAAATAGATCAGCTGTGTAGAATGAAGATTTAAAGAAGCTCCTCTACAGTTTTCTGACTAAAGGTACCCAGTTCCAGCTCTACATATATCTAGTTCCAAGTACAAAACTTTACAGAGCTTTTCACCTGCATCTATATCAGTCTACCTTTACCTCCACTTCTTGTATAAAGACAGTTTTATATACCATCCATTATATTGGATACATTGCATGTTCTCTCATTCATTTGCATATTGCCTAGTGCTAAATGCTTTTTTAAAAGAATTCAAAAGTACTTCTTGCCATTGTCACACCATTTGCATATTATGCCACCTCAATAGTGTTGCATATTAAAAAAAAAAAAGAGAATATCTAAAAACAGAAATATTTAAATATCATATTTTCTTAGTAAGGCAGCTAAGAAATTCTTAGAAACTCTAATAAACTATTCACATTATAAATTTTAGATAAAAAACAATTTGAGAAATGCATACCAGTGACATCTAAGTAAAGCTGTTCCATTTCTTTGTGCTTTATTGAGGTTGTTACTAATCTTAAAGTTACTGAAACCTACACTTTTTGAGCATTTGGAGAACAAGCCACATAAATAAATGAGAAGAAATCACAAAAATCAATGGAAAGATAGAGGTGGTGTCCTTTTGAATCAGTACATATGATAATATGTAAAATAAAAAAATATTATAGAATGCTTTAATACACAGTAGAATTCTTCAAGATTTCAGATAAAGTGTAAAGTTCATTCTTATTTTACAGTATTTTAAGTTGCAAGTTCTACATGTGGCTTTTAGCTTAAAACAAATCTACTTTCCATGTGTAGTAAATAAATGACACCATAACTATCTAAAAATCATTATTATATTTAACAGAGGAACAGGCTTTAAGGTATTTTATGCAGATAAAGAGAATTTTACTATTTCCACTTGTAAAAGAATTCTCTCTGGCTATTATAAAGGCAACTTTCCAGGATGCATGTATTTCAGCAGATGTGCAGAAGCAGTTTCATGATGCATGTTTTAATAATCAGTAGAGACAGTCATAAAAATAAATGTTAAATCTGCTGTACTATAAATCCTGGGAATTGCAATGCCACTTCAGAAAGAAGCTTCAGATGCTTCTCAAAGAAGGGTCCAAGAAACATTAGAAGGCTGCATATTTATCTTCCTTCTATCTAAACAACAGTGATTTGTATATGTAGATATAATCAAGCTATTTTTTTTTCCCAGAATGATCTGGACTCTGAATCAAATGAATATACATACTATGCATTCCAGTTCCAGAGCACACTAGAATTCTCAGCACATTTTATGTATTTTAGAGAATGATTATTTACAGAAAATTTGGGCAAGGCACAATCAGTGATACAATGAAGAAAATACTAAACTGTACTGCAAGCTTCAGATCAGAAAAGGTACAATCAGTTCAATAGATTGTTTAAAAGAGTTCCTGCATTTTAATTGTACATAGCTGTAGACATTTTTCCCAATTTGTGTGTGTCCAGTCTGTTTGGAAGTCCAGCAAAATCTTCCTGGGACAATAACGGTTCCTGTAATATATGAATATGTATACACATATGCACTTGATTAGAGTACCTTAAACATTGCTTACCTATATTATTTGAACATATGAACTTCATTTTGCAATGAAAATTATTAATTACATTACTGACCAAAGTTTCTCTTCATATATAGAAGTTCTACTCCTTGCACATCAATCTGCAATATTTTGCTGTAAGTTTTTGCCAGAACTTGTGAGTATATGACATGGAATCAGGCTTTCATTCTATTTTTCTATTTTCAATATCTTCTTTTTATAATTGCACTTTTATTTTCCTGCAAAAACAATTGAATTCCCTGACAGCAGCCAAAATGATGCAGATTAAAAAATATTTCAAAATTTACTTCTAAACATTTTTTTATACCTTACTAATTGTCTGTTTGTTATGTCTGTGTAAACTATTGATATCACTATGCTGTTCTGATTGCAGCACAGACAGAATATACTCAATACTGCTGTAATCTATCTGACCACTCACAGAAGGGGAACTGCTGTTGCAAGGACATCTGCTATTGAATACACCGTCTGTGATTTCATTCCTATCATTAAGCAAACTAATGAGGTTAAAGTGAGATCAGTTATTGATACATGTAGTGCAGTCACATCTCTGGATTTCATTGCAGACATAGCCTGAGGAACAGCAGTTGACTGCAAAGAAATCCAATACAGGAGTGCAACAAGCACAAAGAAAGGGAATAATCGGTGTGGGGAAACTCTGCATTGGAAAATTAGATCTCTGAGGAAAAACAGGGAGAGATGGTTAAAACCAATCAAAACATTGAAGTTCATTAATCATAAAGCACTATTAAATAACATATGAGGAAAGAAGCAATAAATTTAAGGGTATCAATTCAGTCTATTTGTGTTAATTAGGTTTTATTTCACATTTTGATTTTTTTCAAACTAGTTTGTGTGTTTTGATCAGGCTTGTGTTGCTGGCTAACATGGAACCAACAGTTAAATCTCCTCTCTTGTACAGGTCAATAGACTATGTGCCAAATCAATCCCAATATGTCACGTTGCTATTGCAGTTAAGAGGGGAAAGTAGTTTGTGCCAGGAAAAGTGTTATCAGTAGGAACCTTTCCTTACTTCAAGGTACCAGTTGGAGTACTATTTTGGTTGTGTTTCTTCTGGCCACAAGAAATACAGTAGCAGTGGAGATTTTTTATGTATGTCTAAAAGCTTCCAGACCTTGGAAGGTGTTGTAAGCTTGTAAAATTTTAATTTTTTCTTATTGTCAGTTTCTAAACTTTACAATGGGGGTTTCATTTATATGTAGAAAATATAAATATTTTTATCATAATGTAAATAAATTTCCTGATGTTTGTAGAAATGTGAAGATTGACCTCTCAAGATCATGTAGTACTTTGAGGAAAATGTGAAACAAGTTTAGCTACACATCTGAAAATTTATCATTTCCTTTCTTACTTTCTTCCACATATTCTTTTCCCCTCATTGTTTCTTGTTTGCTTCCACAAGTTTCCTGAACTGTTGAGAATACATTCAGTGCAGGTAGCTTGGTGCGCAGCTGCAGTGCCAGCTGGAGGTTGAGCTCTGGATGGATGGAACATGAGGCCATGAGTTGGTACCAAGCCCTTAGTATAACAAAGAGCATGGGGACCTGTGGTGTCGGCAAGAGCCAATGAATAAGGACTTTCCAGTCCTTATACCGTGAAGGTATAAAATTCCAAGATTTCCTTTGTTCTGGTCCCTTCTCAAAGGCAAACGACTTGAGCTGTTGCTTTGTTGTTGCACCATGATTATTTTAAAGATCAATAAATCTGAGACTCAGCTGTGGCAAACCTGGTAAGGAAAGCTGGTCTGTCTGTGTGAGAGTGGGGTGTGTAACTGAGAAAATGCCTTGGTCTAAACACAGGTGGTTGAAGTGTGACTGCCAGAGTGGCCTCTTGGTGGTCAGACAGGAAAGTTTCCTCAAGAGAATCTGCTGCAAGCTTACAACATTTCACCTAAGATGCAAGAATTTTTTCCTCTTTGCAAATGTTTACCTCTTGTAACAAAAATATAGTCTGCAATGGTTCCCTCAGGTGACACACAGCAAGAACACCATATCAGCATTCTCACAGAAGCTTTACACTTAAGGAAGTTGGAAACATGACAATTTATGAAGGTCACAAACATTACGGTTTTAGAATCAGCTGTTGTATCTCGTACATTGGGGTACCTCATAATCTATTGTCTGTGGCAATGACCTAAAGGTTCCATTTCTTCATTGGTTACTCTATGGCAGTTGCAAAACTTTGATTTGTAGGAAATAAAACTGACATCCTTCAGGGTGATTAATCTGGCTGGAATCCAAGTGCTGCTTTGGTTAAAAATGCAGTTCCTTCATCCTTCCAGCTGTTTTTTTGTTCAACATAGAAAACACAAACCAAATTTTTTTTTCATGAAGACTAGTATCTTAATCTTCCGAGTATTCAGCTGCAAACATATTTCCATTTTGGATTATGGTATTGATTATAATTCTGTGTTATGAATGGAGACAAAATAAGTTATTGTCCTGGTTCCTCTCTGTCCTTTATACTTACACTTTTCAGAGCCAATTTTTTAAAATTTTATTTTCCCATAAGGTGAAATTCTTTCTTGTGGGAAAGTTTATGCAAGTACACTTAGCTGGATTTCAAACATGTGCATTCTTCACTACTCCTGTCACCAGACATCCAATGATTAATACAAAATGAGGTCATGCACTGAACTGCAGAGATGATTGATTTGTATGTATGTATGTACATATGTATGTATGTATATGTGGATGGATGGATGGATGGATGGATGGATGGATGGATGGATGGATGGATGGATGGATGGATGGATGGATGTGTATATATATGTATGTATTTATGCATTTATGTATGCATTTATTTATTTTCTGCAAGTATCCAGTCTTCAGTCTGTTAAAACTGTTTTAAATAAATAGACAAAGCAAATGTACTTTGGCTAACAGTAAATGCTACCCTAGATCAACTAAGATCAGTAAAAAGCATCTGAATTAATGTTTTGGTTAGAACTTCCAGTTATTTGCTTCTCTTTCTCCATGAAATTCCATTGCATAAGGAAAAGTGTGCCTTCTGTTTTAAGCCACATAGCACCCAAAATCTAGCTACTCTTTTAGAATAGGTGTATCAGAAAGAAAAATAGTTGTTCCGTGCACAGTGTGTCAGATAAAATGCTATCCAAAACCTGCTGAAATAAGCATCATTTTAAAGCAGATTTTAGTTCTGACTCTGGACTCAAAAAGGTCCAAAATTATTTCTCTAACAGAGTGTAGTACAGCAATTATGTCAACCAATGATTAATTCCTCACAAAACGTTTTTCCTAGAATTTTTTTTCCATTACTGCACTAGCTCAAGTGACTTAAGACTTTGCATCTAGTCAGAAAGGAAGCAGATGTAATTGCAGGCAAAAGGCATGAAAGGGCCTTCTTTGTTGTCTGTAAACATGACATTGTATTACATGAACTTGATACTTGATTCAACAAAACATGTATATAAACATGAATGTAAAACATCTATATAAAACATGTGTATAAAGCAGCTATTCAACTCACACCTGACACTCCCACCCCAGCCCATTACTCCTCATCCCTTTCGAAGGGAGAGGAGAACAGAATAATGTAGTAATATTTTTGAAGGAGGATTATTTTACAAGGATAAATTAAATCATATAATAATAAAATATTTTTGTTGGAAGGAACCTTAAAGATTTCCAATACACCTGCCATGGTTAGGGACACTTTTAACTAGATCAGGTTACTCAGATCCCCATCCACCTTGGCCTTGAGTACTTCCAGGGATAGGGCATCTACAGTTTTCTGAGCAACCTGTTCCAGTGCCTCACCACCCTTACAGTAAAGAATTTCTACCTAATATCTAACCTAAACCTACTGTCTTTCAGTTTAAATCCATTCCTTCTTGTCCTGTCACTACATGGTTCTGTAAATAGTCTCTCCCTATCTTTCCTATAGATTCCCTTCGTGTACTGAAAGGCTGCAACTACATCACCCCAAAGCCTTCTCTTCTCCAGGCTGAAAAACCCCAGTTCTCTGGGAGTGCAAGTGCATATTGCTGAGTTGTGTCCAGCCTCTCATCCACCAGCACCCCCTAAGTCCTTCTCAGCACGGTTGCTCTTGATCTGTTAATCCTCCATCTTGTATCAATACCAGGTGTTGTGCCAACCCAGGTGCAGCACCTTGTTCTTGGTCTTGTTAAACATCATGATGTTCCCATGGGCCCAGTTTTTGACCTCATCCAGGTCTCTCTGGGTGGCATCCTGTCCTTCAGGTGTGTCAACAGCACCACTCAGCTTGGTGTCATCTGCAAACTTGCTAAGGGTGCACTCAAGCCCTATGTCTGTGTCATTAGCGAAGATATTAAATGACACTCTTCTCTGCAGACACCCCCTTGTCGCAGGTTAGAAGCTTGCATGCCCTCATGAGGTTGGGTGCTATGCTGGTGGTGGTTTGTGCCCCTAGTAGGGTCTCCTATGGCAGACAGGTCTCAGCTGAAGGGTCAGAAAGTGTGCCCACGGGCAGGATGGGCTTGCTAGATCCCCAGCAACCATCCTAGGAGAGGGACCACTCTAACTCCAAAACCCAGGCAGATGGAGCTCGCTTAGCCCTGTAAGGACATCCATCTAAGAGAAGGATACTCTAATCAAACCTACATCCTGAGGTATTCGCTGTCACCATCCAAGCTTGCTAGGCCCTGGCAGATGAACCTTAGGAGTAAAGGGTGGGGCCAGTTCTGCGCACGCTGTGCCTCACCTAAAAAATCCATTACATAGGTTCAAATGGTTCACTCACTTGTTTGCAGCAAGCATGAGTAGAGCCCTTCCCAAATCTTTGTTCACAAAGCCTAGCCATGATGATGATGATAATGATGATGATATGACACTACTTCAACTATGGACCTCTGAAGGTCTGTCAGCATTAGGCTTTCATACTGAAGAATCCATACCTCAGGTAACTTCATTTCCTTACTTTCTTCCCTGTTCAAAAATTTTAGCTTTATCTAAAGTAAGGAGTCTGAATTACTTCTGCTTGTTTGCTGCCAAGGGATTTTGTAAAATCCCTACATCTGACTCATTAAAAACTTTAGGTCAAACTTTTGATTTTTTCCCCAGGCCAAGTTCTGGCAAACTCGTAATTAAAAGTGCAATTAAATAAATTGAGCTAGTATGTCTTGTAAACTTTAAAAATGTTACATTAATTGTTCTAGCAGAATAATAATGGCCATTTTAAATTGTTTTATCCATGTAGTATCAATGTCGCTACATTAAATTGCTATCTCAGAGTATATCAAATATGTTTTCAAAAATCAATATGACTATCAGAACGTGAAGATACAAAAGAGACAAGATAGAGAAAGAGGAGGAGATTAAATAAAAAGTTTAAAAAGTTGCTGGAGAACTTATAGAAAATTTTTCTTTTAAACTTCTTTACTAAAATAAACTTGAGGCTGCTGTGCTGAGAAACACTTAAAATACCAGCTGCATATAAATAGGAAATGAGAAGTTAGATTATTTGTGGCCTGACTTTGCAAATTTCAATAACCTGTAATACCATACAAAATTATCAATCAAATATAGAAATTTTAGAATCATCTTGAAGTATGGTTTATTATGACCAGTGAATCTTGGCTTATCTTTATGGAGAACATTTATTCTGTTACAGTCTATCATACACAAAGGATAGAGTAAACCATCATTTCATTTATGATGACTATTCCTTTATACTTATGTAGGTATGTTCTCCTACTGCTGGTTTCAAGACAAACAGAAACAATCCTAAAAATACCTATCTTATGTCACCATTAGTGAAAGAATCACAAACTTGCAGCAGGTTTTTATCAGCAAAGAGTATCAACAGACCATGTTAAATTGACCATTCTATTAAAAAAATCTGACATATTAAGCTAGTAATTTTGAGAAATTTCCAAGTGAATCAAAGAATTATTTAGAGATTTTTAGGGAAGATGGGATTACATTGTGTCAAACTCAGCATCAAGAGTGGCAAAGGAAATCAATGGTCGCAAGAAGATTCAGATAGATTTCTTGTGGTATTTGCACCAGTATTCCAGTCCTGAAGAGAACCAAAGAAGCAAAGACAACTCTAAACAAGCATCAGCACAGCTCATCCAGTACGTAACGGTAACCAGCTGAGGGGGATTGGCTCCCAAGGAAACCCTCCACACCCAGTGAGAGAATAAACCAAAAAAGCCTTTTATTAATGAAGGAGCCAACTTATAAAAGCTTGGTTAGGGGAGCTACTCAGGACAGGGCGGAAACTTAAAAGGAATTAGGTGAACAGTATGTCAGTAACCATTAAACATCCAATAAGAACAGAGTCCTGGAAAGAGGAAGGAAATCTGAGGGGAGGGCCTTGGAACTTGGACTCAATAGGGCGAGGGAAGGAGCAGAGTGGTTAACTGATGACCTGAATAGCCAATGGGGAAGCACTCATCAAGTGACAACAGAATTAACCAATAGGGACTCAGAGATTGGTGCAGGATGGGCAGAAGAGGCAGGCACATTTCTGGTGGACCACCGGAAGCACAGTGCAAAGACAGTGCCCCTGGGAGGGGCCACCCTTTGTCAAACCTGCTGGCTGGCCCCGGACACTATGGCAGCAGCACCCATAATGGTGGCTGTGCTGGCAGCACGTGGCAGGGACTGTCCCTGATTACGGAAAAGCCAAAGGGGGGAACACACAGCGGAGGAATGAATGTGTGGTGTAGAAACCAAGCAGGTGGGAAACTATACAAAATATTCCAAAATTCAGCATTCAAACTTCAGGAGTTTCAGGTCCACTGTCTATTTCTATTCCAATAGGTTCTGCTTCTTCTCGGTCTTGTTCCATCCATTGCTGGCAATATTGTTCCCATTCTTCCTAAGTTATTAATTTCCCTACAAGTAGGCACATGGAAAAACCTTAACTTCAGGACATGAGTAAAAATTATTTAACAGCTCATTTAATGAGTTCCTATATCTATTTCTAGAAATTTCTATTGTGTATTGGACCAATCAACTCAGAGAATGCTCATAAGTTTTCAGAATGCTTAAAGAAAAAATTTGCATTAAATTTAGATCAAACAACAAATTATCCATTAATGCCAATAGTAGATTTAACATTAGTTACACTTGACAAAGGTAGTGAGGGAAACAATGAGGAAAGTTGCTCTGCTATCTATCTTACTTACAAAATGAGAAAGAATTGCTCAGGGATATGAAAGTCAGGTCAGTTTTGGCTGCAGCAACCACAAGATGTTGGAGTTTGAGACACTGAGAAAAGGGAAGATGAATAGTAGGATCTCAGCCCTGGATTTGATGTGAGTGGACTTTGGCTCCTTTAGCGACCTCCTTTTAAGAGTTCCTTCCAATAAGGTCCTGGAGAGAAGACTCTCAGAGGACTAGGATTGGATTAGAGAACATTTGAACAAATTGTGATTTATGCAAGTCCATGGAACCCAAAGAGAAATACCTGCAGGTGCTGAGAGAACTGACCAAGGTCATTGTGAGGCTACTGTGGTGAGTAGCATAGATTTCTATGAACTAAAAGATAGGAAATATCACTACTAGCTCTAAGGACAAAAAGGAAGATCCAGGGAGCTACAGCCCATGAGCCCCTAACAGTAACTAACAGTGTACTCAGAGTTCAATACTGTGGCCAGTAACTGTTTAACAATATCACTAATGACTTGGATAGTAGGAGAAAGCACACCTTCAGCAAATTTCCAGGTGGTATGAAAGTGAAGTAGTGCTTGGTACAGCATGTGTACAGGCAGAGATTAACTCACAGAGTTCAAAAAAGGGAAAGGCCATGTCTTGAACATGGGGAAAGAATAACCTCAGGCACAAATACAGGCAGACAAAAAAGCAGCTTGTCAGAGAAGGAAATGGAGATCTCCATTTACCTAGCTGACAAAGAGCTAGAAATATGCCCTTGGGTCATAAAAGGACAGCAGCCTCATGAGTTACATTAGGAAATACATCATCAAGCTAATCAAGGCAGTCCTTCCCTTCTGATCTGGGTTGTTGAAACATATCTGGAATGCTGAGCCCAGTCTGAGTCTCTTTAGTGCCCAAAAGACTTGGATACAGTTGAGTGAGTCCAGAATATCATGATTAAAGGCCTGAACCATCTGAGAGTTTGAACTCATAGGGGAAATGTTATAATATAAATATATATACCTGAGGTGAAGGGAGTCAAAGTTGAGAAAACAGAAGCAAATCTCAGTGTTTCCTAGTGCCAGGACAAGAGGCAATTGGCACAAATTAAAATAAAGGTGATTCCATGTAAGCATAGATTCTTTATGGTATAAGTGGTCAAACACTGGTACAGGCTGCCAAGGTAGATTGTGGGGTGGCCATCCTTGGAGACTGCAAAATGCAGGCAGACACAGCCAAGAGCAACCTGCTCTAGCTTTGAGCAAGGGTGTTGGAGATGATTTCCAGAGGTGACTTCCAGCCTCAGTCATTCTGTGGATGTCTAGCTGCCCATATCAGGAACTGGTTGACACTATGCGGTTCTTTGTATAAGCTATCCCTCAGCAGATGAGTTTTGATGAAGTTTTTTTGTTGCTGTTGTTAAATTGGATGTACTGTAAATTCTTTCCTCCAGTATGAGTGCAAATTTAGAATTGTGTTAAGGCTACAGGACAACGATGTTGTTACACACTGTCCTCAGCATTGTGCACCCACTTTTATAGAGTATTCTTATATCTTCAGACAGAGAAAACTTTTTCTAGATCAAAGAATTAAAAAACATTACCAGTTAACATTAATTGCAATTTGTCTTTTCTGAACCTTGATTGTAATATATGGATCTTTATCATTTTTAAAACAGTGTAGATTATATATTTTGTGTACCTGAGACCTGTTCTACATGGAAACTTACGACTTAAAACACTACAAGAAAACAATTAAATTGAATTTTCTAAACCATGTCACTGCCTTACTGCATAGTGCCACCTTATGGTAAATAGAACAATTTTTAACATCTCATTATATTTCAAGTTCTTACAGTGATTATAATTGGAAAATAAGAAAAGAAATCAAGAAGACAGAATAGTGAGCAACCTATATTCTAAACTTTAAGACAATTATTATTTTCCCTTTAACAGGTATTCTGGGTTTGGTTAGTTTGTTTGTTTGCTTGTTTGTTTTTTTTTTTTTTAAAAAAGGAAGATAATCCTATTAACCTATAATCCTAGTTTATTTCCCTAATCCCATTCCCTAAGCATTTTCAATGGTAAATTGAAGGATATACTGTTTTCTCAAATTATTTTCATAGATTATTCAAAAACTGGAAATTCCATGATGTATAATATATCAGTTGAATAGCCTTCAAAAAACCCTTAAAATTTTGATGGATATTCAGTTATGTCTGTGTAAACTAACTTTACCTTTACAGAGACTGACATTTTATTTGAATATCCTAAAGAGTTATATTTCTGTATAAGACCACTCCCTGTCTTTTGTTGTCACTAATATTATACATAGAGTAATTTCTAGCTCTTTTAGAGTCCTTTCCACATCCTATTTGGCATAAAGTAATACAGCTATTCAATGATTATTTGTTTTTCCTTCATATGTACACTTATGTTAGACTGTATCCTAGACTTTAACCATGTTAAATACCAAAAAACAAGAGCCTAGTCACAGTATTTCTCACTGAAAGATCTTCCAAAATTCTTGATATCTTAATAGCAAAAAAGACAGATCTAAATCCTCAAGGCATTATTTCAAAAACAATTCTTATCATAGCTTAATTTGGCAAGTGTCTGAAATACCCCCAGATTTTACATTTCTATCATGCAGATTAGAAAAAATAAAACATTTTGTCCTCAGATCTTGTTCTTATTTACATCTTTATATACCCAGCAAAACTCTGCAAGAACTTCTGATTTGCATTTTTCTGAGAGACATAATCCATAGCCACCTAAACAACAGGATTGCTAAGGATTGCACCATTTAATAGATTATAGAAAGCAACATGCAAAACACACTTAAAACGCAATCTTCTCTCAAAAAAGTAACGTTTGTGTCCTACTTCAGGAGCTTGCAATTAGTTTTGCTAGTGTAGAAAATAGCCCGTTATTTGCTGAAGCCTGTGAATCTTTCTTTTTGGTATTAAGCTCCTCTCATGTGTGTACCTGGGTATTTATTTTGCAATATAATGTCACAAATGAGAGATGTTGTGGGGACAAGGAGGCATTTAAAAATAAATATTCCATGCTAAGGCTTGGGTATTTTAACAGTGCACTTGTTTTTAAATTCCTGTGGTGGGTTGTGGAAATAGTATGTTTCGGTTTCTGTGGTTTTGCTTTGAGGTTTATTCTTGATCTTTCTTTAAATAAAAATGTCTTTATAAGTATGATGAATCACACACAAAATGAGTTACTCTCAGCTCAGCTAACAGCAGAAATATTTTAACTAAAGTGTGTTCTTAATATCTAGATTAAACTTCAAGATACTTCTTATGTAATTTTCTTCTTCTGCATATCAAGGTGGTCAAATACAGCAGATGGTTGCTTAGAGTCTCTGGAATTTCCTTCCCCGAAAAATTCTCAGAACTGGGCTTGTTAGGGCCCTATGAAGTCTCTAGTTCACTCCACACAGAGGAGGTTACACTAGGTGACCTCTGGAGATTCCTTCCAAACAAAATTAATCTCTGCTTCCATCTGCTGTGCAAGTTATACATGTTAAATTGATTCTCAGTATTTGCAGGCCCAGGGACATTTATTACTTATCAAAGGTTAGTGATACAAAGAACAGAAGTCACATTTTTCCAGTTAAAAAAAAAATTATATACTTAAAATATTGTCATTAAATGTGACATTTAGTCAACATCTCAAGGTGCCAAATGAATAGATATAAGCTTTATGGATATTTTACTTAACAGAGTATATGTTTCAGCTCAGCACTTGTGACCAAATCACACCATGATGTTCAGAAAATCAGAGGAATTTAAAAGGATTATAGAATAATTATCACCTTTACATCCTAGGGTCTACACTGTCTTCTGGAAAAAAAGGGTCAATCCATTTGTCTGACAGAAAATTAAAGCCAGGAACTTACTAAAAGAGCATCTTTTCACTCAAAGACCTCTAGAAGTTTAGCAACTGGCCAGTTCCTTAATCTTCCACAATGCCGTTTGGCATTTCTTATTGACGTTAGCAGACTTGCTCATATATGTTAATGCCATTGAGCTCCTCCTTGTTAAAGCTTTTCCAGATAAAAC
>JAWWLZ010000094.1:32188989-32214178 GCA_035041345.1 Poliocrania exsul
TGGCCAACCAGACGTTTGCCCTTTTATAGCAAATCTCTGATGTAAAATAAAATCTTTAATTTAAATTCACTGAGATGGAGGAGAAAGTCTACGCTGAAATATTAATTAAGAAGACACCATTAAGCAAAATTGCTCATATTTTCTGTTTTTAAATATAAATGCATGTTGGGGGGGGGGGGGGGGGGTGTGCGCATGTGTGTGTGTGTGTGTGTGTGTTTTGTGTTCTTGGTTTTTTTCTTTTCCCCTATACAAATATATTATTTTGGTAGTCTTAGCAACACACACAAAAACACACACCCTACACACATTAGGATGGGGACTGAAATAGGAAAAAGCTCAATGAGAACATCCGTGTGTCAAGATAAAGCCAAGAAAATTACTTTAGCAGAAAGTAAAAAGCCAAATGTTAAAACACCTCTCCTCTTTCCTTTCCCAGGCTCACCATCATTTTGTCACTCCAAACACTAGTACCTCCCCACCTTTATGACACTATATCACTCACACTTTTTCTTTGCTCCAGTGCTGGCTCTCTGTTGCCTGAAGTTCTTTCAATAATATCCCACTACAGCAGCATGGGCTTTCTAAAGGTTGCAGTTTGGATATCTACTCCATGAAACACCTCTTCTTGCTTCTGCTCTGACCCTAGTGCTCCCTCTGCTATCACACTTTTTGTTCCTTCCTTATCTCTCCATATAGTGTTTTCTGTTCTTTTAAAAACACATTTTCCTAGAGGCATCACTGGCTTTGCTGATGGGCTCAAGTCTGGCTTCTGGGAACCAGCTGTATCCAACACATGGCAGCCTCTGGCCTCATCCCACAGAGGCCACCCCTGTAGGATGGCCCTGGCTCTGGCTACTAACACCTTGCCATGAACCCCCAGGACAGACACAATCAATTGCTTTTCCTGGAATATTGCAAATTATTGTTTCTGTGGAACTATAAATCTTGTAGAAAATATCTGCAATTTTAGCAGCTAACAAAAATGCCCTTGGCAAGTCAGAGTTAGAAAACTAGACTTTTTGAAACTTTGGCAAGATAAATGCACAACTATCATTTCAATAATGGCTGGGGGAAACACAAGTTAGTTTTATATCTGGATTTCTGCAGAGGAAATAAAACTGCTTTTGTGCTACATATATGTATTGAGATGTTAAAGATTCTGTCTCTTGTGTCCTTGAACACTAAGTTTGCAGAATTTTTTAATAATTTACTTAGTAACAGCTACAGTATTGTTAAAAGCAGGTTGAACTGTCTGTTCAGTGGAATCTGGTGTTACAGGTAATTGAACTACCTAGTACTCACCCTGCAAGGAATAACTGTGGGTATTTATAGAGTAATGAAAAAGACAATAAAAAGAATGGTGAAAGAATTTTTTAATTGACATGATGCACAAATCAACAATGAAAGTGCTTATATAGAAAGATCTCTATATTTTCTCCTCTAGTTTTTACAAGATTTTGGTTTGGAGTTATAGCCATGGTAGAAGATCTTGCATAGTCTCTTCTCCTGTAGGCAGGATTGCATAGTAGTAGACTTTGACTGGCACTGACACAGCAGAGATAAGCAACTCTGTCATTTTAGATTTTGTTTTCAGTGCAACATTTAATTTAATTTATTTTAAAAAAATTGTCTTATGCTCTGTGGTTACAGTGTGGAACAGAGAGAATGTTAGGGTGGGGCAACAGGAGAGTAAAGAAGAGATGCTGGAGTTGGAGTTAGAGATGGAGTTGGAAATTTCCTTTTGTGCTGAATAGCTGAAATAATATTGAAAACATATAACTAGTGTTTTTGTTCACAGCTGGGACCAATAAAAGCCTGTGAAGAATTTCTCTAAATTATACTATCCTGTGGGGGGCCAAGGAAATGTTGTTTCTCATTTAAAATAAATAGTACCCCCTACTAACTTATTCCTAATCAGGCAAACAACAAAGGAATTAAGTAGGCCATTTCCATATATATGACTGTTTCTTTTAGGAAATATAGTTCACCAGAAATTCAGGGTGAATTGATATAGAGTAGTTCATGTTGATACATTTTTTTGACATTGCAACAAATTCCAATGCTCCTGGTTTAAGCAATTCCGTTTCTTATTGCAGCATTTAAAACTACAATATTGAGTGCTCAATTGTGTGGGGTTTTTTCACAGCAAAGCAATGGAGTTTGTCTATAAAAGAAGACAAAGTGTTTTGTCAGATCCACAATTAATAGCACATATGCCAATGATATTGTACACGGCATAGAAGGGTCACAACTTTATGCAGAACAAAAGGTTTTTTGTCTTCTACTTCAAAATTTGTATGACTAGTTCTAAGTCTAGAATATTTCCTTTAAACCTAGTGAACTGAATGAATTATTAGAAAGAGAATTTAGAAGTTTCTTCAAACCTTTAGTCAAGAAAATTTTCTTTGATTGTTGCTGGGGTTTTTTATTACGTCCAAATGAAATTATTCAAATTAAATATGTTCTAAAACTGTGCATAGGTCAAGTATTTTGTAGTTTTGCTCGTAATATCTAGAAGTTAACCATCATTATTAGAGACTCATTATTTCCCCTGCCCAGTAAGGACATCTGACAATGTGTTCATTTAATTCCTTCTGCATATCCAATCACTGAAAAACTGAGTTAACCGTAAATATTAAAACAAAACAAAACAAAACAAAACAAAAACCCAAAACCAAACACACAGAATAATGTTTAGATTCATAGATGTCTAAAACACCATAGAACTCTTTCCTTCCCTTTCAATTACATAATTATTTCTCAGGAAAAGTGAGGTGAAAGGCTCTAGGATTTCCATAGACCATTTTTTTTTTTTATCAGGGTATTTATGGGATGTATTAGATAGGATCTAGACTGCATTGCCTTGCTCATTCAAGAATGGTAATACTTACATTTTAAATGAGTCTTTACCACTCACATTTATTCAAATTATGTCACAGATCTCAGCAGTACATCTCAAAGCTTTACATAGTACAAACAATCTTTATAAATGGGCACTAAAAATATTTTACAAATGCCAGCAATTGCATTGATGTACCTAGGCTTATGGATGAAGGCAAGTTATGAATAGCATATATATGATTCTGTAACTTCTCATTTTAAAGCAATCCTTGTGCAAAGCTTAAAAGCTAAGCCACAGTGATTTCTAATTATACGAGGCTGAGCTGCAAGTATTGCGATGCTTCACTAGCCACGTCATTCACAGCTAACTGATACAAGGATTAATTGTATTGAAGAAGCAGTAGTCCTTAAAAATAATTATCTGTTTTGAGAAACACTAGAACAGTTCTTCACAGGGAAGCAGGTACCAGCCATATATCACATAACTAGAGCAACATTAAATACAGGATAAGAAAACATTGGTGTAAGTATTTACAATATTTTTTTCCTCACTCCCTGTTTCATTTCTGTCCCTTTAATGCTTCCTGCATAGCGTCTATATAACCATGTGAGTTGCTCTATAATATAAAAAATAAAATCCAGGTAAGTTTAATCAATTTTGTGCTATATGGTCTCTCAGGTGGACTTCTGCTCAATCCTGTTCACTGTGCAAACAAATAAATAAATCCAGCAGCTTATAGAGGTACGAGGACAAGATCTCTCAAAGCAGGTTTAACAGCACAGTTGTCTAACATGACTGTAACATTATGTAAAGCTACATATTTAATAAAAGTCTTTAGCAAGACCTTTGCAGTGATAAACAGATCTTTTTCTGAGATAACTTAGTTCATTTCACAGTCTCTAACATGTACCACTTAATTCAATGTTTTCCTTTGTATGTGCATTATATTTCACTTACAAGAGACAAATAATTTCTCTGTAGCCTTAAATAGAAATGAAATCAAGTAATTAAAGAAAAAGAAATTATAAACATGGCTGGGAGTTTGATTCTACAATGCTAATTTAAATAATATTTACACAAAGCATACTATCTTAAAAATCTCTTTTACAGACAGCATGCAACATAACAGCAGAATTTATCCTTATTCACCTAATCTTAGACAGCTGTGTTTTGAATCCAGTTCTACCCAGCAGATAATTGAATTAAAATCCAAGAAATGGCATGAGAAATTGTAAACAAGGAAAAATTCTCTCAGTAGTTTAAACTACAAAGGCATCTACATAATGTATGAGACAGGGTATTGGGTACTATTGTTAACTCTTTGAAAGGATATTATCCCTAGAGGGGATTTTTTTGTTTTGGGGTTGTTTGCTTGTGATTCAAAAGAAAAACAAACAAACAAAAATAAACAAACCCCAAGAAGATATGAAAGGAAAAAAAAATTGAAGAATGCCAGCAGACATTGCAGGGAACCAATAAGCAGGAGAAAACATGTAAAGGCAACAATATAGGCAAAACAACAGAAGAAAGA
Source organism: Poliocrania exsul (assembly GCA_035041345.1). Classification (NCBI taxonomy): domain Eukaryota; kingdom Metazoa; phylum Chordata; class Aves; order Passeriformes; family Thamnophilidae; genus Poliocrania; species Poliocrania exsul. Next base: position 32,193,363 of record JAWWLZ010000094.1, read on the forward strand.
GAAACAAGGTGAAGCCAAAGGGGAAAAAAAAGAAGGAAAAAAGTAAAAAGCAGTTAGTAAGAAAGGTTAAAAGACATCTCATAACAGAAGAAAGGAATATGGTGGGGCTATGACGCATTAAAAGCCAAGGAAGGTCACTTCATAGGCAGGTTGTTCATGAACTGCCATTTTTTCATCCTGTTCTTCCACTATAAGTTTCTTACAAAATGAATAACTTCTCATTCTCAAAACCAACCAAAAAAAGGCAAACAAACAAAAAAACCAACAACAACAAAGAAAGTACTAAATGGAATCAGAAAACTCATCTGGTATCTACTGAAGGGATGAAATATCCTCCCTTACTTGAACTATACATCAGTTTCTATTCTATCTAACTGAAAAAATTAATTCAGTTGAAATTCTCAGGGTCAGAGCTGAGCAACATAAATGTATTCAGCACACCATCAGCACAAATTCCAGGAGTGCTGAGAGAAAGACAAGGGAAAGAAAAAAAAAACTAATAAAAAAAGAGTTGTTAAGATATCTTAAAACCGATGAGAAACACAAAGAAGAAAATAATAAAGTTAAGAAAACAATTTGGTTTATTTAACTGCATTCCCTGTCTCCTTTTCTATCTCACAATAACAATAAATTGATAAAGAAGAATTAATTAAAAGAAAAATAGATGTGAAGATATATAAGAAGAAATTAAATTAAAAAAAACAATGCAACAAATGAAAGAAAATGGAAAGAAAAGAAAAGAATAACAAATAATTGAAGAACTCAATGAGACACTAAAATAACAAAATGAGAAAAAACAAAGCAATAAAAGCAGTATTATTTGAAAGAGGTTTCTGTTGCCTGAAAGTCCATTCATACCTTCAAAGAGAATGCAATTATATCAATGAAGATGTAGAACTAAACTTCGGAGAACAAGAATTTATGTTGCTTACATAGAAAAAACATTTGCTTACCAAAAAAGAAAATTACTGGAAAAAAATTATTTGCATTTTCATCAGTTATCATCATATTGTCACTGATCAAGGATAGAGTTCACCATTGGGAGCATATTGGTATTCATACATTTTCAGATTAGCAAACCAAATAGAAATTTGCAGGTGCCAGCTTCTAAGAATGGAATTTATCTAGAGAACTTGAGCTGGTGCAGAAGCAAAAAATTAAGCCTGTAGTAGCCCCACAGAGTAACATACTTAAGAACTCTTTGATAAAGTTAAAAATATGATAAATAAGACTGTTTGGATCCAGCAATTTTGTGAGATATATATTACTTAACAATAACTATAGCTGTGTGATCTTATATAGTTTACATGGTGTGTGTGGGTTTTAAGATTTTGTATAACTGTGAAAAATTAGCTCTGCATATAGTCCCTCCTGTAACTTGTATATTCCAGCACAGGAATAGTTAAAATATGTTAATGTAAGCATAGTTAAGCTCTTAAGTTCTTCTTCCCTTTTTCCATGACTTCCTAGTAATGGAAACTTCCTGTAACTCATGATGAAGAGAACCAAGACATAAACTACCAAGAATAAGCCATAAAAGGAGATGCAGTCAAGTGATAGAAACAATAGAAATAGGAGCCTCTGAAAGCCTTTAAAAAGGCTCACTTGAGAACTGTGTCTGTGGAGATCAGGCATCATGACAGAAGCACATATTGTTCCCTAGGTTTTCTGTATCTAGTTTTCTAGCTGGTGACTTTTGAACATATTAGATAAGATTCTGTAGCTATTTCCACTTCAGACAACTGTTTCTATCTGTAGTGTCTCCTCTATATCTGTAAAAATGTCAATATTTAAATTTTTTTTGCTTATAAGTAAAAACATTGTTTCTCCCTTTAAATAATACTTTGAGGAAATTAATTTCAACCAGTCTTAATATTTACCTTTTCTTTTATATAGAAATTGAGTTTTTAGTTGACCATTCTCTGAAAGCAAAGCCCCTCAAAAGATACCCTCCACTTCCCGCTCCCCCTACCCCCTCCATTTTAAGTAATATGTTTTTCTATTTTGAATATGTGGCAGCAGTAATATCCTCACAGATGCTTATGCCCACCAACCAGAACTTATGACCTCATCTAAGTCCTTCATTACTTGTCACTAGGAATTATTTAAAAGAAAACAAAAATTTGCTAGCTGGAAAATCTACAATGAAACCATAGTCTTTTCAAGCACATTGCTTAGAGTAAAACATTCTCAAACAGAAAAATCAATCTACAGCTTTGTCAAAATTTGAAGTTTGGCTGAAAAACTGTAGCAGAATAGGTTTTGCATTAATTATCCTCATAACTTTATTTTGTTTGGATAGTTGTTGGTATTCTCAGTCAGTTTCATTGTCATGGTAAGCTGCAACTTTTTTCCGGCATGCACAATCCTACTCCATATTTTGAAAACTTGATCAGGTTAACATTTTTCAGCAAGTTTTTAGGGAACTCAACCAAGTCTTCAGGGAACTTATGCTCAATCTTTTCTAACTTCCTAACTATGATTTAACTCTGTAGCTATTATGACATTAATAATTCCTTCTTTTGCTTGCTTGCCTGAGCTTTCTGTCTGTTGGTTTGGTTTGGTTTGGTTTGTATTTTTTGTCTGTCTTTTAAACCAAGACTTTGGATAATAATAATAAAAAAAATAGTTATTGACAGAAAAGCTAAAAATCTAAAATTAAAACTCATTTTGGAAAAAAAAATAAAGATGATTTCTTAAAAAAAAAGAAGTCTGGTGAAATAATAGCATAAATGCATGGATCCTTCTTTTAAAAATGGAATTTTAGCATAATTAGCAGAGCACAGAAAACCTGAATATGGTACAAATTTCACCTTTTGTACATGAGATTTATCAGAAGAAGGTATTGAAAAGCTGATAAGATTAAAACCAGTAGATTGCATTCACAGCCAAAATACTTCTGAAGTTTTTAAATATGCATTTTAAGGTTTGACCTGGTTACAGTGGTTTGAGTTAAGATATCCCATCAGTCATCCAGTTATTACTACTTTAGTAAATGTTCCAACACGAATTAGAAAATAAAACTAAAATCACAAGGCCAAAATGAAGATTGACTTAAGATACAACTTTTACTAGCATATATTCAGTGAGCTTTTAGGTTTAACATTCACTTTTAGAACATTCACTTTATAAAATCAAAGTATATTTTTATATCTGAAAATACAATAAAACCTGCAGACCATAGTCTAGCTTCAGTAAGTCACTAAGTTTCTAAATACTAAAAATTTCTGTAGGGTGGTTTCAATGCACACAAGTTAAATTGCCAGTTCTATATAAATTGTATTTTTAATTTTCAAGAAATATTATCAGTGAGATTTAAGAACTAAAAAAGGAAGTACACATAAGTAATTCAAAGCATAATTATTCTATATATATAAATAATAATTATAAATATTAATATATTACACTGCACTGTTATTCCCTCTTTTTTCTTTAAATATTTTACTTTATTTTTTAATTTTTTGTTAGTCATTTTCTGACTTCCAATGGATACCAGTATTCTGCTTATTTATAGAAGTCTTCCTGAAGTATTCAATTTCATATCTATAAATAAAGCTTCTTGTTTGAGCTCACTTTTATACCTACTTACAACTTCCTGGGAATACGTTACTGGCCTTACAATTTTTTAATATGCACTTCCTTATTAATACATAAATACATCCTTCTGAGTCCCTCAGTTAAAATTTTGCATGCAGTTGTACAAAAAGCACAGTTTAAAAAACTGCTGATCACCCAGGACTTATTGATTTCCCTAAAATATACATACCTCATCATTTCCCTAAAAGTAAGTAGATGAATTAAAAAATAGTGTTACAAAAGACTATAGCTTTAAAAATTATTAATAATAGTTTCATAGTCTTTAAAATTGATGAGGGAGAATTGATGATGTCAGGATACCTTCTGGAAGAGAATGACAAGTATGTTTCTATACCTTAAAATTTAATACATTTTTTCAATTCTATTTTTTTCTCAGTTATAGAATCACTAACTCACATAAAAGTAAATAAAATTTGTTTTATTTATGATGATTATGCATTATAGATTACCTTTTGATGTTATGGATTTCTCATTTTCTTACATGTCTCACTAAAAAGTCCCATACATGGATATCTGGAGGTATTTTTTCATTTAGGAGACCGTCTTTCTTATTACGTGTTCATGGAATGACTTATGTAATTTTTTTTCTTGAGAGAGAAATAGTTACTAAACAATACATTTTTACTTTTCAAGTAGATGCAAAGGCTGTTGTTGCCTATATTTACTTGACATTACTAGTCAAACCTGAATAATCAAATCATGAAAATTATAGGTCATAAAGGTCAGTGATTTTACTCAAAACATTAAAAATTATTTAAAGTTGCACCTGAGACAAGTAGTTTCCTCAAAAATTAAGCACAGTATATTATTTAACATTAAAAAAAAATCAATGAAATAGCATAATAAAAAATATTTACTTTTGTTTTACCAAGTGTTTAGAATGTATTCTAAATATATAAATGGATATGTGAAACTTCTCTTAACCTTACAGTAGAACTACAGCATGTCCCTTTAATAAACACTTGTACAAAGCTAACTTCTCTTTATTACAAAGTTCAGTTAAATCTCACATGATATGGATTAAGAAAAATCTATTTTTTTTTAAAAAAAGAGTTCTCAACTTACCATGTTTTATGCTGGAGGGACAGACAACTGTTTGTATTAATAATACAAAGAAGAAAAGAAGTCTGTTTTTATTAACAACCAACATTTTCAGAAGTTAAATGTTGCTTTTATCACAATCCTCTTCAGATGTCTAATGAGGTATTCCTAGCCTTTTCAATAATGTGGTTTGAAAGTTAAAGACACTACTTTGAAAGAAAAACAACAAACAACAACAAACAAACCTCAACTCTTTAAACACACAGACTCCAGACCAAGAAATTAATTAAAACTAAAATATTCTGAGACCAACATATCTTGCAAGACCTCTACCCACCAATCAGTCTCTCTTCAGTCAAAGCACTTTTATTGAGGAAGAAAGTTAATCACATATTTCAAGTCACAAAAGAATTTAGAATGCAATTAAATGAAGGGATGTACAAGTCTGCTACACTGTAAAAGAAATAGATTGAGAGGCAAGAATAAAAGAGAAGCTGATTCCAAATGGAAACAGGAAATTATCAAAGCAGAAACCAAAGACTGGGAAAAAACATGCAGTTAATTTTGTAAAATGAGGAATGTACATATGTGGAAAAACATGTTACAAACACAGCACCTACAGACAATTATAATCAGGTATTATTTTAAAAACTTATTTAGAGATGTTTGAATAGAATATTTATAGGTAGACTACCACAATGTGCAGAATATGATAATCATATTATTATCATTCTAAATTCATTTCTTATCTGATCTATTTTTGGATACTAATTATTGTAACAATTATTTGATCTGTCAGGGATTTTCCAATTAAATAGTTTTCTGTCAGAAAATTCTAATTAATTAAAATCAAAAGCTTTTTCAAAAAAGTATAATTCTTCACTATGTTGACATTGGGAAAGAAATCATAGAATCATGGAGTGGTTTGGGTTTGAAGAGATCATAAAATTTCCAACTTCTAACCCCTCAATAGTCTGTCCACCAGCCTGCAGTGGCCACGAACCTGCCAAGAAGGCCAATGGTATACTGGGGTGCATTAGGAAAAACATTGCCAGCAGGTTGAAAACCCTGGTGTGGCAACATCTGGAGTACTCTGTCCAGTTGTGGTGAGACATGGAGCTCCTAAAGTGAGTCCAGTGGAGGGCAAGAAGTATGATTAGGAGCCAGGAGCACCCCCCTGATAAGAAAAGGCTTAGGGAGCTGAGCCTGTTAAGCCTTGAGAAGAGATGACTGAAAGGGGACTTCATCTATGTTTGTAGTATCTGAAGGAAGGACAAAGCCAGGTTCTTCTTGGTGGTGCTAAGCACTAGGAAAAGAGGCAACATGCAGAAACTGAAGCACAGGAAGTTCCACGTCAATATAAGGAAGAACATTTTTATTGTATAGCTGACCATACACTGGAACATACACTGGAACAAATTGCACTTGCTATTCTAACAATGCTGTGCTGGAACTCTAACACTGAAAAGTTGGAAGAAGAGATATGAAGGTCCCTCCTACCATGAGATATAAATACTTAGATACCTTCTTTTATCTTGTTTCAGCTTAGTGGTAATCTTGGAATAGCTTATGCTTCATCAAGTATTAGGCAGAATCAGTAAACAAGATCAGCAATTAGGGAACACAACAAGCTCAACTGAAAATACCAACTAAGCAGTTGTGGTAATAAATAAATAAACAAAAGCTGCAGTATTTTGATTCTCTTGAACCACAGCAAGAGCTTATGTGAAAGGAAACCTCTAGGAGACAAATAATCCAAATGCAGAAAGAACATTTTACCAAAAGAAACGTTGATCAATAGGGAAGTCTTTTGTTACTTAAGTATTAGTTCTACAGATCACAGCTGTTCTGTTAAATATACACTGACATTGACACTGACTGGAGCATGACTCTAAACACCATTCAAAGCAATAAAAATAGTGGATATTTATGGAAAAATGAAAATAACAAGTTCTGATTATACAAGGTATTCTGATTATGCAATGTATTCTAATTAATTTGTTAATTTTAAAGAATTTGTAGAATTACCATATGCAGTAAAACCTAGTCACAATGCTGGTTTTTTTATCAGAGAGTCATGTAGTCATCTTCATTTCTTACTAAAAGAATTCTTACAGCTTTGGTTGTGCTACTGACTTACAAAGCACCATTAATAAAAATAATTTCCTTGTTGATTTTTGGAGGGAATTGAAAAAAAAATAATTTTCAATTGATGTTTAAGACTTATAAATTTAAATACATTATTCTCAATTGCTTATATTCTTAGTTTACTTGGAAATAAGGATTTTATGGCTTTCACTTTCCCATTATGATTTTCAATTACTAGTCTAGAAAGACAGTATAGACTACCTTAAGTAACATCAGTTGCATCAGAGGTTAGTCTTTAACAAAAAAATATGTCCTATTGAAGCAACACAGCAGCATATAAGCCATTCAAAAAATGTTAAGGGGTAGTTTTAAATTTACTATATTTCTCCATATTTGTTCAGTATTTAAAAAAAAAAAAACACCACCAACCAACCAAACAAACAAAAACAGACGGTAAAACTTAAGCAATTGTGTATCTACAATAGCACTTATTCTTCCTTTTTTGCTGAAAGTTTCTCCCTTGAACCTAAAAGACCAACACCTAAGCTCTGGGTGAGTCACAGCAATTAACCTCAAATACATTCTTTCTTTTCATTTACCCATGATGTCTGTAGGTGCAACAACATTTTTCTCTCAGGCTTTTTTTACAAGAGTAGTAATAAGTGACTAAGCAAAACAAAACATTTTGTGTGTAAAAACATAGAAAATAAAAATTAACAAACAAAAATTCTTTAAACTTCTGAACCCAGGAATTGTCATAAAAAGCATAAAAATGAAAAGGAAAAGGAAAAGGAAAAGGAAAAAAAGGAGCAATTTACCTTTTTCTTACAAAAAAAAAAGAAACATCCAACAAAAAAAAAAAAAGGAGTCCCACCCCATACACAGATACTTCCCTGTTTGTTTTTCCAAATCCTGAGAAACTTATATGAGATTGAACTTCTATAAGTACTTGTAAGTTGGTCATGGTATTTAGCCACTCATATAGTAGGGCTACAGACAAAATCTATTAGGAATTCATAATTTCTGTCTCCCTCCCCTATTTCCTATATCTCACTAGGCCACCAGGGGTGTTTGGAGAATTCAGAGTATGTTTGACTCTTGATGAGTGTAATTATATCTCTTCAGAGAACAGTGTTGAGATTTATATTTCCATTCCTTTTTCCTCCATAATATCCATACCTTATGCAGCCCAGGAAAACAAAATAGCAGGAAATATCTAGCTTCAAAAATATACACTGATGACTGTCACTGAAAGAGTAGAAAACAAAAAGGTTTTGTAATGCAAATGAAATGAGCTATGGTGACACTGTAAAGTTCTGCTAGTAAGCTTGTCCATATTACAGTGGCACACCACACGCTTCTTGAGTCTACTGCAACTCTAGACTTCATAAGTGGATTGATTGTGATTACACATGTTGTTGACATAGACTGGTTAATGCTTGCAGAGCTTGAAAGTTAGCATCAAAGCTTGGAGAAAGAGAACAAGCTAGAGCTGCTGTGGCATTAGTGGATACAGCACTGCAAAGTTGGTTTATGGATGCAGCACTGCAAAATTGGTTTAAAATTAGTTGATGGAGACTGTGATCCTGATATGGTAAAGTTATGATTTAAAAAATAACAATTTTATTTGGGTCTAGTCAAATCTCTTTCTGACCAAATCTGACAGAAGAAATGTCTTGCCAGAATGCATTCTGCCTCTCTCTCTTCCCCCTTCTGTGTTCTTGAAAGAGCAATTTCATAACTTCTAATTGGGGGTGGAGAGAGACTAGATCATTAAAACAAATTCCTTAGCAGTAACCATCCTTAAGAAAATTTGCATTAATGTTGTTTATGTTACTTCATATTGAAAGTCGCAAAGTGAATGTAGCATTACACATCCCTCAGAGTCATTCACACCTTTAACAAAATAATGTATTTTCTTTTCTCCAAAAGCTTGCAATATTTTCCTTCCTGACTTAGTAATATGTCTACTCAGTATTTCCTATCCTGTAACTCACTTATTTTACCCACAAAGTCTTTTAACCTGATATACTGTCCAGTCACTTGGTTCTTACTGTTGCAGACTTACCTTGGATCAAGGAAAACCCTAATATGATAATGATTTTCTCTGCTAACACTTTACACCTTTCAGCTCAAAGTCAGAAACTTTTATCAGCTGTATTATTAAAGTCAAAGGGCAGAAAAGAACATTGAAAGGTCATCCAGACAAAGGTCTTGCTCCAGGACAATGACAGCAAAATGCCAGTGTCATTCATGACAGTCTCTCCCATCCTGAAAAACTTTCAGCAGTGAAGATTCAATAGCATCCACAAGTAAACTATTGCAATGCTTAGCAGTCCTATTTATTAATACATTTTTTTAAATGTCTAACATAAAATCTCCTTTACTGAAATTTAAGCCAATTGCTCCTTGTCTTCCTACACTGGACATGGAGAACTGATTATTTTCTTTCCCTTTGAAGCATGCTTTTATGATTTTAAGTGTTATCAGAGCTTTCTTCAGTTGCTTCTGCTGCAAACTGAAAATCTTCAATTCATTCCCCCTGTCTTCTAGATATAGATCTCTATCGACTGTTGACCTCACAGACTTCTGTCTGCAGATCAACGTGTTGCTGATCAGCACTAAAGAACAATCCTTTAAAACTGTCTTGCTTGGGGTCACTTGAAAAAAATTACAATACACAGGCCATTTCACCAAAAATCCCCTTCACTGGTGGAAATAAAAATGTAATAGATCTGAATGAAACATATATGAAATAGCTTTTGCTACATTGATGATTTAGAAAGGATTTTTTTCTTTCCAGTTGTAGTTTATCAAGTCATTCAGACATTTAAAAAATGCTATTCTTCAAAGCTCTAGAAATGCTTATGTGATAACCTGAATAAAAATAAATTGACCAACTGGTTAGATTTTCCTTGATAATACCCATTTTCTAGTCATTACCTATTGAGGAGGTTAATATCACAATTTCTCTTCAAAAGACTTGTCATATAACCTGTTGTTTGTCCTACACAAGGTAAAGCTATTCTGTAAATAACATTGATTTTAAATCATTCAGTAATGGTGTTTTCCATCACAGTTTAAAGCCTAAGATTGCTGAATTCTTTCCAGAGAACAACACTGAATCTAAACTGCAACATTACAAGATGCTTTACTATGAAAGGTAATCAAAGAAAATAGAAATTAGCTGCCACAATTGAAAAGGAGCAAAGAAGAAAGAGGGTATGGTTGCTGCGTTTGGAAAAATCCAAGGCAAAATGTGCTTTCTTGCCAATGGAAGAAGCAAGCTACAGGCTTGGGGAAGAGAGGCTGGAAAGCTGCCTGGCAGAACAAGACCCGGGTGTGATGATCAGCTGGTGGCTGAACATGAGCCAGCAGTGTGCCCAGGTGGCCAAGAAGGCCAGGGGCATCCTGGGTTGTCTCAGGAACAGTATGAACAGCAGGAGAATGGAAGGGAATATTTACCTCTACTCAGTACTGGTGAAGCCACACCTCTAGAGCTTTGTTCAGTTCTGGGCCCCTTACTACAAGAAAGGCATTGAGGTGCTGGAGTAAGTCCAGAGATGGGCAATGGTGCTGAGGAAGAATCTGGAGCACAAGTCTTAAGAGGAGCAGCTGATGAGGGAGCTAGAGTTGTTTAGCCTGAAGCTAAAAAAAAAGTCTGAGAAGAGACCTTATTGCTCTCTACAACTATCTGAAAGAAGGTTGAAGCCAGGTCAAGGTCAGTTTCTTCTCCCAAGTAGTAAGAGTGAGAGGAAATAGCCTGAAGTTGCACGGTGAGAGGTTTAGTTTAGATATTAGGAATAATTTCATCACCAAAATGACTGTCAAAGTGCTGGAACAGACTGCCAAAGGAAGTGGTGTAGTTCACCATCCCTGGAGTTGTTTAAAAGTCATGTAGATGTGGCTCTTAGGGACATAATTTAGTGGTGAACTTGTCAGTGATTGGTTAGTGGTTTGACTCCATAGTTATAAATGTCTTTGACAACCTCAATACTTCCATGATTGTATGATTCTAATGCATACAAATAACTCATAGGCAGGTGTAAAGGGCCAAGTTTTTAGTGGTGTCTAGTAACAGAATAAAAGGACAATGATCACACACTGAAAGACAGGAAGTTCCATCTGGATACGAGGAAAACTTTCATTACTTTGAAGTTAACATAGCATTGGAAGAAGCTGCAGAGAGAGGTTATGGAGTCTCCTTCTCTGGATATTTTCAAAACCAACCTGGACCCAATTCTGAGCAACCTGCTCCAGGAGAACCTGTTTTAGCAGAGCAGTTGGACCAGATGATACTCAGAAGTACCTTCCTATCTCAGCCATTCTGTGATACTGTGATTTGTCTAAAATTTTACTTGGGAGCCTTCTTTCTTGCTGTGTATTTATTTCTAGATCAGAGCTCTAGTAATAAAAATTCTCCTGAACCTATCAACTTCCCCTAATGCATTTGGCTTTCCTCAAGAAAAGATATTGAAAGCAAGGAAAGTTTTCATTAACTGTCAGGATGAGTCATGAAAGTCTCTGCCATGTTAATCAGTGTTGGCAGAAGGGAAGAAAGATTCAGCAGCAGCATGACAGGCATCTCCTTCCTCCCTGCCTCCCAAAGTGCTCTCTCAACATAGCAAGTACAATTATAGTGTTTTTAGTGTTTTTTGAAACTTGCTACTTCAGCTAGTATCAACGATTCTTACTTGAAACAAAAAAAAAAAAAAATCACCTCCAGAGAGGCCGCAAATCCAATGAAAATTAAGTCCGATACTTCATCTACTGAGATACAAAGAAGTTGGTTATAGTTATTTAAGTTCATATTTTCTTTAGAATTGGTGGGGGAGGAGAAGAATATAAAAGGAAGATCAGAATATCATTTGAAATAAAATAAGAGGAAAAAGACAGGTGCATCATTCTCCTTGTCAGTTCACTTAAGCTTTGTATGGGATGTCACTCTAGGTTGGTGTTAAATATGGGGCTTACTCCGCTAATCATTAATACTTAGAAAGCAGCAGAAATTGGATACACTTAGGACTACACTGCTGTGCAGCAGGAAATACACTGCCTGGTTTGCTTGGTGATTTCTCCCATGACAGCAACAGAATATTTCTTAATTAAATTAAGATTTAAAAAGGATTACATTCATCATTCCTCATCAGCAAAAGACTAAGTGCAACAATATGAACAGAACTATGCTTAAATTACAAAAACCTCCCCAAGAAAAGTTTTGCTCAAAAAATACCATTCCTGGAGTTAATAAAATATATTTGAAAGATCTGTTATATTACTTAATCAGCAAATATCTGACCAAGTTAATTAATTGTTAGAGTATAATACTATGTAAATGTATGAGAAAACATTCTATCTCATTATCTTCATGTTAATAATGTAGCTTAGCTAGTGTCAATTGGTTGCTGCATTAATTTTTAGTAATCAGCTACTTATGCATAGATTAAAAACATGATATTATTAAAGAACACACAGATTTTTAGCTTCAGGCAAGCTCTTCTCATTTTAATGGCTTCAAAATGGTTACTTTTAGCAATTCATACTACAGCCTACACAGAAACTGTATCCTAATGACATCATAATAAGATTAAGTATCTTTTTGAAATATTTGTAAGTAAATTCATGCAGATACGATTGAAAATAAAATACAAATTTTGTTCCAAAATACCTCTGAAAGCAATATGTTTCACCTAAGTATTTTCAAGAAATTAATAGATACTATAGTTCTAAAACCTCTTTCTAGATAAATATCAGTGAATTACTTAATTTGAAATGGATCCCTGCTGAAGCAAATAGATTTCTGTAGATTTCTGTAAAACTGTCTGGGAAAATGCTGTAAAAATATTTCTCCTTCAGTTGTTGTGACTAAAATGAGATTAATACAAAACAATCACCAAATTAAAAAAAAAAGTTCATTTATTAATAACTGAGTTTTTAATTATTTTTTGTTCACACATTCCAGACACTGCAGATGGCAACAGGGTTATATAGATGTTGTCTCTTTTGGGAAATACTGTCCTCTTTTCCAGAGCTACTGTTTTTAAAGGAATTGAATTATTTAAGTTCACTGCCTGCTTCTGTAAAACCCAACCAACATTTCCATTCTCTTTATTTCTTCTTACTTGTAGAAGAAATCTAGTTCATATATCATTATTTATGTTTCAAGAAGCAGCTGCTGTAAAGAACCCCAAACATTTGCAAAAGAAGGAAGTCCTGACTCTGAAATAGAAAGTTCTGGAAACAGAATAGAATGTATGTATGTATAGAATGTATGTTCTTTCTTGACATTGTTTTGTCAACACAAGAGTTTTGATATTCACATTGCATATTGTCACTTCAGTTTAAAATATTATTATGACTGAGCACTTTGACTTTTGGAGAATTCATTTCAAAAATATTTTAAAAATTCAATTTTGGTATCTCAAGCAGCATAACATTGCAAATGAGAATAGATCTTACATTAAATTTCAAATAAATGTATGGTAAACTTATTAGTCTTCCAGGTAATAGGCAACTATTGATACTTGTGTCAATTTATTTGTCCTGAGATTGCCAATAAGATAGTTGAATACAAGGAGGATGGAAAGGTGGTTGACCTCAATATTTATTCCTCCAAAGAATTTATTCATTCCTCTTCTTTGCAAAGAATGAGGAGTATAATTTTTAAGCATCAACTAATTCAGAGTTGTTGACTATAAGGAAATCAAAGACACTAAAAGAACACCTAACCCCCCCAAAACAAAGCAATATCTTGTTCCATAAACATACACAATGCTACACATTGCATAGAATTCCAGTGAAGTGCTGCAATGTTTTAGGTACCTACATTCATTTTAAAGGCCAATTATATTCTCATTAATGTGAGAATAGATCTGAGATTAAAGAAGTAAAGTCTGAAATAAGAAAGAATGTGTAAAGGAAGTCAAGCTTGTTACAAGGAGACAAAATAATCAGCCTGTAGCTGATATACCTGAAATTAAGGCTGATACTATTTTCATAGACATCACTCAGAATATGACAGTAGTATTCAACTCTGGCAATATCTGTACAAAGTAAAACTTTGTCTTAATTTCTATTGCTCATATGAAATACTTAAAAATTACATTACACAGAATATGAAGTATGTGAATAAACTTGTCTCATTAGAATTTTGTTTTGTCTTTTAATGACAGCACTTGACAGGGAGGAGGCAAACTACCACTCAACCCAGAATTCAGTTCTGAATCAATTCACCTTTGGCTGACATCTCAAATAATTCTAAACTCACTGAGCAGCCTGGAAACATAGCTAAATGAAGTTCAAATTCAAAAGAGAGGTAAAAAGAATTCCAAAGAACATTCAAACTAAACAATAAAACTGAATCAGGTACAGGTGACAAAATTACAGGAAAATGTAAAACAATAGGGTCTGACTACAGAAATTCTAGGAGACAGTTTAATCAGACAACCACACAGCACTTAGGGGCAGAACTAGAGTAAAGGGGCCTTCATGTGATAGCATTTAACAGCATGGGTCTTTCTGAAAATGCAACCCAAGAAAATAGCTCAGGAAAATTCAGCAGTAATGATAACAAAGGTAATGCTGCCAGGTAAAAGAGAAGGTGAATGCTAAAAAATTATGCAAGCTGTTCCTGAAATGTGTGAGAGAAAATAACAGTATTCATAAGCTATCAAATAGTGTGAGGCCAAAGGAGAAAAGGTAGGAAGGAACAGCAGAAAGCAATACTTGTATCAAATTCTAGATACTTCAGCTGCAGATGAAATCAGATACTTTTCATCTGGGTATGCGAAGTCTTAGAAATAGGAGAGCAGATTACTGAGAATTTGAATCTCAAAACACAGCTGAGCATTTCAGTTCCTGTACTCTGCTAAAGAAAATGCAAGCTTTTTGAAGGATAATTTAAAAAAACTATCTGAAGGAAGGTGTATCTGAACTCACACCCATCCTCTTATTATGCAAAAGTACTTTCAACCAGAATCTCTAGCCCATTCCCAAATAGAAGTATCATATTGGCACATTTGAAAACACCATAAGAAGAATAAAGTTAATTAAAATGTTTTTGTGTGTGGAAGAAACACACAAAGGATAGGACTGATGATTGTGTTTTCTTCTTCAGCATGATATAGATTCCAAGAATGCATCTTCAGCTCCTGCTTTTAAAAGGAAGTTCCAACTCTCAGAAATACACTTAAAGAATATTTTATTAACACTGAAAGATTTTTCACTGCAGACAACACCATTGCAGGTGAATATTCTAGCCTGCAGATTCAAAGTGAAACATTTGTATAAAAATTTGGTTTATAGCACAGTGGCTTTTTCCAGGAGGCATCTTCTTGCCCACTGGTTTTCCCTAGTTCACTTTTCTGAGGGATTTTTAAGAAGGATCCTTAGAGATAGTAAATCTTATGCATTAACTAGAAGTTACTTATGAGCAGGAGAGGAAGGGTAGCCTTTACTTTAAACCAGCTCTGAGCAGTCAGGTTCTCTGACAGTATAGCTCCACTGATTGCTTGCTTTCTGTTCACCACTCATATGCTCTCCTCTACTTCAGATACAGCAGTGTTGGAACATCTGGAAAGACTGACATAAGTATAGTTCTATGTTGTCTACTCTGTTGTTGATTATGTAGCTAAACCAATATGATGTCATGATTCTGGGATATCACATATGAAATCAATTCCAAAATATAACCTTAGACAATCTGCAGATTCTCACCATTTCTGCCTCCCTTTCAGTCTACACTGTTCTTAAAATAATAAATTCAAGGAGAGTAAGTCAACTTTGTAAGCTTGGAGTAATGAGGTGGCATCATGCCCCATGTGGCAGGCTGACCTTGGCTGGCTGCCAGGTGCCTACCAAAACACTCCCTCCCGCTGCTCAACATGACTTGAGGAGAACACCAGACAGAAAAGCTTATTGGTTGAAGAAAAGGTAAGGAAATCAGTCACTGGCAAAACAGACTTGATATGGCAAAATTAAATAGCAATTAAAAGTAGAGTAGTGTGGTGAGAAGCAAAGAAGAAAACCAAAGCATCTTTATCCCAGTCTCAGGCTCAATTTTGTTCCTTTGTTCCCAATTTTCCTACTTTTCCTGCTCTGAGTAATGAAGAGGGGCAGGGAATGGGGATTGTGCTCACTGTATAATAGAGACTGTCTGCTGCTTCCTCCTGCTCAGACTTTTCCCTAGATCCAGCATAGTATCCTTGATGAGAGGTAAAATCCTTCAGGAACAGACTACTCAGTGTGGGTCCTTGCTAGGCTGCATTTCCTAGCAGAAGCCCTACTACAACTAAAACAGGAGTTCCACCTAATTATTCTGCTCTCCAGCAAAGTTCAGTCCATGTTTTGTTAACCCTTCCAATTACTGTTCTTATCTTGAACATCTTAAAATTCCCATGTTGGGCACCAGTACAATGCCTGTGGTAGGATGACCTTGGCTGGACACCAGGTGCTCATGAAACTGGTCTGTCACTGTCCCTGGTCAATAGGACAAGGGAAAGAAACACAATGAAAAGATCATAGGTTAAGATAGGGACAATGAAATCACTCAGCAATTACCATAAAGGGGAAAACAGACTCAACTAGAGGAATATAGTTCAATATATTGCAACTAGACAAAGTAGAATAATGAAAAATAAGAATAAATCTGAAAATACCTTCCTTCCATCCCTCCATTTTTCCCAGGTGCAGCTTCATCTCTGACTCTTCCACTTCTTTACCCCTGAGCAGTGCAGGAAGATGGGAAACAAGACCTACAGTGTGTTCATAACACTTTGTCTCTAGTGCTTCATCCTCCTCACATTCTTCTCCCTGTTTTAGCTTAGGTCACTTCCACAGGACAAAGTCCTTCATGCATCTTTTCTGTGAACTGCAGTTCTTCACAAACTCTTCCAGCAGCATGGTCCAGTCTTTCTGGAACAGATGGCTTCAGTGTGGGACACTTCCATGTGCTGAAACTGGTGCTAGCATACCTGCTCCAACATAGGTTTCTCTCTCCATGGAACCACAAATCCTGCCAGGTGCCTGTTCCAGCATGAGCTCTACACAGGGTCACGGCCTTCCTTTGGGAATCCACCTGCTCTGCCATGGGGTTCTCCTCTGGCTGAAGGGGGATATCTGCTCCTCTGGGGATCCCCATGGAAGGCAGAGGCACAGCCTGCCTCACCAGGGTCTTCACTGCAGGCTGCAGAGGAATCTGTTCTGCAGCACCAGAAATACCGCCTCCCACTCCTTCTTCACTGACATTGGTGTCTGCTGGGCTGTTTTTCTCACATTTTTCTCAATTCTCTCTCACACACCTGCCATGAAGCACTTTTTAATCCTTCTGAAATATATTATCACACAAAAACCATCAGCTTGGTTGGTAGGCTCAGTTGTGTTCTTCAGTAGATCATCCACTGGAGCCTGCTGTGTATAACAAGGATCAGACACTGCCATCCTGTCATGGAGGCCAACCCTGCAGCACCACACAAACACATGAAAACCTTGCCAGTTAAACCAAATACACCACGTAAATTGCTGGTTTCATAGTTATTTGAGGATGAAGTCTGAGTTGCAGGCAGCTTGGACCTTGGCCTTGAGTAGATTTAATTGTGGAATGGGAAAGCAGAGAGGAGGCAAAACACTTGCAAAATAAAAAGAAGGGTTTTGAGAATTGCCAGCACAAAGCTTGAGAACTGCCAACACAGAGAGAGATACCAGCCACCTATCAAGACTTGAGTTAAAACTTGTGAAAAAAGACTTTTAGCCAATTAAAAATTCTATATGTGAGCATGGACAGAGACAGAGACTATAAAGAGTTAAGGCCCTGTTAAAGGGGATTGCTTAGGCTGCTTGGGCTCCTTGGGCTCTTGGGCCTCTAGGCTTGCTTGCTACTTGTAGTTATTAGTTGCTAGTAAAGTTGTTACTTGCTGGCAGTTGGAGTATACCTCTTAATATAGATCGCAGTTGGAGTATACCTCTTAATATAGATCTTAATATAGATTTGCAGTTGTTGTGCCAAATCTCAGGACTGTTACAGTAAATATTATGGAAATGTGGTTCCATTAACACCCATGGAAGTTATCCAGGTAAACTTTTCAGACACCTATGAAAGAGCAAGATTCTTTTGTATAGTAGTTCATAAAGTAAACTTGCTTATTGTGGGTTGGTAATACTAAATACATTATAATTTTAAAAGTCACAAAGTGAGTTCCAAAAATCCGTGAATTTTATACTTTAGCTGAAACTATTGATCAGTTAATGACTATCACTAAACACAGTGTTTAATTGAGTTTTGAAATACCAGCAATGCAGCAAGTTCTTAAAAAATCAATCCAATTGATTTCCATTTATACTGCTGAGAAGTTTTACATTGCATTAAGTTCTCCTCAAGTGCATTAGATGTGCAATTCAGTCCAAATTTTCTTTCCTATTTCCTCAACCTTATACAAATATTCCAATAGCACCAGTCCTTTTTATGAACTTTTCAAAAGTTTCTATTTAAACCTCTCTTCAAAATAAAAACAGGATTGTTACAAAAACTACAGAAACTCAAATTTGGCAAATTTGGACTCAGAATTTGCAGTTTAAGTAATTTTGAAATGCTTGTTTTCTATGTTGTGTCTTCCATATATGTATATGTATATACACATATTAACACACTTGCTATATATTGAAATATTTAGGTGTTCTAAGTACAGTTAAGCAATATAGTATATACACAAACCTCAATATATACATGTGTCTACACCCTTTATAGATCTGAAAAGATAGACATATGTATTATATACAGAGAGGAAAGAATAAATCCTCCATAGTCTTGACACACTATAGTGCTCTGTGTTGTGAACACCTAAGCACTTCAATATATTTGGGATTTCTAGGACTTAAATATACGATGCGGGGGGGAAAGAATATCAAACAAAACCCCCCAACATTCTTTGGAACATAGCAAGATTATTTCAAGCATACAGGCTGAGGAGAAGCTCTTGCTTTCCGTAATGGATACGTAGCAGTCCTGTCAGTTCCCATAAAAACATGACAGCTGTGATTCAAACCATAATTCCACAGAAGTCAAAATAAGCATGATAAATCAGCCAATCTAGTCCAAATTAACTATTTTTCACATAGGTAAGAAAATGGAGGAAGTCTGTCCCCCCAAAGATTTCCACCTCACGCTTTGTCATATTGCTTCTTTATGGACTTGATCTCTGAAATGTGAAAACCAAAAGGGATTCAAGCAGTCACCTACATGCACAGAGCAAAACATCATTAGGCTGCTTGCCTTTCATTGTATAGTAGTTTCATGCAACTGAAGCATGTGTGATAATACAGCATCCAGGAGCCAAAGTTGCTGCAAAAAGGTGAAAGACTAGAGAGAAACAAAGACAAAATCTTGGAAAGTGTTATATAACTCTACCATAGGTGTGCCTGTCATGGATTCCCAGCTAGGATGAAGTGGAACTGATGCATAAAATGTTGAAACTGAGTTGTTCGGTCCAACAGAGGCTGATTAAATCATAGATTGGTAATATTATTAGGAAATGACATTATGCTTGTGAATATACTTTGATAATAGGTGATTTAGATACTGGAAATATCACAAGCTGAGTATAGAGTGACTGTAAGACTGTGCATTCCCCATTAACTGTGCATGTATGCATAGCCAGACTTCACAAATGAAGATTTGGGAAGGTCTCTCCCCATGTGGGTGTGTCCTTCCAGCCTGCGCAGTGGGGGGTTTTTTTAGGTGAGACACAGTGTGTGCAGAACTGCCCCACTGCTTAAGTCATAAGGTCCATTTGCTACAGCCAAGTGATCTTGGACGGTGACAGTGAAGTCCTTGGGACTGTCTACAGCACCCAGTACTAACCAGGGCTGACCCTGCTGAGTATCTGAGATCTGACGGGATCAGATGGCAAAGAAACATTTAACTGCCCAGGGGACGGTCCCCACTGAGACTTGAACTCAGGTCCTTGGGATTATGCCAGCAGAACTCACATTATCTCTATGAAATCCTGAATTAACAGCAAATATTTCCCTTTGCTGCTCATATGATTAAGATTGTAGGAACTGTCTCCTACAGTTGTGTCTCTCAAATATGCATGGACAGTTAACTAGATACACAAAAATCCTCAGAATTTGAAATATGCAAATAATTTTTTGTAACATATATAGCACGTACAAATGGAATGTTTAAGAAAGATTCATCCCCTGAATCTGATTTTCCTAAATTGAAAGTACAGTGCTTCATGTCCTCTTTGGCATCCAATTGCATATGACAAATGTACAGAGATAGAAAACTTCTGTTATCATCATGGCTGGGCTTTGCAAATGAAGATTTGGGAAGGGCACTACCCACACTTGCTGCAAGCGTGCTGGTGGCTAAAAAGGTTGATGAGGGATAGACAAGTCTAGTTGCAAAAGGCACAGTGGAACGTCTCCTTAGGTGATATTGGTGAGAAACAGTTCTTTCTGCACTATCCTTTCTCCTCAAGACTGATTCTGCAGGTGTTCTCAAAGGAAGCAGCAGCACTGTGAATGGCGTGTCTCCATGAATCCTGATTGGAGGCCAGAGTGGACCATTTATGGCAGTCAATATGGCAAAGGCTGAGGTATTTTTTCAGAGAGTCCTTGTATCTGCTCTTTGGGGCTCCTTTCTTGCAGCAGCCAGTGGCGAGTTCACCATGGAGTGCAATATTAGAGAGGCGGTGATCCTCCATCCTGGAGACGTGCCCTGCCCAGCACAGCTGCACGCCCATCAGCATGGCCTCGATACTGGTGACCCCTGCCTGTTCAAGAACGGACATATTGGTCAAGTAATCAGACCAGAGGATGTTTAGGATTGAACGGAGGCAGCGCTGATGGAAGCATTCGAGGAGTCACAGGTGGTGGCAGTAGATGACCCATGATTGAGACCCATATAAAAGAGTAGACAGTACAACGGCTCTGTTGACTCTGATCTTCGTACTTTTCTTCAGGTGTTTATTGGACCAGACTCTTTTATGGAGTTTTCTGAAGGCTCTGTATGCCCTTGCTAGCCTGTTGTCTATCTCTTTGTCAATCTTACCGTCTGAGAAAATGATACTTCCCAGATGGGTGAACTGCTG
>JAWWLZ010000094.1:32236661-32254284 GCA_035041345.1 Poliocrania exsul
CTGCTAACGAGCAAGCCACACCTCCAACTCACCTCTGAGTCACCTGCTGATAGCTGAAGGAGCAGCAAACAAAGCCTTATAGCATAGATAAAATGAAATATATGCTTTGCTGTTTCACAATTCATTCTTCGTGTTTTGAATTTTCCTTCATGATCTAGAATGCATGCTTAGACATAACAAGAATTTTATCAGCAGGTCTTTATGTTAACTGTTTTTTGACAATTAATCACATCTTTCTAAAAGGCAGAGATAAACATAAGCATTATTACAAGCATGGCTGTGAATTTAAACAGTTTTCTATTGTTTGAAAGGTATTTTAAAATCAATGAGGAACCACGCTAAGTTTTCCGTCGACCCAAGATCAGCAAACATCAGATGATACCTGTTCACACAAAAACAAAAAGGAAGAAGGAGTCTAAGTCTGGTCCACAGGAATGCTTATGAATGACTTATATGTTTGAATCTTTCTAAGAAGAAAAGAATGATTATTTCTCAGGTCATAATTACAAGACACAGCAAAATAAAATTCAGAAGTCTGTTTGTGTGAATGTGTGAGTGAAGGCCAGCCTCTGAATGCATGTGAGTATGTATGAGTATATGAACATATGAAAATGTGACCACAGGAAAAAGTGAAAGACATATGGATTGATTAAAAGTATTCATTTGCAGAGGTAGCTTGAACAAATGTTTTTAGGAACAAACCCTGGATTGAAACCACCCTCAAAATAAAGGTCTGACACTATTTACCTTGATTACACATTCACTCTCAAATAAAAGGTGAAGGAACACAGAGACCCTGTGTTAATTCAAGTTATGTGTTTATTAAGGTTACTCGGTCATAGAAGTTGTTAGTTTCAATAAAGGTATTTTAAGGTTTAAGCCATGATCTCCACATCTCGTTATGATAAGGTTGTTTATGTTAATAAAACTTTTAAAGTTGTACTGTTCAGAAGCCCATTGTTTAACAATAAAAATTAGGGATATGTAGGGAAAGGATTAATTCTCTACAATGTGCTTTATGCTAATGTAGCCACCTCTGTTATGTAACCACCTCTGTTAATGTAACTACATCTGGGAGAAGGGTATAAATACTCAAGCACAGCTGTTAATAAACAATTCATCCCCATTCTCTGACCGGGGTGTGTCTGTGCCAGCACTGTCACAGCTAAAGCACTGTAATAAACTAACACTGGTAGCTTTTTATTGTAAACTATTTCCCGAATTAGGGAATTCAGTAGACATATCTAACTGGACTTCAGTAAAACAGCTGTTATGATGTTACATAGAATAATGGCAGTCAAACAAGAGAAAATGAAGTGGTATTAGATTGATAAGTGGAACAAAACTGAGCTGACTCAATGCAGTGAAGCTCAACAATATAAAATATGTGTAAAGTCATGTACCCTGCATCTATATCTAAGATTTTCTATATTTTGTAGGAAGTTTAGAAAATTCACCTCCACTCATTATAGGTATACATTTGTCTATGACTAAATCATGAATAAAATAAATCTGTCTCCTTTTTAAATGTAAAAGATAAATAATTTTCAGAAGTCATAGATAGTACAATACCTTGCTTATATCATACATAAGTCTTCAGTCTGGACACCTCTTTTCAAGAAAGTTAAAACTGGAGTAATTGCAAATGAAGTCTACTGGAAAGATGAAAAGAAACTCTCTGCCCAGGAAAGCAATGAAAAGAGATTGACTTCTCTGTTGTTAGTTTGCCTTGTTATAACAAACATAGCAGTGACAGAAGAATCAAGGAGGAAGTAAAGTCATTTAAACTCAATAACAAGCAAATAGCAGAATATTAATTGCTCACTTAAGATTATAACTTTTATTCTAAATCAACAACAAAGTTCCCCATAAAAGCACACATATGTCTGTGATCCAGAATTTCTTTAACTCTTCTGTTCCTATTAAAAATACTCTTTGAAAGTATGCTTTCTTTATAGAACAACTGATATCATTTCACTAAAAGTCAGCCACATTAAAGCAGTGAAAACAGTACAGCTACCTGGATCTGCTGAAGGAAAACAGTATAAAAGGAAATTAATTTCATCTCAACCTAAACATTCAATTAAAAATCTGATAAAATGCCATAAAGTGCTTCTTCGCCAAAGGATGAGAAAAATGTGACAAGTGCACATTCATTTCAGGCAAATGAAACCATTCAAATTCTGAAAGTAAACTTTTTTTTCTGATGACAAAAGAGCAACCCCTTAGACACACAGGCAAATTGAACCCTGAATAAAAGGAGACAAAGGAAAATTTGTGGTGTCGAAAAATTTTAATCCTACTGAACAAGTGAGTAAGGAGTAAGTTAAACAAGATTCTGTTTCTTTCCTAGGAATCATTATATAGCTATTAATAACCTATAAATAAGTGTGCTTAAATAGGTAAGAATTTTCCATATTAATGTAACAGCAACATGGTGATTTTAACAAAGTAACAGCAAAAGAAACAGTAAATTGGTAATGCCTTCATGCTAGATGGTTTTCTCTCTAAATTTTTTGTGTCATCAAACTCAAAAAAAATTGGAATTATACACAAGTGTAAAATGTCTTGTTTGGTCTTACCCAAATGTCATAAACAATACAAGAGGTTTCCCATAGGTGAATGTTGCAGCTGTATGTCCGTATTGTTTATGTCTCACTTATAAAATCTCTTAAATGTTACTTTATATTGGAAAATCATACTCTAGCTTTGTTCACTTAGATCAAATGATACTTATCCAGGTGTGATTTTGCACTGTAAAAAGACATATACAGTAAATCTGAACCAATATACTGAGCAAAAGCAAAGGCAGTTAAATGCCTCCCTGACCTCTGATCCCATCAGATCTTGGAAGCTAAGCAGGGTCAACAACAGATAGTATTTGGATGGGAGACCTCCTGGGAATACCAGGTTCTGTAACTTCTAGTCCTGAGGACTTCACTGTCACTGTCCAAGCTAGCTCAGCCGTGGCAGATGAACCTTAGGACTTAAAGGGTGGGGTCGGTTTTGCGCACGCTGTGCCTCACCTAAAAAATCCACTGTGCAGGCTCGAAGGACACACCCATATGGGTAGAGCCCTTCCCCAATCTTCATTTGCAAAGCCTAGACATATATATGTACTGAGCAAAAGCAGTCAGGAGGAATGATCAGAATTGTTTCATTCAGCTGTTGTGAAGTTGTGGTAGTTTTGGCTTTAGTTTTCAGTTTAGGTCTCAGTTTTAGCAGGCCTCAAAGGATGTGACATAGATTAGAAGGAACAAGCATCACCTGACTTAAGCAACCAAAGAGGCTTATGTGTTGAATGGTCAAGAGGCACAACACCTGGGCACTATTGCCAGAGAGGATAAAATCGAAAAGGAGATTGCAAAGGCCCAGGACAACTGCAATTTTTTAGTATGACTTTTTGAAAGTGTGGCTAGAGCATACCCATATAGGGAGTCTTTAGAGACTTCCCCAAGAAAGTGGACAACTATAGATGAAGCCATCCAATACCTACGGGATTGGCAGTGTTAGAACTTCTCTATGGTGATCTACTTGAAGGAATTAATACTACTAATCCAGAGTATGTCCCTTGCACAGTGCTCATGTGGAGAAAAGTAATGCAAAGTGGTCCTGCATCATTGTTCAGTTGTTTGATAACAGTTCTTTCCCAAAGTAGTGATCACAGACCACAAACTGTGGGCGAAATGTGCACTTGGTTATGGACAATAGGAGAGGGTCTTGACTCTTTATGGGCCAGCAATTCAGACTCTAGGGACAGCTCTAAGTCTCGTGACCAGCAAGTCACTGAGAGAAAGATGTCATATGAGGACTCTGACAGAGATGAAATAGAAGAAAGGCCACAGTGTCAGTCTCAGTCTGTCTCAGTCTTGGTCTCATTCACAGTCACCTCATACTGCACACAGGAAAAAGGAAAGCCCTAAGAGTAAACCACATAGTGAATGTAATTGGGTGTGGTCTAGTCTACGTGAACTGGGAGAAGACATGAAGAAGTGAGATAGTAAACCCACCTCTAAGCTTGGAGCCCAGCTACAAGAATTAATACAAAAGTTAGTTAGTAAAAAAGTTGTCCACATAGTTGAGGCAAAGATTCCAGACAAGAAACATCAATCCTCAAGACACAAAAGGAGCAACTCTCTCAACTCTGATGGAGAAGCTTCTGACAGAACATCTCTGAGGTCACATAGTGAATAC
This sequence comes from Poliocrania exsul, assembly GCA_035041345.1. Classification (NCBI taxonomy): domain Eukaryota; kingdom Metazoa; phylum Chordata; class Aves; order Passeriformes; family Thamnophilidae; genus Poliocrania; species Poliocrania exsul. The sequence continues at coordinate 32,240,856 of JAWWLZ010000094.1, forward strand.
TCTGGCCAGGAGCAGCAATAGAGGGGCCCTGCCTCCAACCAGGAGGAGGAAAGGGACAACCGAGTGTTTTAGACTGTGTGGATTCAGTGGCCTGGCACATCTGACCCACAAAAATATCAAGCTTTAGTAGATAGAGGTGCACAATGCACATTGATGTCATCAAGGCATAAAAGCACAGAGACCATCTGGATCTCTGGAGTGACAAGGAGAAGCCAAGAATTATCGGTAGTAGAGGCTGAAGTGAGGTTAACAAGAGACAAATGGGAAAGGCACCCCACTGTGACTGGCCCATAGGCCCCTTGCACTCTTGGCATGGACTACCTCAAAAGACGATACTTCAAAGATCCGAAGGGCTATCAATGGGCTTTTGGTGTGGCCACAGTGACTGCAGAGAGACTTAAACAATTATCTGCCCTGCCTGGCCTTTCAGAAGATCCTTCTGTTTGTGGGACTGTTGAGAGTCAAAGACCAACAAGTGCCAATTGCCACCCAAAATCTGCATCAACAGCAATACCGAACAGAGACTCTGTGATTCCTATCCATAAGTTGATCCAAGAGTTGGAGAGTCAAGGTGTGATCAGCAAGACCCATTCACCCTTCAACAGCCCCATCTGGCCTGTACATACGACTGATGGAGGATGGAGATTGACTGTAGACTATCGGGGTCTAAATGACGTTACCCCACTACTGAGTGCCGCTGTGCCAGACATGCTGGAGCTCCAGTATGAGCTGGAATCCAAGGCAACGAAGTGGTATGCCACTATTGACATTGCAAATGCGTTCTTCTCCATTCCCCTGGTACCAGAGTGCAGGTCACAGTTTACTTTCACATGCAGGGGTGTGCAGTACACCTGGAACCGACTGCCCCAGGAGTGGAAGCATAGTCCTACCCTTTGCCATGGAGTGATTCAGGCTACACTGGAGAAAGGTGAGGACCCAGAGCACCTACAATGCATTGATAGCATTATTGTATGGGGGAACACAGCACAGGAGGTTTTTGAAAAAGGAGAGAAAATTATTCAAATTCTCCTTAGAGCTGGTTTTGCCATCGGAAAGAGCAAGGTCAAAGGACCGGCCAAAGAGATCCAGTTCCTGGGGGTGAAGGGGCAAGATGGACGATGACAGATCCCAAATGAAGTCATCAACGAGATTGTAACAATGGCTCCACCAACTAACAAGAAGCTTTCCTGGGTGCCAGAGGTTTCTGGAGGATGCATATCCCAGAATACAGCCAAACTGTAAGCCCACTTTACCTAGTGACTTGCAAGGAGAGCAAGTTCCAATGGGGCCCTAAACAGCAGCAAGCTTTTAATCAGATTAAGCAATAAATTGCACATGCTGTGGCCCTTGGACCAGTCAGGACGGGACCAGATATGAAAAATGTACTTTATTCTGCTGCTGGAAACAATGCTCCTTCCTGATGCCTCTGGAAAAAGATGCCTGGTAAAGCACAGGGCCGACCACTCCACCAATTCTGGAGTCAAAGATACAAAGGATCTGAAGCCAACTGCACCCCTACAGAGAAAGAGATCCTAGCAGCTTATGAAGCAATACAAGCAGCCTCAGAGGTAATTGGTACAGAAGCACAGCTTCTCCTAGCACCTCGACTACCAGTGTTGAACTGGATGTTTAAAGAGAAAGTGCTCTCCACACATCATGCCACTGATACTACATGAAGTGGATTGCGCTGATTAGACAGGGTGCTCAAATTGGAAAACCAAGTCGCCCTGGAATCCTTGAGATCATAACAAATTAGGCTGAAGGTGAGAATTTCAGTCTGGAAGATAAGGAGGAGGGAGAACAGGTGAATCGAGCTGAGGAAGCTCCACCATACCATCAGTTGCCTGAAGAGGAAACACGTTACGCCCTCTTCATTGATGGTTCTTGTGGCATTGTAGGGAAAACCTAAAAGTGGTGAGCAGCTGTTTGGACTCCCACTCGACAAGCAGCAGAAGTTATTGAGGGGGAGGGCGAATCAACCAATTTACAGAGCTTAAAGCCATTCAGTTGGCCCTGGACATTGCTAAATGAGAGAAGTGGCCAAAGCTTTACCTCAACACTGGCTTGTGGAGGATAGCAAATGTCCTCTGGGGATAGCTAAACTGATGGAGGAAGACCAATTGAAGACGTGGAGGAAAACCCATCTGGGCTGCTCATATATGACAAGACATTTCCACCTAGGGATAGGGAATTTGACTGTGAAAATTTGCCATGTGGTTGCCCATGTGCCCAAAAATCGAGCTAATGAGGAACATTGCAACAACAAACAGGCAGACCAAGCTGCCCGAATTGAAGCGTCACAGGTAGATCTGGACTGGCAACATAAGGGAGAATTGTTCCTGGCTCAATGGGCCCACAACACCTCAGGCCATCAAGGCAGAGATGCCACCCATAGGTGAGCACGAGACCAAGAGGTGGATTTAACCATGGACACTATTTCCCAGGTTATCCATGACTGTGAGACATGTACCGCCATTAAACAAGCCAAGAGAGTGAAGCCCATGAGGTATGGTGGGTGGTAGGACAAGTATAGATACGATGAGGCTTGGCAAGTTGATTATATCACACTGCCACAGACTCGCAAAGTTAAGCACTATGTGCTTACTATGTGCTTACTATGGTAGAAGCAACTATGAGTTGCTTGGAGACATACCCAATGCCTTACGCCACTGCCCAAAACACCGTCCTGGATCCTGAAAAGCAAATATTGTGGTGACACAATACTCCAGAGCAAATTGAGTCAGACAATGAGACTCATTTTAAGAAGAGTCTGATTACCACCTGGGCAAAAGAGCGTGGCATTGAATGGGTGTACCACATCCCATACCATGCAGCAGCTGCTGGGAAGGTTGAGCGGTGTAATAGACTATTGAAAACCACTCTGAAGGCCTTGGGTGGGGGGACTTTCAAGAATTGAGATCAGCACCTAGCAAAGGCTACATGGTTAGTCAACACTAGGGGTTCTGTCAACTGAGCTGGTCCTCCTCAGTCAAAGTCCCTTCACATTGTGGATGTAGACAAAGTTCCCGTCATTCGCTTCAGAGATATGCTGTGTGAAGCAGTCTGGGTTAATCCTGCCTCGAACAAAAGCAAATCAATCTATGGGATTGTTTTTGCTCAGGGACCAGGATGCACTTTGTGGGTACTGAGAGAAGATGGGACGACCCAGTGTGTGCCTCAAGGAGATTTAACCTTGGGGAAAATATAACTTGCTTTCTGAGTTGTGTGTTGCAGGACATGAGCCATCGGATGAAGAAGATCTGAGCTGAACTGGTGTTGGTGTCCAAAGATGAACTGCTTATCCTGTTCAAAGTGTCTACCCCATCCTAATGGACTATTGCCTACAATATGGAGGGGTGGAAGACAGCTCTGAAAAAGAACAAGGACTGTTTAAGTGCGGGAAATAAATTAATATGGGATATGGGGTTTAACATCATATGATATGAAATAAGAGATGGAGGTTGTAGTAGTTTTGGCTTTTGTTTTAAGTTTAGGCCTCAGTTCTAGCAGGCCTCAAAGGATGTGACATAGATTAGAAGTGACAAGCATCACCTGACTTAAGCAACCAAAGAGGTATTTCATATCATCTGACATCATCAAGAAGTGTCAAGGGATATAAAAAAAGAGACAGGAGGAGTTTCTGTCTCTTTCTGTCTGTGCCTCAGCCTCTGTGAGGACATGCTGCTCTGACTCCTGAGATCAGGCCTTGCCGCTCTCCGCACTGTTGTTTATCTATGGAGGTGAACATTTTCTTGTTAATTTCTCTTTTCTCTTGCTGTGAGGTTTCTCAGGAAGAGTTTCTGGGAGGTTTTCTGGGGGTTAGGTGGTTGGAATCTGTATTAGTAGTTTGGACGACTCAGTGAAGGTGTTATTATTTCTTTTCACATTTGTATATATATGTGTTATATTCTTTTTTACATTTTCTTTTCTTCTGTGTAAATATAAAAATCTTACAAAGTTCCATTTCTAGGTTTTGGGTTTTTTCCCTTACTCCTTTTCCCATGGAGGGGGACCTTTTGACTCTGTATTAGGCAGTTGGCATTTTGCCAAGCTAAACAATAATAGAAATATAAAGTTTGAAGGGAAAATTGTTATGTAAAATTGAATATCTATGCAAAACAAAAAAATTAATTCTTCATCCTGGTAAACAAAGAGGATTAGACCAAACACATAAGCATTAAAGAAAATTCTGTTATTCTGTTCGTCTTTGATATGAGGGGAGATATGGCAAAATCCATCAAGTGTTAGCTCTATCAGTATAAGACATTTCTTTGAAGCCCATTTGAGCATTTGAAGGCTTTCCTATCGCAAATGAGATCATGCTAGGTAGACTAAGACCATCTACACAATCCATGTAGGTTCTAAGAGATGGGCTGGTTACAACTAGAATTAAGGTAGCAGTCAGAGGTGCATTATTCTGCTTCAATTTTTTTTATTACATCAGTTCAAAAACCACTTTTTTGTCTATTAAATAATCAAGATTCATAATCAAATTAATGACAAAAGATGAATGTCATCACTGCATTCAGTTATATACAAAAGTTATTTTCATGTGGGAGGATTCAAATGATTGTATACTAGCAGTTAATCTACATCACTGGAATGAGATTTAACCATAACTATCCTTTTTTCCTTTTTCTTCTTTTTATCTCTTTTTTAAAGTAATTCTTTTTTATGAACTAAAAAGCTTTTTTAAAGTCCTTTACATTCCTGTGGACTTAAAATAGAAAGTTAAGTTTTCATATTGTATTTATCTCCTGCAATACAAAAAAATCAGCGACGACTCAAGGGAATTTTATGGCTCCTTGTAGACAGCTGATTGCAGTGCTTACCAAATATTTTCAAAGATTTTGGTTAATTTAGGATTTTAGTATCTTCCTGTAACAAAATAATAACAAAAAAGTTTCATTCTTTGACTACGCAATAGTTTAACCTCAGATGGCAGATAAGAACTACACAGCCGCTTATTCATTCCCCATCACAATGGATGAGGGAGAAAATCAGGAGGGTAAAAGGGCAAAAACTTGTGCGTTTAGATAAAACCAACTTAATAGGTAAAGCAAAAGCTGTATGCTTAAACAAAACAAAGAAAGAAATTAATTCGCTATTTCTCAGTGAAAGCCAGATGTTTAGCCATATCCAGGAAAGCAGGGTCCTGCCATATGTAATGGTTACTTGGGAAGACAAATGCTCTAATTCCAAGTGCCTTCCTGTAGGGATCAAAATTCAGCTTCCAGCAGTGAGAAGCCTGACAAGCTTAAGCAGTAAGCCACAGTCAACAGAGGCTGAGACAAAATTCCATCACTAAGGACAAGGCCTGTTGATGTTCAACTGTGCTGATTAGCTGTCTCTGGCCCCAGGATAGAGATAGTTTTAAGATGAATGTTATCAATTCATGCTGAAACCCTTTGTTCTTTTCCCCCCATGTAAATCCCTGTTATAGAAGATATTAACTAATTGTGCAACTTAGCCAAAATTTGTATAATCCCCTAGTCAACATATGTTGCCATAATCCATCTTCCTTAATAACATATCCTGGCCCCGATACCTTTAAATTGGATATCATGTGTTCAATAAACCATTCCAGTTTTTACCTCCATATCTGGGATCGGTAACTTTTTTTGCACTCTTACACCTTCCCCTTCCTTATTCTCCCCCAGAATTTATTGCTGAGCATGACATCATATATATTGGGATATCCCTTGGGTCTGTTGTGGTCAGACCCATCCAAACTTTTTGCCCATGGCCAAACTCCTTTCTAGTGATGCAGTGTAAGAAACAGAAAAATCCTTTATGCTATGTAAGCACTGCTTAGCAGTAACTGAAACCTGTCTGTGTTTTCAACACTGTTTTCATCACAAGTTCAAAATATAACAATATACAAGCTACTATATAGTTAACTCTGCCTCAGCCAAAACCAGTGCAGATTGTCATCTCCTTCGCTCTTCATTGTCTTACCTCATCAAAGAAATATAAACTGCATATCAATTTGTCTGTTTTAGCCTTATGATAAATACATTATATTTATCTTTGTAATTTCAGAGGTTATCTCTAAAGTACACACAACTGAGGCACCTTCTTCAGAGTTAATTAAACATTTGTACCTCTTGGCTGCTGGGCTGTTAGCAAAGAGCAAAAAAGCAGACAAGACAGTCTTAATTGCTCTACGCCCTTCAAAATATCTGCAAGAAATTTGTCTTAATAGAAGTCTTTCTTCTTCTCTGTTCTGCCCTGTGGGTCCACAAACATGAAAAGCAAAAGAACCATTAAGTGATGATACATTACTTGAATGCCACAATATTATCCACTCATTTTCTATTCAAAGTAAAGGGGAACGAAAAGTCAGATTATTACCACCAACCATTATAGGAAGTGTTATATTTTTTCCAGAGCATGCCCTTTGTTATGGTTTAATGTTTGATTCTACAACTACAACTTTCTGTAGCACATTTACTAATAAAGTAGAGCTTACATAGAGTTCATCAAATGCAACCCAGAACCACAGATCCATCAACAAAAAGCTCGTTACCCAGGCCCTATTTATCCTGAACAAATAAAACAGACAATTTGCAGAAAAAAATGATACAATATCTGTAGGGAGAGGCTTGGCTTGAGCCTCCTATGCACAACACACTGCGCAGGAGCTGACAGGCAGGCAAGGTCACTGCAACCTTGAGGCAGTCGAAAGGCAGTAAACAACCTCAGAGCTGGGGAAAAGCACAGACCCCGTGGTGCCAGGGCTGTGCCGCCAGCCTCGTGGACACTGCCTTTCCTCCAATCAGCACACACTGCTACCTCGTGGACAGAGCCTCCTGCCCTGTTAGAAGTTGTTGTTCGCATGTTCAGTCTAAAAAGTTCTAATAACCTGTTAATTCCCCAATAAAGTTGAATGTTCCTGTTGCTATTTATTTATTTATTTAGTGCATGGCTCTATCCCTGTGGGAATACACGCATGCAACTAGAAGCCCGAACCCGGGGTTGCGTCAGGGTGGCTGGTGAGGCCCTGTCAAAGCCTCTCGCTACGCTCACTTTCCCCAACAAATATCCTATATTTAAGAAATTATCTTTACATGTGTACAAATTAAAATGGCTGAAGTAGTGTGTGTTCAGTTGAGCTGGCAAGATGCCAGCTACCCAAACACAGAGTAAGAGTTCCCCTTGCCCCACTGTGAAAAAGGAAAAAAACCTGGAAGACTTAAAATAGGTTTATATGTTTATTCAGAAAAGAAAATGTTAAAAGTATATTACAGTAGAACATGCACCAATGCAAGTTAGATATAACAACAATTCTCTACCTCCCATCGAAAACAGATCCCATCACTCTGGATCCATAAAGCACCCCAAAAAGAGACCTCCCAAAAGAGCTCAACTTCCGCAGAAACAAACCCAAGCAGAGAGAAAACTAAAAATAAACATTTTACTTCCCTAAGATAACATGGTGGTAAGCCGGCACTGGCCCACCCAGGACAGCACAGTGCGTCCTAACAGAACCACAGCCATGAAGGAACTGGCCAGGCACCTCCTACTCTACTGTATTTATACTTGAGGTGGCATCAGAATATGGTATAGAATACCATTGGCCAATAGAAGTCAGCTGTCAGCTGGCCTAACCTCGTTGACTCAGCTGATAATCTAAGGCTTACTCTGAAAACCAAAGCCTAAATTTAGGCCTAGCTAAACCCATAACACAAAGTCATTATAATTCTGCATCTTCCAGCTTTTGAGTGATCTACTTTATTTTTCTTTGGTTTTAATAATACTCTTCTCTTGAAGTTATGCATGCATTTCAAGGTATTTAAATGAAAAAGAGCAAAGTAGGCCTTAATCTTAAAATACAGTTAAGATATTACAAACTTTGTCAGCCTCCCATGTGGGAGACATGCCTGATTCTCCTGAAAGGACACGTCAAGGAAGTGAGGGAGGGATCTTCTACAAAAGCAAAAAAATGTGTAAAATTTGTAGACATGATCTGGACAGCCGTAACTTCCAAATTTTATTTTATCCTGCAGGTTTCAGAAGTGTGTCAAATATATTTGAATGCACACTGAGAAGTACTTCAAAAAGACAGTTTTAAGCTTTCTTGAATAACAGCTTCCTGGCTTTGAAGGATTTTGATACTTGTATTTGATCCACTAATGTAACAGAAAATGAAAACAATATACCAAGCCAATAACTAAACTCATACAAGAAATATTGTAAAGGTTAGACAAGTAATGAGATACTTAATTTTAAATATTGCCATAGCCAGATATAGCCAAATGCAAGTTTAAAAAAAAATATAAAAAGGATGGAGGAAAGATATCTTGGGCACAGAGAAATGTTGGGATTCAAAACTGAAAAACACCAAGACCCAAGAAGTCTCCTGAGATGATAAGACTTAATCCAGTTTGCAGACATTCTCCCATCTCTTGTCCTTGCATTTGAAAAGACTTACAGTTTCTGTGTATTCCCTGCTCGGTACCAAAACCTTCTTTGCAACATCTATTTCCTGTGTCCTTGTGGTCATGAATAATGGAATAGCTCTAGATAGCTGTCCCCCAAGTGATTGATATACAGTCATCCCTTAGTTAGTATGACCCAGCCCCTGTTTAGCTTAACTCAGCCTCTTGACTACCCTAAGAGTATATTACTTGGATGGGGTCATTTCTGCACACACTGTGCTTCACCTAAAAAAAAAAATAAAATAAAATTCACTGTGCAGGCTGGAAGGGCACACACCCACCTGGGAAAAGCCCTTACCAAATTTTCATTCATGATGTCTGGCCATACATGTACATTACTTGGATACTGTTTACGATAAAGGGTCTTCGTTTTCCTCTAGGATGGAGTCTGTATTTTATTGACCTCAACAGAGAAATAGCATAATTGTATTCAATTGTATGTTATGATGAAGAAGCAAAGGAGGCATGAGAACAGCAAGAAATCCAAAATATAAATTTAGATTTCTGTAATCTCTATGAAATCTTAAACTTTCCAAGTTAACCATAACCTAAAGCAATTAATTTTCTAAGTCAATATGATTTTATCAACCCCACTACTACACTGAATCTTTAGTTTCTATATTGGTAATTCAGAAATGAAGTATGTTTGCTGCACATCTGAACCCAAGGCTAAGAATAAGCAGCAGGACATTGGTCTTCATCCATAGTTGATTGCTAATAAGTATGAGACAAAAAGTGGTCATTAATAACTTCTTGAAATCTTTTTGAAATTCAGTTTTGAAATCTGTTTTTCCAACCTTTGCTTTCAACAGAACAGTTGAATGTTAACTTCTTATAAATGTCCAGCACACAGCTGGATAAACACACCATGTGGTGGATGAGCAATTGGCTCATGGGTCAAGCAAAGAGGGTAATAATTAATAGAACATCAGATTGGTGACCTGACACTAGTGGGATTTCACAGGGTTCTATCTTAGTTCAACATCTTGATGAATTGGCTTGGACACTGAACTGGAAGGGCTACTAAGTATGTTTGCAGATGACTGGGAGCAGCTGTTGACTCCTTAGAAGGCAGGGAGGTCCTGCAGAGAGACCTCAACAAATCAGAGGACTGTGCAGTCACCAACCACATGAAGTGGATTCTGCATCTGGGTAATCCTGGATGAACATACAGACTGGGGAATGAGATGCTGGAAAGCACTGCCACAGAAAGAGACCTGGGGGTCCTGGTTGATGGCACATTGAATATGAGTCAGCAGTGCCCTGGCAGCCAGGAGGGTTAACTGTGTCCTGAGGGGCATCAGGCACAGCATTGTCAGCCGGTCAAGGGAGAGGATTGTCCTGCTCTGCTCTGCTCTGCAGTGGTGGCCCTCACCTTGAATAATGTGTGTAGTTTCAGGTACTACAATATAGCAATGATATTAAGCTTTTACAGAGCGACCAAAGGAGGGCAACAAAGACGGTGAAGGGCCTTGAGGGGAAACCCTGTGGAGAGTGACTGAGGTCACTTGGTCTGTTCAACATGGAGAAGAGGAGACTGATGGGAGACTTCTTTGCAGTCTACAGGGGAAGAGGAGAGGCAGACACTGATCTCTTCTCTGTGGTGACCAGAGACAGGACCCAAGGGAATGGCCTGAATTTGTATCAGAGAAGGTTTAGGTTGGATATTAGAAACAGGTTCTTCACCAGGATGATGGTTGGGCAGTGGAACAGGCTCCCCTGTGAAGTGATCAGAGCACCAAGCCTGACAGAGTTCAAGAAGTGTTTGGATGGTACTCTCAGGCACATAATGAGACCCTTGTGGATGGTCCTATGCAGGATCAGGCGTTGGACCTGATTATCCTTTTGAGTCCTTTCCAACTTGGCATATTCTGTGAGTTTATGTGAATTAAAACTCATTGGCTTCTAATGCTGATAGATGCCTTAATTAAACATACACAAAAAACCATAATTTCCAGTTTTTATTATTCTCATAATAGACAATATAGTTACAAAGCCTAATTATTAATTTTCAAATGTGATTATTGCACATGTTGGATATGTTTCCTTTTCATTGCTATGTTATTTGGATCCAGATATTTTGTTTAATTTGTTTTGTACCCATAAGGGATGAGGATTATGTTAATGAGAAGCTAAACATTTATTAAGTTGAGAAAATTCATTGTAGAGTTTCAAAGCAAGTTATCTTCTTTTTTTTGGTTTTATTTCATCCTGGACTTCTCCTCTGTCTTGAACATTGGTCTAATATTGCTTTCATAATATTGATATAGCCGTTTGAAAGAACACAACAAACTCCAGTACGGGGTATGAGAGAGAATATGACAGCTGTGCTTTGCCCAGACAAAAAAAGAGAGAAATAAAGGGGTAAAGGAGACAGAGAGAGAACAAAGAATATGCATTAAAAGTTGTTAAATCCCGCATTGGTCCTACTGAATGGATGGTCCAGAACTTGGGTAGCAAGAAAAAGAAGTTGAAGAGAAAGGGAGGGGGAAAACAGAGAGAGGGAAATGATCCTCTTCCTGTTACAGTTGACCTGGTGCACAGTTCTTACTTTGTGTCATTTCATTGACATGTGTGCTACCAGGCCTTTTGAGTCCTCCTCCAGAAAGTCTGTTGTGGGACACAGCACATGTCTTCAGGCCAAAAAGGAAGGTGGGTCATAACATGGCCTTTCCACCTTCACAGGACCCTCTCTTCTAATCACAATTTCACTGTCACAACATTCAGAATGTTTGAGACAAAACTCGTTTGGACCCTGTCCTCCATATCTAAGAATCCTTTTTCTCTACAGAAAGGCTACTGTATATGTTTTGATTATTAGAAAGCCCTGAGAGAAGAAGAAAGTACCTGATTTCACATCAGCAATTTAGATGAATGAAGAATTTGATGTTTTTATCTAAAGACAGTGATTCGTCTATCACAGATCAACTGTTACATGTGGAGAATATGATTTCTGTACCTTGAAAGGAACACATATGTAAAAATAAAGGAACAAGCTTATTCAAGTGAAGCTTTTTGATCTCTCAAATTAAGAATGGTCATATAAATCCACTGTGTTTGAGAGCAAGCAGTAGAGAACTACAGTATTGTCATCACAAATATCACTGTAAGATAGGGTTTAGTCAAAAAAGTTTTGGGCATCAAAGCCCTACTACCTGAGTAGAAGTCAGAGCCCAAAATAACACACTGCAAACTGTAGTATTTTACTGAAAAGTCCAAAGCAGTAATTTTAGTTACAGAATTGTTTACTCCATGCTGAAATAAAGACAAGCATTTAATTATTTAGGATCAATTACAGACAAAAGTTATTTCCCTAACCATTTATTTTGTTTCTGCAATGTTTAAGATCCTAAAAACAAATCAATCAAGTCTACTCTTAACCCCATAAAAATCTAAATATAAGCCACTAATTTCATTATTTGCTATAAAATAAATTATTAGGGACAAACTCCTTTGCATGACAGTAAAGAAATTTCTTCAATTATTTATTTCCAATCTGCAATAAAAATTCATTAAGCTCAGCTTGATTCTGAAATTTCAAAGCAATTTATTCAATGTTTATTTTCATTCACAAAGAATTTAATTACCTCAGGTCCTGTTTCTCAAAGTTTTTCTAAGACAAATTCCTCCCTTAATTGAATCTCCATGTCTTTCTCCATGTTGAAAAGCTATAAATTTGTCTCTTGCATCATTTGAGATGCTGGCCATGATCAAAGGGCATGTACTGTGCACCAAGGGATTTAAAAGCACCAGTTACCTTTCAGAATTAGCCCCAAACTGAGCAGTTCAGCTTTATGTTTATATCTCCTACTCTACTCTGTTAACATTAGTGATGTGCAACCATCATTTCTGCAAGTCACACTGAGATATTAGCATTAAGTACTACTGGTAGATTAGTTTTATCATCTAAAGAAAAGTGCAAAAGGTTCATTCTTATTGTCTTAATATAAGTTTCATATCATAAAGATGATTAAAGCATATAGACAGACTTAAGCCTTGAACAACATATCTATACCCATTCCTGAAAACATCCTTGAGCCTTTAGGTTACTGTTTCAGTACGCTGCAATCAAGCACAAAAATATGAGAGCCATTGTCTCCTCCACACAGCTAGCCATCCTTTTGCTTAGGAATGTAAACTTCTTACTAGGAAAAAGAAATGTGCAGATTGAACTAACAAATATTTATGGAATCTGGCATTCTTTGTGGTGCACAATTTCCAGAAAGTACTAACTTTTCAAAAAGTAGCCTACTCATACATTTGAAGGTAAGGAACAAAGATCAGCATCGTTCTTCCATCTTAGCAAATAGATAGTGATAGAAAAACATGAAAAAAAAAGTTAATATAAGATGTAATGAAACAGAGAAGTCAAATACAATTTTACTTAACTTTTAGACAAGATTATAATAAAGAATACTCACATTGAATTTTAACTCTATAGATTCTTTTCCTCACATTCCTCCAACATTCATCTTTCTTTCAGATATATATATGACCTACTGATATCATGCAATTAGGAAGGATTCAGACCTCCTTCGGTCTTTGCTCTGGTACCTTAGCACTGTCAATAAATTATTATAATCCTGTAATCAAACTATAAGAGATCTGAAAAGTAGAAGTAGCAGAATCAGTAAAACTGTCCAGCTCCAGACAAAACTATTGAAAACCTCTGTCCACAATTATTTTTATTAATGCACTTCTCTAAAAGGGTCAGAAAACTAATATACTCTCCGAAGTTATTTTCTGTTTATAAACAATTAGACATTAGGTCTAGCCATTGCAAGGTGAAGGAATGATGAATCTCATGTCTAGATTTCGAAGTCTGAGAATTCATTTCAGTACCAAACATTTGCATACAAACAGGTCCACCATCATCATGGCTAGGCTTCACGAACAAAGATTTCGGAAGGGCACTACCCACGCTTGCTGCAAGCGTGCTGATGGCTAAAAAGGCCGATACGGGATAGGCAGGTCTGGTCACAAAAGGC
>JAWWLZ010000094.1:32263079-32281305 GCA_035041345.1 Poliocrania exsul
GGAGGGGGAGGGATGGAAGGAGAGGAGAAGGGGAAGGGAAGGGAGGGGAGGAGAGGGGAGACACATCAAACCAACATTCCAACTCAAATATCAAGGAAGATTCATACTAGTTATCCCTAAAACAATGAAATTCTGTGTTATACCTTCTGCAAACAATTGAATTTTCCTTCTTTTCTTAGACTTACTGCTTTCAGTTCTGGTGTTTTGTCAGGATCAGAATGGAAATCGAAGTCTGGAAATAGTGAAAATCATAACATAAACCAACTTTTGACAAGTCAGTTTGAGAAACAAAAGAATAAGTTTAGGAGACTTTCAAATAAGATAAGCATTGTCAAAGCATGCTGAAAGATTTTACATTACAATTAAATCAAATTTTAATTTTAAGCTTAATATAACTTGGCTAGATTTCCATGTTTTGTATTTTTAAAGTACTTTTATCTGTCATTTAACTTACACCTTTGTGAAAGAAATGTGCTCAGAATCCAGAATTAATTGTTCTACAGTAGGGAGTGAGAATAAAAATTATGGTGGGTCCCAAAAGTAATTCCATAATCTAGTATGAAATACTATTGTTTTGGGCTTCTCTACATTAAACTACACTAGAAATTACCTGAAGCACAGTTTAGTCTCTCTCCATTGCTCTCTCCTACTTACTTCTGGGAATTCTGGCATCATCTGGTTTTCTCTAGCCTCTTGAATTTTTGTTTCTCTTCACAACTCTTCAGAGAGTATAAAACTGGTTTTGTTGGTTTTTTTTCCTTTTATTTGTGGGAGGTTTTTTAGTGATCTCTTGACAAGAACAATCTGTGGGAGGCAAATACAATATATTTTTAGGAAGAGAGGCTAATGTTAAATATCATGGAGCCTATTTCTGGAGTTTTGTAAACACTCATATAAGTATGAATAGTTTCGAAACACTTGCTGTGTACTAGATTTTCCAGAAAAACTTCAAGAGCAAGAATGGTGTGTGTTCCTCACTGTACTTTGACAGTGACTTAATCGTGAGCCCATAACAGTTTCTGAAGAAGAAAGTTTAAGACTTCTAATTTTTTAATGATTCTTTTTTGCAAGCTGACTGTCTTAAAAGACAACTAGAAAGACTACACCAGCACGTTTATTTTATTCATTAAAAAAGCAGGTAAATTTTGAAGAACTTTTTTAAAATGGTCACCTGAGATGATTCAAGTGAAAATTTCATTATTCAGTCTTATGACAGCTGTATGCAACAGACCTTCAATCTTACTGCTGACTTATCCTGATTAAGAAAAAGTCATAAATACTTGAAGAAAAACCTACAAGTGTATTCATACAGTTATGGAACATTTTCATTGCAACCTGTGTTTGAACAATGTAACTCATGGAAGACAGACACAGGGAAAGATAGAAAGAAGTGTTTGTGGTGCTATACTTTGGGAGAAATTATGAATGCTTGCAGGCTCTTGTCTCGCTGGGTGACTTCAATCACCTTGAAATCTGCTGGGAAAGTTGCACAGGAGGCAATCCAAGAGATTCCTGGGATGTATAAAGGGTAACTTCTTGAGCCAGGCAATAGGCAGCCCTACCAGAGGGAATTTGATAATGAATCTGATGGTCACCAATGCAAACAAGCTAGCTGGGGACATGAAGACTGGGAACAGGCTGGGCCACAGTAGTCCTGTGTTGGTGGAGTTTGAGGGATATGGGTCAGGTAAGGAGTAAAGTTAGACCTTTTCATTTTATGAAAGCAATTCCTAAAGAAAGAAGATAGCTCTTCAGAGACATAGTCAGTGAGATGCCTGGGAGACTGCCCAGAGGAACAAGGGAGTGGAACAGAGCTGGCAGATCTATATGGAAGTCTTATGGCAGAGCGCAATAACTAACAATTCCTGGGAACAAGAAATCAGGCAAGGAGAGCAAGAGATCAGCATGGTTGAGTAGGTTACTGCTGATCAAACTAAAGAGAAAGAAACAAATGCATAGGGGCAGTTGAAGCTAGGACTGGTCACCTGGGAAGAATATAGACACAAAGTTCAGTTGTGTAGGGATGGGGTGAGAAAGGCCAGGATGAAGCTGGAACTCAACCCAGAAAGGGGTACAAAGAAGAACAAAAAGGTCTTCTGCAGGTATGTTAATCAGAATATGAAAGTCAAAGAAGGTATACACCTCCTGATAAACAAGCTGGAAAAATAGTAACAAGGGGTGAGGAGAAGGCTGAGGTACTCAACAACTTCTGTGACTCAGTCTTCAACAGCAATCTCTCTTCTCACACCCCTGAAATGAATAGACAGCAGGATGGGGACTGGGGGAGGAAAAGTCCCTTCCAATGTAAGTAAAGAAGAGGTTCATGGCCATCTGAGAATACATGTGCACCAGTGAGATGCATTAAGAACCAATGAACATTGATCTGAGAACTAGAGTTTTGAGGGAATTGGCTGATGTAGCTGCCAAGCTACATTCCATGACATTTGAAAAGTCGTGGCTGTCAGGTGAAGTCTTAGCGGACTGGAAAAAGGGAATGTTGTACACATCTTTGGAAGGAGAACCCTGGAAACCACTGGCCTTTCAGCCTCACATCTGTGCCTGAGATCATGATGGAGCAGATTGTCCTAGAAGCTATTCTAAGGCAGTTGGAGGACAGGAAGGTGATTTGAGACAACCATCAAGGCTTCATCAAGGGGTGAAGGCAACCTAGTGGTCTTCTATCATGGAGCGACTCCATCAGTGGACAAGGGAAAGGCTACAGGTGTCATTTACCTGGACTTCTGTAAAGCCTTTGACACAGACCCTCAAAACATCCTTCTCTCTAAATTGGAGAGAGATGGATTCTATGTGTGGACTGCTGGATGGATAAGAAAGTGGTTGGATCACAGAACCACATAATCAGCTTGGTTGGAAAAGACCTCTGGCATCATTAAGTCCAAACTATGACCTGAACGCCACCTTGTCAAGTAGACTATGACACCTAAGCGCCACATTCAGTCTTTTCTTAAACACTTCCAGGGACAGTGATTCTACCACTTCCACATTCCAATGCCCAATCACCCTTTCTGCAGAGAACTTCTTCCCACAGCTTAAGACTGTACCCTTTTGTCCTGCTGCTGTTTGTCTAGGAGAAGAGACTGACCACCACCTGGCTACAACCTCATTTTGGATAGTTGTAGAAAGTGATAAAGTCTCCTCTGAGCCTGCTCCTTTCCAGGTTAAACAACCCCTCAGCCACTCCTCATAGGACCTATGTTTCATTCCCTTCACCAGCCTCCTTACCCTTCTCTGGACACACTCCAGGACCTCAATATCTTTCATAAATTGAGGGGATTGGAACTGGACACAGTACTGAAGGTGCAGTCTCACCCATGCCAAGGACAGAGAAGAATCACTTCCATGGGCCTGCTGGCCATGTTACTCCTGATAAAGGCCAAGATGCTATTGGCTTTCTTGACCACCGGGGCACACTGTTGGCTCATGTTCAGCCTGCTGTCAATCAGTACCCCCAGGTCCATTCCTGCCTGGCTGCTTTCCAGCCACCCTGTCCACAACCTATAGTGCTGCAGGGGCATTGTTGTGACCAAAGTGCACTCAGCACTTGGTCTTGTTGGACCTCTTACTGTTGATTCAGTCCATCAATCCAGCCTGATCAAGTCCCTTTCCAGAGCCCTCCTACACTCCAGCAAATCGACACTCCCTCCCAGGTTGGTATTATCTACAAATTTGTTAGTGGTAGACTCAAATCTTCTCATCCAGATCATCAATAAAGATGTTAAATAGGACTGGGCCCAGCACGGATCCCTGGAGACAGCACTAGTGGCTGGCCACCACCTGGATGCAGCACTGTTCACCAGCACTCTCTGCACCTGGCCAGCCAGCCAGCTCTTAACCCAGTAGAAAGTGTACCTGTCCAAGCCATGGGCTGCCAGTTTTTCAGGAGTATGTTATGGGAGACAGTGTCAAAGGCAGGGCCCCTCCTAAATCCATGCTGGCTGGGTCTGATGATCCCTCATCTGTCCTGTAGGTGCTGTGTAATCACACTTAAGATGATCTGCATCATAACCTTGCCAGGCACTGAGGTCAGGCTGACAGACCTGTAGGTTTCTGGATCCTCCTTCTGGACCTTCTTGTGAATGGATGTCACATTGACTAGCTGCCAGTGATCTGAGACCTCCCTGGTTAGCCAGGACTGATGATAAATGACTGAGAGTGTCTTGGCAAGCTCTTCTGCCAGCACCCTCATCACCCTAGGGTGGATTCCATCTAGTTCTACAGACTTGTGAGCATCTAAGTCTCTCAGATGGCCACTAACTCCTTCCTCCTGGATTACAGTGAGGCTATTCTGCTCCCTGGCCCTGTTTACCAGCTCAGGAGGCCAGATGGCCTGATGATAACCTGTCTTACTCTTGAAAAATGAAGCAAAGAAGGTGTGAAGTACCTCAGCCTTTTTCTTATCTTCTTACCTATGTTCCCTCCAGGGTTCAATAAAGAATGGAGGTTTCCCTTGCCCATCCTTTTCCTATTAATGCATTTATAAAAACGCTTTTTATTATCCTTTAAAACTGAGCTTTTTCCTTTCTGATTTTCTTTCTGCATGACTTAACAATATCCTTAAATACTTCCTGAGCTGCCTGCCCCTTTTTCCAAAGGTGGTACAACCTTTTTATTCCCCTGAGTTCCTGCAAAACTTCCTGCCCAGCCAGGCCAGTTGTCTTCCCCACTGGCTCACCTTCTAGCCCATAAAGACAGCCTGCTCCTGTGCTTTCAAATTTTCTCTCTGAAATCTGTCCATCTTTCCTAGATCCCTTTGTTTCTAGGTGCTATTTCCCAAGGTAATCTCTGAATCAGTATCCTGAATAGGCTGAAGTCTGTCCTCCAAAAGTCCAGGGTAGAGGTTTTGTTGATACTGCTCCCTGTTTAAGCAAATATTGAAAACTATCATTTTGTGGTCACTGTATGCCAGACAGCCTCCAACCACGACATCTCCCACTTACCCTTCTCTACTCCTAAACAGCGGTTTAGTGGAGCCTCACCCAATAATCTTGCTCACAGATTGCAACAAGAAGCTATTTTCCATACACTTCAAGAATCTCCTAGAGCTCCTCTTCTCCACTGCATTGAGTTCCTAGCAGACATCTGGCAGGTTAAAGTCTCTCACAAGAAAAAGTGCTGATCATCTTGAAACATCCACCTGCTGCTTGTGGAATACTTCATACACTTCTTCATCCTAATTGGGTGTTCTGTGACACACTCCCACAAGTATGTCAGCCTTGTTGGCCATCCGCTCATTCTTAACCAGAGGCACTCAACCTTATCAACACTAACCTCAAGTTCTGCAGAGCCAAGAAACTGCCTGACATACAAACCCACCCCTTCACCCCTCCTACCTTGACTATCTGTGCTGAAGAGCATGTAGCCATCCATTGCAGCATTCCAGTCATGCAAGTCATCCCATCATATGTCTGTGATGGTAAATATAGCTTTCCTGCTGCACCATGGCTTTCAGCTCCTTTTGTTTGTTACCCCTACTGTGTGCATTAGTGTAGATGCACTTCAGCTGGGCTGCTGATTTCACCCCTAACTCTTTCTTACCACCCTTAGGCTCATCTCTGGGCAGCCTGGTTTCATCCCTTTCTCCCTTCAAACCCAGTTTAAAGCCCTCTCAAACATTAAACACCTCTGCCAACTCATAGGCTACAGTTCTTTTGCCCTTGCTAGACAGATGAAGCCAATCTGATTTTAACATGCCTGGTGACATAAAAATTGCACCATGATAAAAACAAACAAATAAACAAAATTCTGTTGATGGCACCAGTCCTTAAGCCACATATTGATAACATGCGTTTTCCTTTTCCTTTCATCATGCATCCCTGCTACTAAAGGAATTCAACAGAACACCATCTGCACTTCTGTCCTGTTAACTAATCAACTCAGAGCTTTGAAGTCCTTTTTAATTACCCTGACACCCCTCTTATCAGTCTCATCACTGCCAACCTGGCAAGCAAGCTGTGGGTAATAATCGGGGGGCTGAATTAATTCAGAGAGCCTCCTGGTGATATCCCTTACCCAGGCGCGGGGGAGAATGGTCCTATGCAGAGGGTTGTGGCTCAGAGTCCCAATGGGCATCAGTGACAAGTGTGTCCCTCAGGGTTTCACACTGGGACCAGTGTTAATATTTTCATTAATGACATAGACAAGGGGATCCAGTGCCCCCTCATCAAGTTTTCAGATAACACTAATATGAGTGGTGCAGTTGACACACCTGAAGGGTAGGATACCATCCAGAGGGAACTGGACAAGCTTAAGAAGTGGCCCATGGCAACCTCATGTGGTTTAACAAGAACAAGTGCAAGGTGCTGCTGGGCAATAAGCAGTTCAGGAGCAGCCCTGCTGAGAAGGATTCAGGGGTGCTGGTGGAAGAGAGGCTGGACATGAGCCAGCAATGTCGTCTTGCAGCCCAGAAAGCTGATTGTATCCTGGGCTGCATCAACAGCAGCATGGCCAGTGAGGATTGTGAGGATATGGAACAGGTTGCCCAGACAAGCTGTGGACACACCACACCTGGAAACATTGAAGGTTGAAGGGAGCACTGAGAAACATGATGTAGTTGAAGATGTCCCTGCTTGTTGCAAGGGGTTTGTACTAGAGGGCACTTAAAGGTCCCTTCCAACACAGACTATTCTATGACTCTTTGAAAATCATATTCAGAAAGGAGAACATCATGTGACCTCTGAGTACCATAATGATGATAAAAATGCCAGAGACACATGAGAAATACTATATCAATCTTAAAAGACACTAAATTACAAAGAAGAAATAATGGTCTTTATAATTAATTCAAGATATGTTCTAAAGTTCACTTTGAATTCAGAATAAACCTATTTCAGACTGGTTTTCACTTAAATGCTACAACATAACATAATAAATAAAGTTTTCAGATGTTACCTTTGCTCTAAGTAGCTGTTTTATCTGTACCTTGTTTCAGATTTTTTTTACTGTGATTCAGAATACTACACAGTACCAATTCTTATGACCTGTTCAGGAGTCAGCTTTGGCTGTCATTGTATCATTACATTGCTAATCTGGAGTTTGTTTCCTAATTATAATTCAAGCCAAAATGGGGGTTTTTTGCTTACGACGAATGTATCATTTTATTCCATGATTAAATTTTAAATTGAAAAATTATCAACTTTTGAATAACATTTCATAACTGCTGTATAGAAGCTAGTTCTGGTTGATGAAAATGTGCTTTTCTGATAAAAAAATTGAGTTAAAATTATTTTTTGCTAATATGGCTGCAAAATGTACCTCATGTCTGGCCTCATTCTGTTCTGATTTAGGATTTCTCTTGATCTCATAAATGAAGTGGAATTTTAAGGCACATAAAAGGGACAAAAACATGGTATGTTTTTCTTTCTTTTGGAGACTACACAGTTTAATAGCTTGAATAAGATCTAGAGAAGAGAGACTAGAGATAGTCTTCTTTCATAGCAGAAATAAACAATCAAAAATTGAAAGAAGCCTGTGTAATTTCCTACTGTGTTCTGGTTACAGCAGGGATTAAGTGCGTTGTTCTAAATTTTTAAGAAATTACTTTTCATATCCCTTATGTTTCTTTGGGTAATGCTAACCCTAATAGCAGGAGTAACATCTACTAGGAGTGCATTTTAGTAATTGTCTTAGTTTAGAAGACAACTAAGATATTCATATGGACCAGAAAAGAAGGGCTTCCCCCCAAAAAATCACCACAGTTTTGAAATTTCGGAGTTTTCATCAGAAAAATGTATGTGAACAAAGGATAACCATTCTTAACTATAAATATACATATATATATATATATAAAATATTTATATATATATACACACACATATACATATATATGTGTATATATATGTGTATATATATATATATGTGTGTGTATATATATATATATATATATAAAACCAAAACTAGGCCAAAACAAACAACTACCCTTTACTCCCAAAGAAAAAGGGACAAAATCCTTTAAATTAAACTGAATTTTTGTCTCTGTTCCCTTTTGGTGCAATTATATTTATGGACAGCTGGGGTCGGTGCAGCGCCTCGGCTGGCAGTGAAGTGACTCACAGTTTCTCTGGTAAGACAAAATAAAAGGGCGGTCTGTAAATCACTGACTTCTCTGAATCACTGATGTGGAGGGATAGAGGCCAAAGAGGATGGAGTGGAACCCTCTGGCAGGCAATGCAAAGTCTTCTCTTTTGTCCTCCAGTCAGGGACAAGAGACTAGGCACAGGGGCTGGTGGTGGTGGTGCTCGCTCCTCTGCAGATGGAAGCCAGCTCAGGAAAAGGGATCTGTAGCAAAGGATCCAGGACCACAGCCACAGCTCTCCTCTCTCTCTCCCTCTAATAAGCAGCACAGAGCAACAGACCTGAGCTAGGGTTGTGGGTAGCCAAAACCAGGGCAACTCAGACCCCTTCAAATACCTTCCCCAGTCTCACAAACAGTGGTGGTTTTTTTTTTCACTCACCACAGCTGGCTAAAAAGAAGGTGATGTCCCTCTGCCCTTCGAGAAACTTCTCCCTTCCCCCTCAAGCAACCAAGCTGGAATTCAAAGCAGGTGGCTACTCCTTGTTTTATCTGGTAGCATGGGGGTTGATCATTAGCTACCAAATTCTGCGGTGGCAGGGAGAGAGAATTTCTTTAACGTTCAAAATTACAACAGTCATCTCTTCAAAAGCTGTATTAATTAACGCTTGCCAGAATCAAGATGTTACTACAGTGTTTTAATAATTTCACAACATTAGTATTTTTCTATAACCGAGTTTACGATGGAGTAGTGGAGACACTGAATTTAAATCTCACTGGACAACTTAATTATTACCTAAGAGCCAATATAATGTGTATGTTGGGGGAGGGACAGGTCAGAGTCCACATGGACCGTCCTGCAGCCCCATGGCAGAGCGCACAGAAGGTGCATGGCAGAGCCAGCCCACATCATAGCCCCTAGAGCCTCTAAGTGGCTGCATCACCCCTCACTCTGGCCTAAAGGGCACTAAGTGGGCAGTGGGCCAGATGTGCCACCTTGGAGGGGCAGCCACTGTATATAAACCACAAAAATACAGCCGCCCAGGGACTCCCATCTTGCCTTTTCTCTCAGTGGTGAGGAGCTTGACTACTTGGCATTTGTGATTAAACCAAAGTTTATGTTTCAGACTGTGGCAAATACAACATTTCCTTATGTAAGCCTAGCCTGATTGAACAAACTTTAATTTCAGATTTATTTTGCATTCTTCCTCAAAACAATAATCAGCAAAGTACAGAACTCTGAAATCTTCCAAATATTCTAGTGCTACTTGGATAATGTGACCTACCTTTTGATTATCAGAGACTGCTATGGTGCTACATGTGCCCTTAAACATAGGTATAGAACAGCATATCTAACATTTACAAAGAAATATCCTTGAAGCAATGATATCACATGCAAAATATTTCTATTTTAAAATAATCATAATCCTACAAACATATAGTTATTCAAAGTCAAGCACAAATCACAAGTAAAAATTGTATAATCAAAACAGGGAATACGACTTTTACTTGGCACTGAAAGAAGTCATTACACAGTTGCATGAAAGAGGCTGAGTTAATGTTGAGATTGTCCACACTCATCAAATCCCAATGAATTACAGCAATAGCAAAAGTTAACTCTACGCTATAGATTTGAACTACTACAGAGGGTTATTGTCATGACCTTTAGATAATGCTTTCGTATGTGTGGACTGTCTTCTTAACATTTTATCTGAACTGACAGTAATAATATGGGACCTATACTTAAAATCCAGTAATCCAGTGGTTTGCCTCTATCTACTGTCATTTGTCCTGTCAGGATTGAAATGCTGTCACTTCCAAAAGGTAGGTTTCTGCTAAGTGAGGAAAGAGAAAATACTGTTAGCAGTATCATCACACAAATTAGACATTCTGATGCAGCATCAAAATTAAAGCTTCCAAAGCTTACAGAGAAATTATATATACATACAGAGAGAAATAAAAACTGAAATCAATGCACACAGGTTAAATGGATGCCAGGATTTAAAACCTCAGCAATGAAAGGAAATCTGAGAAAAGCAAGGCATTTTTACAGACTAATGTTAACATTTTATAAAACAGATGTTAATACTGAACACAGTATTAACATTTGTTAATTCCAACAATATAGCTTATGTTCATGGAATTAAACTATACAGAAGTGACATACTGAACTTTTCACTGTATCAAAGCAGGCTGAGTCAGAACTGTACCATTTAAAAGATGTAGGAACTTTGGTAAGAGCCCGGAAAAAATATCTTCATCAGAAACATTGTATGTTGGTTGTTTCATATCTTAGAGGGTTTTCTTAAATTGTCTTATTATTAGCTATATAGTCATTAGGTTATTTGCATTGGAAGAGAGACTTGAAGACTGGTTAGGAACACATTTACTTTACATATTCCAGAAAAAATGAAACTCAGATGGAAAAACCTTACCACCTATCTCAAATTTGCAAAGACAATCACTAATAATCTTCCAATATATGAAGATTTCCATTGCCATTTTAATTTCCCCTGAAGTATGTACACATTATCTTGCAATCTTCATTTATACTGTTGGACACTGTTGTTTTCATATGGTTTGCCCTTCAGTGCATGGGCTTATATATATATCTCCAAAAGTTTTCCCCTTTTAATTTTAGGGACTAACTCCAAGACCACTAGAGCTGCTTATCTGAAAAATGAAAATAATGATTGTTTCTTAGGAGCAGCTAAATTTCAGTTGAGGGAAATGTGTAAGGGAGAAGCAAACCCATAGAGTGGAAGAAGAATCAGTCAAGTCAGGCCCAGGTAAAACCTTCATAAAACTCAAGGAAGAATATAGTGAATATGTGACTGTTGTGAGGAAAACTGAAAGTATCTCAACATAAAGGGAAATGGAAAATGGGCTTTCTTTTTTATAAACTTCTGTAAAAATGAATCAACTGGCTGTGTCACTTGAGTGGCTCAGGAGGTTTTGTAAATTACTTTCACTTAGTTAATCAACAGAGAATATTGCCTTCCTGAGCTAGTCAAGATCAGCTTGGAGAAGGGTATACATGGCTCCATCTGAAATGGAGTACAAAAGCTAAAGAAAACCAAGTAGCAGACTGGAACTGACTTCAAATCAAGCATTCTTTCCTGAGTGGTGAGTATGTTTGGGATGTCCAGAACCATGATGGTGAGCATACAGAACCTCATGGTGGGAGTCACAAACCTTTCCGATAACGGAGACATGCTAGCCTTTACAAAATGTGTGGTTCTTTCTTACAAAACAGTTCAGGCTTTAGCTTTTAAAGTAAGTGTTAGATGGCTTCATCTCAATAATTTACATTTTAAGTTGATTCTTTACCCCCCTTTTATTTAGAGACACATGAATAATACTCAGAGCACTAGTTTTATAGGAAAAAAGAATTAAAAATAGCAGACAGCTTGTGATGATCGGAGTACCATACAAAGAAATAAAATACTACAATCCATTTTCTTATTTAACCCTAAGGGAAAAAGCTGATTTAATGTTAAATTTATAAACGCTATTTGCATAATACTTGGCGTGCAGAATACAAATGCCAGTGCCAGTGGCATCACAATGGTAAATGTCATTATGTTTAATTATGTTTGTTAAAATAGTACACTCTTGAAGGTTATATATTTTAAATCAGCCTAAAAAGATGTTTCTTTTTCTATTTCTAATCCAAATGGCTTTTATTTCACAGTATTTAAGTAATTGTAGTAATTCTTCAGCCACTAGAAATTGGGTTTCTACAAGTAAAATATGCATATTAAAGCAGCCAGAAAACTTATTTTAATAAAATTCCGTTATGTTTTTAGACTATATGAAGCTATTTCACCCAAGATGTAAAGAGATACAAGCTAAAATAATACCATAGCAATAGATACTTTACTACCAACTTAAAAAGTTAAATACAAGCCCTCCATATCCTATAAATTGAGATTACAGTACTGATTAGGAGATAATATTTATTTATTTATTTATTTTTTACATAGTATATATAAAGTATGAAGGAAAGCAAAAATGTCCTCCCCTCAAATTTTGACTTCACTAGAGAGACAAATATGCACCCGCCCCCCAGCTCTGAGATACTCAAGTTCAAGTGAGCCTACAAAGTAACGCCTGTGAAATTGCATCCCACGCATATCAAGACAATTAAAGTGTGGATCTCAACATAAAATTATGCTCTTCTACACAGTCCACTTGAAGGTCTCAGAATATCAAAATACTTGTAGGACATAGAATTTAAAGGAATATTCTTAATATTTCAGTAGTGCTCTCAAAGCAAGAGAAGTATTTCTAGCACAGCCAGTTATGAGCTGTAAAATATTTCTAACATAAACACATATTTATCTGCCATAACATCTTAATGCAATATGAATACCTCGTACACTAAACACTGCACTTATTTCTGTCTTGACGTAGTCATTACAGTAATCATTTGACGTGGCAGCTAAATGAGCATGTACTGATTTATGTATTTATATACACTTAATCCATTTTTCCATTAGCTACACACAGAAGATACTGGATGTTGCTGTAAGTAAAAATAAAAACACTAAGGAAAAAACCTTGAGCAGATAATGATTTAAAACTAATTCTTTTAGGATGTTTGGGCAAATATAGTGAGTTTGTTATCTTCATACTTAGCATAAAATATGCTGTTTCAGAAAATTTGATCAAATTAATAATAAGCCCTTGTAGCATATCCCAAGTTTCCAGCAATATTGATGTGAAGATGGCAGTGTTAATGCACAGCATTCTTTTTCAAATATCAAATTTATCATCTACTATGAGCAGTTTCACAGCACTTTCAGCAGATGCTGAACCTAAGTGTCTGAGCATATCTCTAAAATTACTTTCATAGATAGCCTACTGCACACAAAAACGCTGGTGGACACATTCTTGAGGAGTTAAAAATATCAAACTGAATGTTGTAGAAAAAAAAAAGAGGAATTCAAGTCTTAGCTTGCTAAAGGAAAATACTCTTACTTCTGCATTTTCATTTTGATGTAGTTTAAATTGTCCATTGTTTTTAAAGGAAAGCAGCAAAATGACTGACATTTTTATAAATGTCATAGAATTAATTAAGTTGCAGTGAATGTCTGGAGGTTCTCTGTTCTGGTCTGTCACTCAAATCAAGGCCAGCATAGGTCAGGTTGTGAAGGGCCTTCTCTGGGAAAGCTTTCAGTATATCCCAGTAAGAGGTTCCACAATCTTTCTACACAGCTTTTGTTGAGTGTTTAGCTATCCAGATTGTACATTTTTTTACTAGTACAATTATGCCAGAATTGTAGCAAAAACTGTAGTACATTATAAACTCAAAGCTATTCTTTTAATTTGATGAGGCATCTATAAAATGACATTTTAAATTTTTCTAAATTAAAAAAATTGTAATCTAAAGGAAAATTAACAATATAAAATAAATACAATTCCTTCAATTTTTTTTTATGTCTGGATAATGGTTCATATCTGAAGTCTCATAGTATCTCTTCATAATTTTCAGGGACAATATAATTACAAAAGTTAGCAATATTAAACATTGGCACAGTGACTTGGCCTTTAGAATTTGACATTTAATGGTTTGAAACCAGCATTGAGATAAACAAAAGGCATGCAAACTACAGATATGTGATAAGAATAATGATAATCCAGAATTTCTGGTTTAGACTTAAATCAGACTTTAAAGTTCAGACTTAAATTTTGTAGAGAATTTTAAACTTTTGAAGCTTATGTTCTGACTGAAACAACGTCTTTACTCCTGCAGCTGTCACTGCAGCCTCTTTCTTTATCACTGACTTCAGCTTCAAAAATTTCCTTTTACTTTCATCTTTGCAATCTGATTTTCTAAGTTCTTAATTTTTACTATAAAATGATAATGCACATATCACGATTAAAACAGATTAAACAGACACATGTTATTCTGTATATTCTGTGTTATAGAACAGTAAATTATCAGTATTCAGTTACTGTGGCATATATTGGAACCACAACTTTGGTCAGAGATCAATAATCCTTAAATTAGTCAGAAAATTGGGACAATGCTGCAAAAAATTAAAAAAAACTCCTCAACCTCAATGTTATGAAACAAAAATTCATCTTGTGATTCCAAAGTCCATAATTAGCTCCCTTTCAACTACTAAAATGTCCAGCAATCACTGCTTCCGTTTTTAATTTTTCACTTTGCTTTCTGCGTGTTTATAAGATTGACAATGTCAACCAGTCTCTTTATCTTAAGCATTATCACTGTTATCATTAAGTGGATCTGCTTCTGGGCATTGTAAAAACCATTACCTAGAGACTCTCAGATAGATTTTCAGCTATAGGGAGTTTTCACAGTAGCCAACCCACTCCAACTGCTTAACAGGGAACATGATGAATCTGATGTAACAACACAGAGGAATATGCCCTGGACAATGTATCAGGTGGATTAATTTTATTTTTTTTTATTTTGCTGTTTACTCTCACATTCTTACTCTGCATGTCATTTCACCTGTCACTCTGCATATTCTCAACTCCTAAGCAATTATACTTACACTTAACCTGAGTGCCTCAGTTTGCAGGTGTTCAATGTTTTAAGAACTGTTACAGACCTTCAATAACCCTCAAAAACGGTTTCTACTAACATTTAAGAGAAATAGATATTCATTCTATTTTTCTAAATGTCTTTAACTCTTCACAGAATCAAGTGAAAAGGAAATTTCCAGGTTCCCTGCAGGAAAAAGGTGAGAGCTTAGAGTTATTTTAAACTTTGTAAATCTGCATTAGAGTTTCAGTGCATCTCATATTATTAGCTGTTTAACACTTGATACAGTGCTACAGTGTTATAAAAATAAGATAATAAAAAAGAATTGTGACTCCCCTCAAGAATTTTAAATTCTGCCACAGATGTTATGATGAGCCATCCAAATTCTGGGCTAGAATGTGTATAGTATTGTACCTACCTATGAAAGAACTCACTGATGACTCAAGGCAGTCAAAAGTGTCGACTAACAGAACTTCTGTTTATCTGAGGAACATTTTGGCTCACATAAATGACTACCTGAACAGTAACTGCTTCTGAAAGTATCTGCTAACTACATATGTCCCCAAATATCAATTCTCTTATGTATAACCTCTGTCTAACTTTAAGACTGGGGGAAAAAAAAAAAAAAAAGAAAAGAAAAAAAAAGAAGAAGGCAGTAAGAAGGAAATTAGCAGGTTGTGTGTGGGTTTTTAATCAATTTGGAAAAATATCTAGAATCTAACTGTTAAAATTCTTAATTCTCTATATGCATCCAAAAAATCCATAAATACATAAGAGGAATTTAATGTCTTTATAGCATATGATGAAAAGGTTTAGGCTTTATTGAGCAGAAGAATTGTATTCTTTTTCTTCTGGCCTAGTTAATATTTCAGGACAATAATTTCCAGCAAGATAAATCAATACCCTCAAGACTTCCAAGGTTCATGAAACACTGGTTTGTAACAGTGAGTGAAACAAAACAATGAGTTAATATCCTTGCATATTCTAGGGTGAAGAAATTGATGCTATCAGAATAAATTTGGAAATGAGATGCATTTTGCATACAATCACTGAAATTTCCAAATCAGTGAGTCATTGAGTAATTTCGTTTGCATAATAAATCTTCCCAACCACCAGCTGTTGAAACAATGTGAAATTTAATCAACAAATATTACAAATCCCAAAAATGCACCTGATGTCCTATCTATCTGTACTGTCTTTACACATAAATAGTTATAACCACATTGTTTAGTAATGACTACTGCTGATTCTTGACAGAATACCTAAGTAAATCTTCTGAGCAGAAATACTTGAAGAAAATATTGACTGTATTATGAATTGAATAATTTATATTTAGAAATATTTCTATAGAATTGGAACTTCTTGACTCTCAAAGGGTCATTCCCTTTTAAAAAGGGAACTATTTTCCACTTATTTATAGCACATGCCTATAAAAATATATTACATATGCAAAGATCATTTGCAATTTCATGGAAGGAAGCCTTTGTGTTAAGTTACACATAGATTCTTACACAATTTCCATAAATATCTGATTGCTGCTCATATCACAAATAAACTTCTTCAAAGAAGTATTCCATAACTACTTCAACTTTGGTGCAGTAGATATTAAATTGTAACAATTAGAAGAATTTCAAATTGTAACAATTAGACGTATTTGCTGAAATTGATTTTTTTACACCAAATCACTTAATCACCAATTCATTAAGGGATTTTGAATCACTTTTATACTTATTCATGCTATATAAATGTATTTTAACACCATTTTTCATCAAAACAAGTCTGTGAAAACATTGCTATTGAAGAAGCTACTTAACATTAATCAAGGACATATTTTGCAATTGAGCACTCTTTTCAATATTCATCCATTTCTTTCTCACAAGCTTTACATTTATGGAAGAGATTTTTATTAGTGTCTTCCCTATCACAAATTAAAATAGCAGTATTTTCCTGAGTAGCTCTCGTAGTCAGAACTATCTGGTCAGAGCATAATTTTACTCTTAGAGTTTACTTTCAAAACTATTGCCTAATTAAAAGGATTAAAATATTAATATTCACTCATAGATTTTTATATTGTCTACTAATAAAATCAAGAAAGTGGTTTTGTATTAGGCAAGTGTCTGTTATCTTGGGAAAGCTATACACATTAGAAAGAAATGATGGCCAGACAGTAAGATTTTCCAGAGTACTGCAGATTTTTCACTCTCAGAATCTGGAGATGTGACTTTTTTCGTAGAGATTTTGTTGTAACTGAGGGGTATAAGAAAGAGTGACAGCAGGCAGAAAGAAATCTGTATTTGTTATTGCATTTATAAAATAATAAAATGAAGCAGATAAACCTCATGGGATTCTCATTCATTTACTCATCTACTCATAACATTTGGTGAGAAAGTATAATTAGTTTCTGTGGTGTAGGTAATATTTCTTTTCTTCAATCAATCTACTGTGTTTTGCTAGCGCATGAAACCAGTACCAAGTGATGAAATCTACACTGCTGTTTATAGAAAGGTGATACAGTTAATAAAATGTGTATGCATGGCTTCCTCTCAATTTGCAAATATTACACAAAAGATGCATAAGAACTGACAAACACAAAAAGAAAGAATAAAATTTTGTTCCTGAAGACAATACAGTCACATACAAAGTACAGCAAAACTCTGTCTTTGCAGGGAGATGCAGTCAGCACACTGTATAAACAGATTCAAGTTTATTCTTACACAGGTACCATTTATTGTCCAGCTCATCTTCTAAAAGCCTCGTAACATTTGCATTTTGTACATGAATTTTCACTTCCTTAATTTAGATCCTTTATCTTGGTCATTATCTCTCTTCTATTACTTTCTCTATTCTTAAATAGTATTTTTTGTAGTTTTCTACTATAGTAGCTTTAATCACAAGGTCTTATGACTTTTAACAAAGTAAATACAAAGTTTCTGGATTTGGATTCATTCTTTATGGTGCATAGAATTCTAACATGGAGATTTGGCGGGGGGAGCGGGGGGGAGGGGGCGGGAGGGGAACAACAGAAAAACAACACTAAAACCCAAAAACCACACTGGTAAGGTTTTAGCTGTTAAAACAAACCTAATGAAAGGATCTACTATTTCCACATAAGCAAGTTATAGTTGCTGCAAATATCCTTCTTGCATGACTCATTCTTTGCTGTGATAATTTTAATAAGCAGAATCACCAATTGGTCATAAATAATTCATAATCACCTGTCATGCCAAAGTTTCTCTTCCTTCTCTTAATCTGTTTTTTATGTAGGTATGTCCCCAAAGTAACTAAGTTCATAAGCCAGTAAGTCCAATAAGAGATATTAAAGCCTATTTAGTTTATCAACTGGGCATTCCTAATATCCTTACATACATATTTCATTATCAAGTTGGAGATTGAAGAAAGACATGTGCAATTAGGATGTAAACAACAATTTTTACTTGGCGTCGTTTAACCGCAGCTAGTTACTAAGTACCACACAGCTGCTTGCTCACCATGCCACTGGCAGTGGGGAGGAGAAAGTAAAGCACATTGTTTGAGATAGAAACAGTATAATAACTGAAACAAAAGATAGTAATAATTGTAATGAAAAGAATAGAGAGTGGAATAAAACACCAGAGAAACAAGTGTTGCACAATACAGTTGCTCACCACTCACTGACCAATGCCCAGCACATCCCCCACCAG
>JAWWLZ010000094.1:32302402-32314922 GCA_035041345.1 Poliocrania exsul
ACCTGCAGAAGTAAACTGTGAGGCAGTCCAGGGAAACCATAAACAGGGATTGTGTTCTCACTGATCAGGGATGCAGTCTGATGGTACCCAGCAGTACTCATGTGTGATGAGATGGTGTTATTTTGGTCCTTGTCTGGCCTTGCCACCAGCAAGAGTCTGTCCTTTTCTTGACAAGTTTTGAAAAACAAGCATAGATAACTTGGACTTTGCCCTTGAAGGAGAAACCTCTTGTGTACGCTGAAACCGTTTTGCAATCTGGCCACTTGCCAACAGAAAGTCAAGGATGAGTCAAGGAGAAAAATAACATGAGGATGATGAAGTAATGACCACCAATCCAAAAAGGGAGACCCTCAATATACACTGCGCAAGTGCAGGGGGATTTCCAGTTATATAATGGGAGGAGGGACTGGCGGCCTCTATCTGGGTGTGTGCTGTTGATAAATACCTAAATAGATGTCACAGACTGAGTGTATAAAAACAGACAGTTTCTGCTCCAGGTGGAGGTGTGTTGCCTCTGTAGGGATGCCTGCTAAGCATGTTAAGCCTACCAAAGGCCAAGGATGCAGCAGCATCCCAAGTCATACTTGGGATCTTGAGCACATTGGGGTCAGTATGTACAGTAAATATTTGAGAAACAGTAAACCTTAACCAAGTCTTTGTGCTAAGGAAACCAATAAAATATGGAGGCCATCTACTCTAATCCGTGGTTCAAAGTCAGCAATCCAGATCACATCACACAGGACCTTCTCTGAGAATGTTTTGAAATCTCAAAGGATATTGCACATGCACTTTGTCAACACTTTCCAATGCTTAATGACACATTGAAAATATTCTGGTATTTTTCTCCTATATCTACTAAGAATTCCCCTTTTAGCAGCTTGTGACAATGGCATCTTCTTTATTTGCTATGTATCTCCTTTTCTATCTTCTCCACACCATTCTTTTATTGAGAATCAGCATTACCAAAAGAGCAGACATCATCCCAGAGATCCCCTCTTATCTTTCTGTTCTTCAGGCTAAACAAACTACCTCCCTCAGCCTCTCCTTGTACATCAGGTGCACAAGCCTCTGACCATCTCTCACTGGCCTTCTACTGAACATGATGAACTGAACACCAGACCAAACACTCCAGATGTGCATTTGTGAGTGTTGGGCAGAGAGGAGTAGCCACTGCTCCTGACCCAGCTATGTTTTAGATACTCGGAGATTGTTTATATAGCAGATAATGCCTTGTCTTTTAACTAGGACAGTAGGCTTCCTTCAGAATTGTGACTCAGAGATTGTGTAGTTTCCTTTTGTTCTGCTTAGAAACAGGAAGCATAGAGGCAGACAGACCAGGCGTAGCCAAAGGGTCAAATACATTAAAAATAACATACAAATATATCTATTTCAACACATGAAGTTGGGCCATTGCTATTAGTTTATGTACCAGTTTTCTCTTCTTTCTAAAGACAAATATATTAGTAGGAGAAAGACAAGATATATTAATTTAAAAGAACCTTTCTTTTCGCTGATATGCACTGACAAATCTTCTGGTGTTTTCCTCTCTATACACAGCTCAATGTAAAATAAAGTCTTGAGTAAAATTTAAGCTGTTTGCAATAGAGCTGCATGCTGGTTTTTAATTATATTAAAAAATTTTACCATACATCTTTTTCTTAGAAATTTCTTAGAAAATTCTTAGACCAAAAAGAAATTTCCATTTATTAGTATTTTTTTTCCTAATGCTGCTTTCAGTCTATTATTGTTGGTCATTGCTTATACCTAGGAAAGAAGGCAGAATGTTTTTTTGCATGAGTCATTGTGGACAGAACTATAATGTACAGGGTGCTATACCACAGATAATTTTCCTATTAGTGACCCCTCCTTCAAAAGACTAAGAAGAAAATTTCTAGTTGTAGGATGAAACCCCAGTTTAAGTATTGCCATTGGGCTGACTGTTTGAACTCAAAATACAACTAAAAGCCATTTCTTCTTTGAAGAGAGAATGGTTAAGGAGAACTACCCCCAAAACAAACAACCATTTAATCTTACTAATAGTCTATGTGCATTCTCCATAAAGGTTACTCTTTTTGTCTAGATGGGAGATGATGTTTACTTTCTACTTCTTGTTTATGAGTGTATTCCTATTGATACCAAAACGTGGCAGAAACAAACTCCTTAATGCCAATGGGTAGGTGTTAAAAAGAACATTCTTCATTCAGCTCACTGCACGTTTCGAGGGTATCTCCTCCAATTGAATATGCTGAATGACAGACAGGGCTTTTTATTACACATACTTTTTTACATATTCATGATATATTCTCACTTTCTTAATACATATTTTGCAAAATCACACCCCTCTCAGAAATCCTTATTTGGTCCTTCCAGGTCTTCTTCTTCTTGACCTCGTTTCTCAACAGGCATAGCATCATGTTTTACCACAAAAACTGTAACATTTCTTTTTTTATCTTATCTGGGTACAAGAGCTCAGCTTACATCTTGTTTAAGTTACATCCCGTTTCTTTAAGTTACATCCCTTATCTAAATCTCTAGGACTTATTAGGCCAGAATGCTGTGAGCAGTATGTCTATTTCTCCTATCACTGTGTTGTAAAGAGCCAAATGAAAGGGAGCATATAAAAAGATAAATGAGAGAAGTAATGATCATTATTTGGGACAGAGAATACCATCACAGACTAAATTTAGGAAGGGAGACAAACAGGAAATTTAGAAAAGTATTTTCTTCTTCTTTCATAAATAAAATGCAGAAGAAGCCAAGTGAAAGTAAAACATCAGAGACTGATTGCATTTTGGGTGGTGAAAATAAGGAATAGTAAATTACCCTAGTGATGAAATAGAAATCTTGTTTAAAACCTAATCCAGACACATTTTAGTAAATGAGATATTTCAAAATATCATATTGAATATAACTTCATATGTGACCATATATAAAACACGGGATGCTGAGAATTGACTAACCCATCTACATCTGTTGACATTACCAATACTGTATCTCTGGTTTACAAAGCAAGAAAAAAAAAAGTGCTCACTGCCATCAGGACCTTTGGCTCTGTGTTTTCCTTCCTAATCACCTTGAGAAACTGATGATATATCTCCTCGAGCCTGACACAGTACTTACAGGAAATCATTCCATTTACTTCAGCAAACCTTTCACTCTAACCTCAATGTTCTTTCAAGGAAGTTATACTGTTATTTTCCTTCCTATTTAATATATTATGGTGCACTTAGAACCAAAATAAAACAGTAAATAAGTAAGACAATGATCAATAATATAAGAAAACAGACTCTGCAGTACCTCTAACAGAAGTTAGTAAGAAAACTAATTATAGTATTAACTGCATAATAGCAGACCCATTATTGATCTAGCAATTTTAGCAAAAAAGATTCTGAGTTCAACAATTCCTATGGAATTCGTCCCACAGTGCACAAAGCAGTTCCCCTTTCATTTGACAGAAAAGAAAGCAAGTGTGCATCTGATACTAGGTGCTTAAGCATGTTCATATGAAGCTGTAGTCCCCTTTCCAAAGATTTCTGTGGTGCAAACTCCAGACCAGATGGACAAGAAGTGATTTAGTCTGTCAAAAGCATTTCTGTGAACACAAAAAAACCACAGCTACATATAAGCTTGGGGAACTTCAGAATTTGGATACAAATCTGGGTTTTATTTTATGGGAGAAATAATAAGAAACTAGTCTAACTGTCTGCTTGCTTGTTTAAGTCTCTATAAAATGAAGTTTAGGTTTCAGTATTGCAAGAGGAATCTTAGAACTAAATCTCTTTTATTTTTTTGAGAATTATATTAAAATATACAAAGCTTGAATGCTTCTAAGTGTCTTAAGAAGTATTTTTTCAGTCTTTGCAAAACTTCCAATTCATGCTACAAACAAATCATAAACAGTGTTTTCCAGAATGCAGTCTGTCAATTCAGTTACTTTATGTCTTTAGAGCCAAGAGCAAAATCGATCGAATGCAGATCTTAACAATTATATTACTGTATATTTATTGCAAAAGTAGTAAAACACTAATAATAGGAAAATACCTTAATTTAATGATTTTAGGTATCTAACTTTATATTACAAAAGTACATTCTTTCCTTGACTGCCCTTCAGATTCACTTCCATGTATGCTTATTGCTTACTTATGCTTCATATTGACAGTTCATAATAATGTCTTGGATATGCCTACCTGTTTGAGGAGAATCAGTGATGTTGAGTCAATCCAGCAAAACTTATCAGGATCACTAAAACTTTGTCCTGCAATCAAAATATTTCTTAAACTGGAAAAATCTAGTGGGAGGAAAGCTAAAACAATACGTTTCCTTTTTTCCCAGTCCTGTAAGGCTTCTTCAAAGTGAAGCAATTTAATATTATATCAGCCAACAGGTCTACGCAACAACTTCATGATAAAAGCTGAAGCACTTACAATGGAACTAATGTGCATTTTTCAATCTACAGTGTAAGTACTATTAGCCTATACTGAGTTGATATATATTAGGGGTAGCTAAGCCATGGCAACGAGTCTAGTGTTGGAATGTGCTCAGCATGTAGCAAAACTGTCTCTACTGAAAAAAATAGTGACCCATACCCATTACTTTCTAACCAAGATAATAATTAACGCTGATGCCTAAAGGAGTTTTTGATTTTTTGATTTTTTCATTTGTATAGATTTTAGAAGTACTTGTAACTGTAGTAAAAGGCAAATTTAGTATGCTAATATTTCTAGCAGCTTAAGTTCAATGTTTATACATGCCAACCTCTGCCATTTATCAGTAGCTCAAATTCTTTTACTTATTTAGTCTTGTTTCCAAGGTAAAGAGCTGAAGGTTATCAGAAGGGCCTGCAGAATGAGACATAAATACGGGGCAGAGTGACCTAGAAGTCAGAACACTGGAAGAACTCCAAAAGCCCAAGGAAGAAGACTGATGAAGAGAGGGTCCCACTGACCCCAGACTCAAATCCGAAGGGGGTGGAACCAGGGTGGGACTGGGGCTGGACCGAGAGATGTGTGAAATGGGGATTGGGTAGACCATATTACAAAAACTATAGAAACCAGCATTCGGGAGGTGCACGTCAATATGTATTCCTATGGCCCCTAGGCCTGTTATTAAAGGACTTTTGCTTTTTATCTTATCCCACACTAACTTGGCTCAGAGTCCTGCTATGTTGGGGTCTCTCATGGCATCAATGCCATTGAGGAATTCTTAAACTGCCCTATAAGCCTTTTAATACATTGTATTGCCATACATTCCCACTCAAATAAAACAGTGAAAGACCTTTCTAATTTAACTCACCGATGAAAGCTGTATAAACTGGAAATCCTTTAGACAATTAAGGACTGTTGATTCTTATTGAACTAAGAAATTAATAATTTTACACCAAAAGGTTTTTACAGCATGATAAAATATTGCATACTTCTAACTAAAGGCAATTCCTTGTCTGGATGACTAACATTTAACTGAACAACATCCAGCTACTCCACACATGACTACAATACAAAAAGGTCTCTGACAATAAATCTGATTAGAAAAACAGAGATGAAAGGTGGGAAGAGAAATGAAGAAAGACTGCTGTTCCTTTAAATATTGAGGAGTTCTATCCAGAAATATAAACTGCTGATACATCTACAGAGTCTGTAAGAAAGGGGAAAAAATAACATCTTTTCATTACTTAAATGATTCCAACCAGAAGATCATCTAGTTTTCTGGTGGAAGACTGTGTATAAACTCCGTATATTGTACTACCATACTTTTTCATGTAGCCAAGACAACACAATGCGAGTAAGAGCACTCTCTCTTCCCAATACTGTCCCTTAAGTAAATCTGGAGAAGGCAAAATTGGATCAGAGCATCTGGAGAAGATCTAGTTTTCGTACTTACCTAGAGTGGGAATGGACCAAAAGCAAAAAAACAGTATTCCACTGGACGTACAGCTGAGCGCTGAGATGCTGACATGTGCAGGAGCATGAACAAAGGAAGACTAGACTAAATGCCCTCTGCCAGATGTCGTAATGCCTTCAAAAACTGAGTTTCTAAGTGAAGTACACATAAAAAGAACAGAAAATCAAGCAGTCAAGCACAAGAACAAACACCATGGGCTTTAGTGCTGTAGTTTATTACTTTCAGTTTTTCAATATTTGAATGCAAGACCAAGAAAATATGTGAAGATATTAAAAGACTTTCAAATTTAATGAGATATAGTATCATAGGTGGAATTATTTTCTTTACAAAAAGATATTGCCTTAGGTAGTTAATTAGACTTTTGGAAATATTAAAAAGGAAGGAAAACCTCTGCGCTTCTCCAAAGCAGAATGAAACAGAAGTGCCTACTGTTTGTAAATACATCTTGGCACTGTGTAAATAGGAAAATCAGACTGAATGGTTAACAAGAACAGACAAAACACTTCAGAATATAAACAAATCATCAGCTTGACTCAAAAATATTCATCAAAGCAATTAATTAGCTACATAAGAGGAGTATGCACACACCTTTCAGAAGGTTTGTCTGTCAGGTTTCATTAGCATTAGTAAAGAAAAGGTTTGAATATGGCTGTGGAATTCCCCTTAGGCAACAAAAGAAAGGAAGTTATTTTTCCAAACCCACAAATCTCATTCAACTCTCAGTTCTGCCTCCCCAGTCCTCTTTGTGAGGGTTGGTTTCTGTGGACATACATGCACGTAGGACCTAGTAAGCTCAGAGATATGACTAGAAACTAGATGTGATGTGGGGTATAAAATAAATATTAATTTTTTTAAAAAAAATTAAGCTCACAGAAATTCCATGTCATTATTTCCTTCCTGCAAGCCAATTTAACTCCTATCTCTGTCAGACATGTGCAAGGCTTATAAGTGAATACACTCCAACTCAGCTACAGTGGAGTTGTTTGTATGCTGTATATGGGTATTTGAAGTGTTCCTCTGACACTTTTACACTACAGGAAGATCTGAAAATACCCTTTATTGCCAGGATTTTAAAAGAAAATAAACAAACAAACAATCAAATCAATTAAAAGGCTTATCCATCTTTTCTATCCAATCTGGTCAGCTGTCTATAGTAGATGATGGCCTGCTTCTCCCAGTGAATAAATCTTATATGTTATCACATTCAAATTCTTCCTCTATTTCTCAAAAAAAAAGACTTAGCATACATTTAACAAAAATTAAAATGCCACAGAGAGAAAAACTATACCTTTAAGCTTTTGGTGTTTTATCGAACTTTTGAAGCACATCCAACTAAACTTACCAGCACTTATGTGCTTATAAAGACATTCTAATACAGACAACTTCTTCTGTGAATTGGCCAGATCACAAAGAAGAACAGAGAAGTCCCTCAGCTCCCTCACTTAAAATCTACAACCTCTTAAAAATTCTATAAAAGGGTATTTATTGATCTGCTCTCCACCATCCTGAAATTTGAAGCATTGCCAAGTGCCTTAAAAAAGGCTTTCTTCTAATTCCTAAACATTTTCAGGGGGGAAAAAATAGTTTACTTTCATGTTTAAAATATTTTGCTTTTTTTTTTATTCTTGTAAAAAGGATTTTCATTGAAAAGTTGACTGCAGAAATCAGTTTTCTACTGACAGCAGAGAAATCTCATTCTTATTTCTTGAAGAAGTGAGACAAAAAACAATACTTTTGAAACTGAAATAATTTTCCAAAGTATTTCTACAAAATTACTCATAAATTGAGTACTATAACCAAAGTTACATAACAAGATCCATAACTTTCAAAAGAGCTGGGAAAAAATAAGTAGGTGGAA
Source organism: Poliocrania exsul (assembly GCA_035041345.1). NCBI lineage: Eukaryota > Metazoa > Chordata > Aves > Passeriformes > Thamnophilidae > Poliocrania > Poliocrania exsul. The sequence goes on from JAWWLZ010000094.1 coordinate 32,310,159, forward strand.
AGACTAGCATCATTACAATAGAAGATCAGAGATATCACACAGTTGTTATTACAAAATTAGGTGGTGTGATGAAAGACTAGCCTGACCTTCTAGACTTTGCAGTATACCTCTCAACTAGTCACATTCAGTTACGAAGTGACTCTCTCTGCCAAAATACATTTGATTCTTATGTTGCCGATGTTTACACATACTAGTATTATTCAACTCAGTTGCTATTCATATTCTGTTCAACAGAACTTCACTTTTATTTACCATCATTTTGGAGGAATGAAAAATACTCTCTAAAAGTGCTCACACTCACTGTGAAAACTTTGCTTGTCTGTTGACTCAGATAGAGGATGAGGGCAGGTATGTTGGAGCAACTAACATCCAGTAAGAGTAATGGTTTTATCCTGTCTTCATTCCAGTACTTTTTTTTGGCAGAATGGATTAACTACCTATTCACACTGAAGTAGCTACCAGCAGATGCTGTGAATTACTTTCTCTGTCACTATTACAGTCATGGTATCAATCCACTCAAAGATGCTGGAAGAGTAGTTTTGTGTTGTTGCTGAGGGAGAAGCACGGAGGAAGAGAGTCACACAGGACTTACTCCTATAAAGGCAACAGTCCCTTCATAAACAGAAACCATGCTTATGACCAGTATATATATTAGTCAAAGATATTCAGGGAACTTCAGATTCCCAAAAAGTGTTACAGGACTCCTTTTAAAAAAGGGGAGTTAATGTCTTACATTAATATCTTCCTTTCATGAAATGTGTAAAAATGCAGAGGGAAGGTGTCCTTTACAAATAATGACGTCTCTAAATGCTAGTTTCATTTGATAATAAGGTGTTTCTTGATAACATAGTTCACTTTATTCATAAATCTATTTTGTATGTTTTCTTACCAGCTACTAATTTGTCAGAAACAGCAGCTTTGAGGATTTCAGTGAGTACTCACACTGTAATGTTTATTTTACATTGTAAATACATAGCAAACTTCTCAATCTACATGAGAATAGCTTCAAATTGTCCAGCTTGATAGGGCTGAATGAAACTCAGAATTTCTTTTCCAGATAAAGAATTGTTTGCCTTAAAAGAACTTGCCCTGTGCTAACCAAAAAACCTTGCAACCCTTAGTGCTGGAGGTCCATTTACCCCCAGGGAACCCTGCCAATCTGTCACTGATCTTTTTCTAAAGCCACTGCAAGAAAGAAAATTTAAAAATAAAATAAAAAAAAAACAAACAAAAACAAAAAACAAACACCACAAACCAAAACCAACCAACCAACCAACAACAACAACAAAAACCAACAACCAAAAAACATAGGTCAGAAAAATGGAAGAGTATAGCTTTAGCCATAGCATTTTCCATCTTTCTAATATGCAAAAGATGGACTTATAATAAAAAGTTGATATTGTATCAAAACAGTAAGTCAAAATGTAGGTTCAAAATAACTAAGGAAAAAAAAAAGTCCTTTGTCCTACTCATTTACATCCTGAGTCATCATCAAAAGTGCAGCCTTAGGATTTTCTTTGATCTTCTAGATCAATAAAAATAAAACTCTCCTTCAGGAAGAATTAGCTGATTCAAGCAATGCACACATCTTATATTGACTCCCCGTGAAAAGAAATTTCACTTCTAATAAATGCTTAACACCTTGGTAAACAGCTCTGTTTTGCAGGACAAGGAATAGCTGTTTGAACATCAATTATATAATGAAATCCATATACCAGTGGAATAAATAGAAAGAGCAGACAATGAGTAAGACACTACTTCAGGAAAAAATTATTCTTTTCCTTTAAGTAAAGAAGCCTGCTTTACATCTGTTAGCATATTCTGACTAGTGCTAATGTTAGAACTCCCACTTCCATGGTCCTGTTCCAGTTTTGGTTTGGGGAATGAGGACCTCTTCAGGGAAATAAGGCAATAATGTATCAGACAACTTTTTTTTTTTGTCCTTTTAAATATCTTTTCTTAGAGATCTCATAGGATATTCAAATACTGTGAGGTTTTCCCTATTTCATTTCATCTCTCTTTAATTCTACTCCATCCTTAGTTGGAGCCTCCTAAAGATGCATTTTCTGTAAGTTAATTGTAAAACAAGTATTTGTCTCAGTTATCTGTACACTATCAATTCCATTTTTCTTTGAAAAAATTCCTTGTCAAGAAATTTCTCTGAATGAGGGCCCTATCCTTTCTTTTACTCTCTCAAAGAGTGAAAATACAGTAAGTTTCAAACCAGCAGGTGAATGGATTCTTAATCTGCACTTAATAAATCATCACATGATATGACTGTAAAAAGACTTGATCTCTTTTGAAGAGCTCATCATATTTTGCAAAGTTCTCCAGAAGTTCTTGAAGAGGTTATTTTAACTTAGGAGTTCATATAGTCATCTGTGTATGCCTCATGCTATCAATGCCCCTCTTTTCCAGCCGAAGTGATAAGTACTACAATTTGATTCATTTTTAAAAGGAGAATGCCTTTACAGTTGCATGCTGCCAAGGTAAAATACAGATATTTCTTAAAATTAAAATATTGAAATAATTACTGGTGAACTTTGCAAAATTTCAGGAGTCACTAAGTCCATACTCTGATGATCATAAGACTAAAAGAGCAAACAAGATGACACAATTAGATTTCCTTCATCTTTACTGAGATTCTTTATTAATTAAAGAACTCACAAAGCTCTAACTCTAAATTCTTTAATACTACAGTGTAGATATCTGATTGATATATTTTGTCACTTATCATTGGTTAAAAGTACAATTAGGTGACCCATGCAGTGTAAAAGTTCTTGGCAGTTCAACAAACAGCATGGTTGCTTGACAGAAAGCTGGTGATGTGAGAGTTTCTGTTGTAAATCCTACTTACCACGTAATTGAAAACCATAAAATGCAACCACTATGCTTTCCAATTCATCCTGAACTACCAGAAGCCTTTACACTGGACTTAGCTTTCAGCTGATAAAAGCTGGCTCTTCTCAGTGAAGCTGAACAGAGCCCTTCCAACAAAGAGCTGGCATAACAGGTTCAACGCACTGTCTGGTCACTAGCAGTCCCCTGATTTTCTAGTTCTTTAAGCAGTCATCTCTGTGTGGGGACCTCCTCTCTATCTCCATACACCATGGCACAGAAAGAGTGTTGTTTCCACTCTTTGTCCACCTTGCCTATCTGTGCCCATCTTAGTATTTGAAATCTCCGGAGTACAGTAACTAAATCTACAGCATTTGTTCAGTTTGGAAATTGTCTTCATGAGAACAAATATTATTACACAACAACCAAGTGAATTTCCATAAGCCAACACTTACTTCACTGCCCCAGATTTTCCACAGTAATTTAAGACTGAGAGAAAACTATAAGACCAGGAAACTATGGCAGGAAAGGGCAGAGAAAGAAGGGAAAGGGAAGGCAGAGAAAGGACAGCAAAAGATTACATGAGAAATGTGGCATCAGAGACCTCATTTGCAGCTAGATAATTTCCATAATGAATGTCAGAGTTAGAATTATATGGACAGAAGCCATGAGCTATAGAAATCTTCAGGATAACTTTGGATGCAAGAATACGCCTAAAGGACCACATTCTTTTAAGACTTAATTTTTTTCCAGTTTTAAGTGATGATAATAGTCATCTATTTTGTGCATATATTCAAATGTAATTACATGAAAAAAAATTATACCTAGATTAACATCAACTTACTTACTGTAAGATATATTCTTTATGATGAATGCAGAACACTATAGAAGGCACCAAAATATCAGCAGGAAGCCTTACACTACATTTATCACTAAGGAGGCTTTACCCTACATTATGCTCCTGGGAGAAAAAAATGATCTCATGACCTTGGTGACTGTAGTGCAGAATTGCTATGTTTCCATTTTTAAAATTGTTTCACATCTAAGAAAGGTTTTTCACACTGACTTACAAAAAATTTTTAATTTCTAAACACTGTTTAAAATTTGCATTAAGAATGCACAATCCATCTCATATACGATCTTAGTGAATTGCACTGTACCATAACATTCCATTTAGGCTTTGTAGCTGGGATGATCTTTTGCAGGTTGGCTTTCCTTTTTCTCTATTTTCTTCATGACTAACTCCTGAAATCATGGTTTAGCATTAGACTGGAGTGAATCAGGGTTTCAGAGTCTGAATACAAATTCAATCCAATGCTCTTGCTTGGAGTATATTTGATTTATGGATATCAGCAAAAGAAATACATAAAATAACTTGAGTTTTTAAAATAGGTTTTGCATTCATTTGGTAAATACATGATATTGCAGTGTTTAAAACCAGTTTAGGAAGAAATATGTTTTAAATTCATTAGACTACTAAACAAACCACTGCAAAATACATGATAGTCAAATATGCAGTAGGCTGTGACTTTCTTATTCACATTACTGCAGTAAAGGAGCTCTGAGCCTTTCCATTAAAAATCCTATTTTCAATACTTTATACATCTGATGTAAAAATTACACTGGACTGAAAATCAGAATAAAAGATTTCAGCTTGGAAATATGTAATCTAAACTTTTCTTTGGTTTTGGGTTGTTTTTGTTTGGGTTTGTTGTTGTTGGTTTTTGTTGATTGGTTTTTGTTTGCTTTTTTTAAAATGTGTGTTATTTTGTATTTGTAAATGAAGAACAGAAAGAAAGAAGTTCTTAAGGCATTTTGCACTGACATCACAAAAATAATCTTACATGCATTTAGCTGTGGTTGACATTGGCAAAGTCTGATTTTGTATATCCAAGCTACATTAAAAAAAAAAAAAAATCAAAGGAA
>JAWWLZ010000094.1:32378435-32402287 GCA_035041345.1 Poliocrania exsul
TTTTTTTTTTTTTTTTTTTTTTTTTTTTTTGGTGGGGCTGGGTTACTTGAGTCCACAATATCAAAATGTTAACACTTGGAAGTGTACAAGGCCAAGCTGGATGGTGCCCTGAGGAACTTGATCTGGTCAGCGGCATCCCTGTCCATGTCAGGGAGGCTGGAACTAGATGATCTTTAAGGGCCCTTCCAACCCTAACCATTAAATGATTTTATGAGTCGATGAGGTTATGACTCTCTGAATTAAATTGCCAAATGATTCAATTTCTACTCCTTGACTTTTGAGATAACAGTGCATTGCAATGTATCTCCACTGTCTAGAGTCGATTTAAACTCTAATCCCGCACCAGCTTATATAAGATCATAGTCAGTGCCCTAGATTTTCAGAGAAAATTCAAGGTACAGACATGCTAGAAGCCTAGTGTGCTTGTTATTTCTGAAAGTCCTGTCCAAATACATTATTATTTCTCTACCATGAAAAATATTTTCCTTCATCAGCTCTGATATATATTTAAGCTTAATATATTTGTAATGATGCCATAAAGAATGGTGATCTGACATTCTTTGCTTTCACATCTCTATAGAAAAAGATAATGAGTCTGAACAAAAAAAAAATCCTCTACAATGCTGACAGCAGACATGATCGGAATGAGTCAAACTCTACAAACCTGGCAAAGCAAAACAATTCTGTACCTGCTGTATGTTAAAAAAAAAACAAAAAACAAAACAACAAAAACCCCGTAATCTCACACATTCTACTGGCCCTATTAACACTTTACCTCAAAACTTGTGATTTTTTTTTTTTTTTAAATAAGGTATGCCACATTTCTACATTAGGCAAAGTACATGTAGATGATGCAAAATACAACCACTAAGACCTTGGATTCTATGGAACCCAAACCTGAAAAAAGCAAGTCTAAATGCAGAGATTCCAAGAGATATTTTATTTTTATAATATATGCAGCAAATATAATGGTAAATTTGGGGACTTTTTCAATTTCATTACAAAGAAGAATAATATATATTTTTTTGAAGGTAAGAACTTGTTTTGTTCCACACAAGCTTTCTATGGTCCAAATTATTTTATGCAAAAGTTCTAAAGTTTGCATGAAAGCATGAACTTTTCTGGCCTTCTTATGCTTGCTTGAGTGACAGAATGATATTATTCTAAAGGTTGCAGAGTGGCTCTTTGATCTTAAAGCTTGTAAAGGCTGTCTCACATCTGCATGCTCTAATATTCACTGATAATCTGACTTGAAATTCAAGGCTATAAGACTTTGGATCAGTGATTTGCAATGCAAGTGCCTCAGGGGGGGAAAAAAACCCCAACTTAGTCGTATTAAGTGCTGTTTTAAAGCTATTACAGGCAAGGATTTTTTTAAGCAGTTTTGAAAGTTCTGTCCAGGAACACTGCCCACATAAATACATACAGCATGTCACCAATATCACTGTGGACTCCCTTGGGTCTCCTTTTCCCTCTTCCGCTCTTAAGAAATCCACTCAAAATTTTAAGTAGGATGTAATCAAAATAATAAAACACTCAAGCAGGTAACCTAAGACAGTAGGACAGAAAAATTTTCTTTTTCAGCTTCATCCTGTAGCTCTGTCCCTTTAGTGCTATATGTTGTTTTTACTACAATATAAATTGTGAACCTTCAGGTAAGCATTGTCATTATGCATTACTCTGTGCAGAGAAATAAAAGAGAAAATGGTGTTAAAAATTTAAACAGAAAAGATTAGATACTAACACTAAAATCTGAACATAATGCAAATTGTAAAGAGACAGCCTGAAAGTAACTGATATTTGTCTGTGCAAATTTCCTGGCCTAGAAGCCCAGACTAATTGACAATGGATACCCCAAGGCTTGATTGGTCCTACCTGGCATCAGAAATGTCCTCAGTGTAAGGTGACTGCACTGGGGAGACAAGACTGTACCAAGTCATAGAAGCAGTGCATTGCTCTGAAGAAAATGGAAACAGCTAAGTCTGCAATTTGTGCCCTTTACAAAACAAGTTATACCATAGATCGCTCAGAATGCAGTAGTGTTCTATTTCTTCTCTGCTTCTCCATATCTCTTCTGTCTCCTCTGGCCTTTTTCACATTTTACATTGTTTCTCAGTGACTGCATGAAATAATGTTGCCACTTTATCAGTTTGCATGTAATCATTGTTCCGTCTTTGTTTTAAAATATGGAGTTTGCATCAGTGATTTTCTTAATTACTGTCACAGTTATGAGATTAAATATACTTATTTCTTGCCATTCAAGTTTGTGTTTCCTAAAGAGCAACACATACATATTTAAGACTGTACTTGAAAGTACATTAAGGAATATAGAAAACAGTATTGGGTATTCATAAGAGAAATGACAAATTACAGCTATTTGGAGATTCACAACCTTCAAGAGCTTTGTTTTCATTTTCTTAAATCCCATAATAACAGTGCACTGAACGCATGTAACATTCTTCCAAAGGATACTGTTCATTCAAATAAATCTTTCGTTTTTGTGGAGATTATTAAAAAAAAAAAAACACCCAAAAAACCCAACAACCAAGCAAACAAAAAACCCCACCATAACAAACTATAACCCTTAGAATAATGTGTAACAGATGTTGTTAGCAATTTAAGACACATCTGAGATATCGAACAGCAGACCCATGTTACGGCCTTTAGTGTTACCCAGGCTGAGAGAATAAATGTTAGGAGTGGAGGAGATATAATAATTTAGTAACTGCTTCCTTTCTGTGTTTTCTGAATTAATCAGAAATGAAAGCCTCACAAATAGCAGGATGTAACAAAATCCAATGCAAAGCATAATAAGAAAAAACTACTGTTTTATTTTAAATCAGACTTCCTAAGAAACTTTGATAACATTCAGTTTTGTAACTCATTTAATTCAAATTTATGTAGAGAAAATTCGGGTACTTCCTTACTAAATACAGGCAACTGCCATCTTCTCTTCATTTGCTCATATGGCAAAATGTTACAAAACATTTGTGAAGATTTGGGAAGGGCACAACCCGTACTTGCTGCAAGTGTGCTGGTGGCTAAAAAGGCCGATACAGGATAGGCAAATCCTGTCACAAAAGGCGCAGGGGAATGTCTCCTTTGGCGATATTGGCGAGTAACAGTTCTTTCTGTGTTGTCTTTTCTCCTCGAGACTGATTGTGCATGCGTTCTCAAAGGAAGCAGCAGCATCATGAATGGTGTGTCTCCATGAATCCTGATTGGAGGCCAGAATGGAGCATTGATGGCAGGCAATATGGCCAAGGCTGAGGTGTTGTTTCAGGGAGTCTTTGTACCTCCTCTTCGGGAGCCAGTGGTGAGTTCACCATAGAGCACAATCTTTGGAAGGCGGTGATCCTCCATTCTGGAGACGTGCCCTGCCCAGCACATCTGTGTTCTCATCAGCATGGCCTCGATACTGGTGACCCCTGCCTGTTCAAGAACAGACACATTGGTCACGTAATCAGACCAGTGGATGTTTAGAAATAAATGGAGGCAGTGCTGATGGAAGCGTTCGAGAAGTCGCAGGTGGGGGCAGTAGATGACCCATGATTCAGACTCATATAAAAGAGTAGACAGTACAATGGCTCTGTAGACACGGATCTTTGTATTTTTCCTCAGGTATTTACTGCACCAAATTCTTGCATGGAGTCTTCCAAAAGCTCTCTATGCCTTTGCTAACCTGTTGTCTATCTCTTTGTCATTCCATCAGTTCCCCTATCTGGGAAGCATCATTTCCTCAGACAGTAAGATTGACAAAAAACATTGTAATCAGTAAATGAGTAGCACAACTACTTTGATTTCTCTGGTACTAGACCTTTCAGCATTTATTTTCACCCTCCTATATTTTTTTATTTTGCAGAAAAGGCATAAAATAAAATTAAACAGACCTAGAGACTTGAATTTTGAATGCAAGGAAAAGTGAAATATGAAAGTAAAGCATGAAATGGTAAATGGATCAAAACACTTATTCAGTTAGTACAGCTGGTGTTAGCTAATTTAATTTAGAAATTATTTTCTCATTAAAGTGGTTTTTTTCCTTTATGAAATGATAACATTTCATAAAACATGGTGCTATGAAATGGTATCATTGTGAACTTTAGTGTACAATGATACTTCCCAGCTGAGCATGAACACTGACAAATCTTAGATATTTTTCATATTGGAGGCTACATGTGATAATTATCTAAAAATTAACATGAAAGAGAGGGTTTATAACACATATGGGACATGCACTATTATATACATTACATTTAGCTTACATATCTTGATGTCTGAAGGTCATATATGAAACAAATTTACCTAAAACATATGTGTAACAGAATCTTAAAATGTTAAGGGGCTGGAATGGACCTTTAAGGATCATCTAGTCCCAACTCCACCTGCCATGGGCAGGGGCATGTCCCACTAGACCAGGTTGATCAAGAGCTTATCCAGCCTGAGAACGCTTCCAGGACTGGGGCATCAAAAACCTCCCTGGGCAGCCTGTTGCAGTGTCTCACCACCCTCACAGTAAAGAATTTCTTCCTGACATCTAACCTAAATTTTCCCTCTTTCAATTTGTACTCATTGCTTCCTGTCCTATCACTACAGTTCCTGACAAAGGGTCCCTTTCCAGCTTCCTTGTAGGCCCTTTCAGATACTCGAAGGTTGTAGAAAGGTCTTCATGCAACCTTCTCTTCTCTAGGCTGAAGAATCCCCAACTTCCTCAACCTGTCTTTATAGAGGAGGTACTCCAGTCCTCTTAGCAGGTTTGTGGCCTCCTTTGGACTTGCTCCAGTTCCCTGTCCTTCTTATTCTGTGGGCACCAGAACTGGACACTGCACTCCAGGCTGGGTCTCACAAGAACAGAGTAGAAGGATAGAATCACTTCCTCAGGCTGCTGATCACATCTCTTTTGATGCAGCCTGGGATGCAGTTGGCTTTCTGTACTGTGAGCACACATTGCTGACTCAAGTTTAGTTTTTCAATCATCAGCCCCAAACCCTTCTCCCGAGGGCTACTCTCAATCCATTCTCTACCCAACCTCTAGGTGTGCCTGGAATTGCCACAACCCAGATGTAAGACCTTGCACTTCTTTTTGTGGAACTCCATGAGATTTGCATCAGTCCACCTCTCAAGCATGCAAAGGTCTTCCTGTATGACCTTCAGTGTGTTAACTACACAGCTTGTTGTCATCAGCAAACTTGCTGGGTATACTCAATCCCACTGTACATGTTGCCAACAAAGATGTTGAACAGAGGACACCTGTCCTGAGGACACCACTTATCACTGGTCTGCACATGGACAATGAGCAGTTGACCACAACTATTTGCATGCAGCCATGCTGCCAGTTCTTTATCCACCAAGTGGTCTATCCATCAAATTCATGTCTCTCCAATCTGGAGACAAGGACGTCATGTGGGACAGTGTGAAACATGCCCACATCTGGTTTATCACACATCTGTATATGTTATTTTTTAACTGACAGATCCTGTCATTCCAACTCCCATAATTTAATGTACGTTTATTCATTTTCATTTATGTAATTTCTATTAATTGAGGAACATTATTACAGGTCTGAATAACCCCTGGTGTTAACATCTTTTAATTTGAAATAACACTATCACTATTTTATAAGAACTAATACTGAGAGGATAAGAGCCAGATCCACAACAGTTCTTCCTGGACCCATAAAAATTCTGGAACTGTAATTTGCCTATAAATGTCCACTTCTACACAGCCCCAGCTCCCTAAAGAACAGATAACCTCCAGTACCTTAGAGTTTACTTTCAAGTTTTCCATGTATTTTTTGTTGTTTCTGTGTCTGCTCACCTCAATGGATCCTAGTGTCTAGCTCCCAAAACCAGAAAATATAAACTAGGCTTTGGATCAATGATTGTAAACAATGGAGTCCCCAAGGATTGACAAGTTACTGGTCGTTAGTCTAGATACATGAGCTATATTTTTGAGATCGTGACATTGCCATCTATTTAAGACACTTCATTTTGTGAAGGTTGTGTGTAAAGACTCTCAGACACAGCTAACAACTCAGCATCAAGGTCTGTTTTTTTCCTATACAATACTTGAACTGTGAAAAGGAAGAACAATCAACCTATCTTAAATTGAGACAATTAGAATTCAAACCTCTTTACACATTACAAATGACTAACAATAAGTATTTATCTGTTTATCATTAAATACTTCTAAAACACCTGAAAATGAAATGATATATAGGTTCAGCTGGCATTCTAGTCTTATTTTGTGAAAAGTGTGTTATATTTCAGCCTTTGAGTTTATACTTCATTACATCCTTTAAATCAATTGTAACCAGTATATTGGATTGTATCTTTATTGTTAAGTGTTTGGCTGTTAATAAAGGAAAAATTAATTTTGAATGTTTCTGTTAAAGTGAAAGCATAAAGGGTGCTTCTGTTTCCACACTTCATTCTGTCTCTATTGGTAAAATATCAGTAGATGAACTCATTAACTCTATGCATCTACTACTAGGAAGAAAAGTAAGAGAAAAATCTTTTCTCAGATAAGACCTCAGTCTAAGATTCAGAGACATAACTGCGTTAATAGAAGACAGATTACACGTTTACTGTTTTCACACTGTGACAGAAAGGAAGTGCAAAGCATTTGTTTACACAAAGAAGTTTCTGTATTCTTCACATGATCAATCACGTGTTTCAAGAACAGCTGTGTGATGGATTGTTAATAAGAGCAAAGCCCTGAAAAAATTATGCCTAATATATTGCTCATGCTTAGGAAGATTCCGTATTAATCCTGAACCACTAGCATGGCTTTTTATATGCCCTAGAAGAAACACCAAGGAATATAATGGATGTTCCTAAAAGGCTGCACTTGAATAAAATGTCCAGATTGGTTAAACTCAGTATATCTGGAAGAAAAGTGGGGTCCATTATCACAGAGGAATAATCATCTACAAAGTGTAAATAAACAAGACAGTGTCTCTGTAGAGTTACTATAAGTTGCATTATTACTCATTATTTCAACATTTCCCAAACATTTCTCTCTCATTATCCCAGTACTTTATAGTAATATACCATATCACTGGTATATTAACAACATTGGTGCCCCAGGTTAAATAGTTTTCCTATTAGTTTTTACACTAATAAATTATAAATGCTGCATATGAAATTCCTGTAGGCATAGCTCTCAGTGTTGGATGTATTTAGTCAAAGGTGCTTTCCCCTGCAGAAAAGAATGTAGATTATCACAGGGAGAGGGCTTTAAATCCTAACACATTTCTTGCTATTCATGGGAATGAGCATTCTTCTGATGTGGTATACCCATCTGCTTGAACAGCTGCACATCTTCCCACATAGACTTGAAATAAGCTGTATTCATGGGGCAGGGGTAGAAAGCACATGATATATTGACTAGTATAAGAAAAAGAAATCATCAAATCATCTAAATATCTGTGAATTTCTCTAGGTTTAAGTCTGCTCTTTTGTGAGTAAACTCCCATAAAATTTTTTGGGGAAACATGATTATTTGTGAATTCTAAACTAGGTTTGAAAATGCACATATGATTAAACTCCATCCAAAATATCTGTGCCACAAAAGTATCCCATGGGTCTTGGATATTTAATAAAGTCACCTCAGAACTGTGGCTGTGTACTGCAAAACCATGTGTTTGAGTGAAGACTAGAGCTTATTTTCTAAAGAACAGTAATATCATGGTCTTCTGAAACACAAACTTCCATTGCTGAAGTATTTATCAGATCTAAAAAATATTAAAAGTCAAAAGCTGCCCAACTGCTCATCCATATCCAGAAATTCCTACACTGAATCAGCTTCAGCACCTTGAGTGGTATATGGCTGCAAGCGAATTCCAATTTGAATGTAGTGGCAGTGATTTATGTTTTCTTATACAAAGTATTATTATTTATTTACACATATCTTAGAATCCAGGACTAGTACTGAAATTGTTTCAGTAGTATTGATTGTCTTTACAGCACTGAATGTTTCTTATCTATCCAACTCTTCTGTTCTGTAATTAGGCACTCATTCATGAGAAATGATGCACTTCAATTTAATTAGCTTGGAAAACATCCACGTTAATCTGCTGATATTTTTTCACACAGAATGCTCACACAGTCTCAGATATGTTACAAAGATATGGTTTTACCTTTTTTATTTGTTTTCTTTCTTTGTTTTCTGTATCACAAGGCTAGCGCAGAATCGCAACTGCTAACTGGTATTATTCCCTATTAAAGAATTTTGTTTAATTAAATAATGTCCCTGATTTAAGGAATCTGTATCAATTTTTTAATTAGACTTCTGATATAATTATTTGAATGCTCACAAATCAATTAAAAACTTCTTACCTTTTCAGTAATTTCAAAGGAGCATTCTGAGAAAAGGCAAAAATTGCATAGTACAGAAGAACCCATCCTCACTTCAAAATCCACGCATTGGACACAGTAGACTGCTCTAGACATTGCACTGCCTTTCTATGTAACTCAGTAGACAGCTTTCTGGTGCTCTGAATTGACAGGTTCTCCTTTATGAAACAAGTAATCATAGCAAATTCACTTGGCATTCAGGCAGATGTTCTCTACTTTTCCATGTTTGCACCATAATAATTACTACCCCTAAAGAACAGAGAGGACTCCAGCAATGACAACTTACGATTTAACATTTCAAACTGTCTGCTCTTTTGTGAGCCCCTGAATGCAGGTGGTTTTCAGCAAGCATCTAACATACCAAGCTTAAAACCCAATAACGAGCAATTTGGAGCAATTTTGCTATCAAATGGCTTCTAATTCTCTACACATAAAGTTGATACACTTTACTATCTGACTCTGCATCATGCAATCTTCACAACTGCAGACAGTGGACCAGCTATGTCACTAAATAAAAAAAAGGAATTAGAGAAAAATCAGAATTTTGCATTAGAAGGATTTTTACAAAACTCTGTATAAAATCTCCTTCCATTATTTAGGTTTTCAACATATGCATCAGCAAGGGAAGCATTCATACATAACCATTTCCAAATTTGTTGTAGTTCTACCTTTTCTCATGAGCTGCCTGGAAAAGGGTACATAGGACTTGCCAAGTCTGCTTTGCACTGTTGTAGTCTGAAAAAAGGAGAGGTACCTTGTTGCATATTTACCAAAATAATTTTGTTTTGAGTTTAGTGGTATTGACACTTACAAAAGATTTGGCTAGGGATTTTTAGCTTTATTTTGAAGAGAAATAAACTGAAAATACAAAATTTAAAGTGACTCTTTTCATAAATGTTGAACAAACACCTCTACTGAGAAAGGTCCAGGATAAGGAGAAATACTGAGCAACATTTTTCATGAAAGCAAATTGTTTGATTGTAACCCCAGGCTTGATCCCCTGGATTGTTGCATTTGAGCTCCTACGGGATCAGGAAAAGAGGACGTTCACTTTTCTTGAGAGTGGCAAAAATAGTTGGACAAAACTATAATCTATGTAACAAAACAGTGTACCTCCTAATATGGGGATTTTGTCACATTTCATATAAAGTCATTATGATAGGCACTAGGTAAGAAACTGCATTTACACTTATAAACTTCTACAGCCATCCTGAACCTCGTCCTAGCCTAACTTTTTACTCAAGTCTCATCCATACTTAAAACTGTTCTGATATTCAGGGAGAATTGAAGTCTCAAGCCTTTTGTCCTATTGGTCCTGGGTGGGTATAAACTTCATTATACAGATTGAGTGTCTCAGTTTCTCCTAGAGAGAGAGAAATTATTAGGTGATCATTCTTGCTTAGGTTCCTTCAGTTAGAACTGGAAACCTTTGATAGGAAGAAATATACTGAACACAGTTACTTAAACATCACACAGCAGCCAATCTACCAAAACAACAACATAACAAATTGTTTTTTCCCCACCATGTTTCTTTTGTGTTTAATGCATATAAGAGAGTATTGTGACTGGGAAATAAATGTCTCTGGTCAAACACAAGATATTCCTTTAGCTTCTCATTACACCATTTCTATTTAAAGCATTGTGAAAATGTATGTACAAACTAAAAATTTACTGTCATAACCAGCACACCTTCTACAGTGTGTGGTTTGGTAATTTGTTATAGCTCAACAGGAAAGAGGGGATTGCTTTGGCTCTCACGACAGTATGTCAGTCTGGAATTGTTCTCCAATGTTCAGATACTGGACATAGGTCAAACACTGTGAAAGATAATCAGTAGAGGAAAAATAATTTAAGTTAGCTATACTGCTGGTTAGAGATAACAGTCTGCCTGAGAGAAGAAATAGCAAAATCAGGACAGTTAACAGAATAAGGAGCAGTTTTAGGAATGCACCCCAACCTGGTAATACTGTTAAAAGTATAAAGAGTTGGGAATAGGATAAAATTGCCTGGTATTCTAATCTTTTGGGGGCTTAAGGAAACACACCATTCCTATTTGAATAAATAATATTATGAAAAATACCAAGAAAATTTTATCCTTCCAACAGAGTCAACCTCTTGTAACCTTAAAAATCCTGTTGGTATATTGAACATGGACCACCATATCACAGATTTTCAAACTTGATCATCTACATCTTTAAGCTGTTTGGCTTTTTTACTCTAATCATTCTGCTTCTTTGGTTTTGTAACAATCATAAACTTCCAAGACAAACTTATTTCTGACCAGTTGTTCTATTGCTAATGTTACCCTTTCACCACAAAAGCTCTGCTTACACTTTTGTGCTCATATTTGGACATATTTATGTGTATATGTCATATTCCTCTCAACTTTTTATATATAATGACATACAAACTGAGGTTGTTAAGTCTGCTGTTATGAACAAGCTCTCCATTCCCCTTATCTTTCTTGTAGTCCTTCTCATGTAGTGTTCCAGGCTGAAATCCATTTTTCCTGAATGTGACCTGAAGTATATGCAGCACTCCAGATTAAAGTCTCATCAATGCCCTATTCAAAAACATTGACTTTATTTCACTTTTTCCAGAAATACCTTTCCTGACTCATTCCAAGAGTGCACTACAGGTTTTACAGTCTCACCACACTGATATTCAGAGATGAGTCTGAACTAGCTAGTCACTCAGGCTGTTCTAACCTGAGACATAAGTTCTAACTCATCAGGTTACAGCCAAAATGACTGTTATTAGATTGTCAGCACATAACTTTCCATTGTTGAATTTTATGCCCTATCTGCTTACAGCATTTTTGCTTATGTGCTGGTGTAAAGGTAAACCGGCAGGAGAAGTGAACCCAACACAGAAGAGATTATGAGTCAGAGTGACAATTTATAAAAATATTACAGTGAACGCAATGATACAAAGAGAAATTGGTTTTGACCAACAAAAACCCAGAAGTATAACCCAGTACCCTCAAGCAACAAACAGAATGTTGTTCGTTAGCCCCTGTGCTGAGCCCCATGTGGTTCCCCTTAGTCAAAAGTAAAAGGAAAGGAAAAACCTGTTGGTGCAGATGACAGTCACAGTCTGGTCAAGAGTAGTAGTCACAGTCCTGTCAAGGTTCTAGTCCTCCTCTGGATTTGATGAGTGATACCAGAAGTCCCCAAATCCCAAAATTATATACCCTCTGGTTCAGGGGGGAACGCCCAGTACCTCCCCCAGGGCAGGGAGTCCCACAATGGGAAATCTAACTCTGTGAGTCATGGGGTATTTTTGGAATTGTTGATGGTCCATGAGCAGACATGACTTCTCAGGTGGGTATGGTGGTGATAATGACTCCCTGGAGGGGAGTTATCACAGTTCCTATCTCACAGGCTTCTTTAACACCCAGCTTTCAGCCTGAGGGGTCAGGTATGCCCTGGGCAGCTGCTGCAAATGGTCCATTGTTACCAGTTCATGAGAAATGACATAGAGGGTGGAAAATACACAGCTTTGGTCATACCCACACAGTGATAAACTGGTTCCAGCTGCCGAACTAGGACAGCTTATCATTTAGTTTCTAGAGCTAAATAACTCTCTGCTACTAGTTATAATAATCTGCAAGGTCTAATTCTATTATATATTCTATACATCTGCAATAGCTTCTTATGTTAGGGCCTATCCCTAAGTTTCAGATCTCTAAAAATGCATTTTTGGTGAATATTATCTCCATGTCTGTACTCTGCAGGTTTGTGTTTTGTATTTCAACATTTTATATGCTTTTTGAGAAGGCTGTTTTCTCATATTTTAGCAAATCCTTTCCTAGGCTTTTTGCTTCTTTTTAAGGCAAAACAGATTCCTGAGAGTTTCAGTGCTTAATAGTACAAAAATTCCAGTTCAGGCTTTCCAATTCCCATACTCCTAGTCTAGAGCACTTTTTTTGGTCAGTATATTCCTATCATGGAAAATATTGAAACAAATCAGTTATACTTATATCTCAAGATTTGTTGGTCTAACATCCCAGGTGGCTGTGGTCAGGTCTTAAGCCCATCATTTAGGAAAAGCTCTTTCTTCAGGCATGTCAGCAGCAGCTCAGCAGTCCAATCTCCCTGCAGTTACAAAATCAGACCAATTTGTGTATTTAGATAAATAGATAGTTATCAATCAGTGCTTTAAAAGACAGCACCAATCATGCCTTGAGCTGCTCTAATACTCAAATTCTTCAGATATTTTGTATTTATAGTTCAGAAACTGTTATGCTGTGCAGTCATACATAGATTTTTCACATCAGCCAACCTGAAATAACATTTTTCAGTTTTATTTTATTATTCTGATAAATCTTTCATTGATGAACATCAAAATAGTTCAGGAGTTTCCCTTTATAGTAGGTATAGATATATTGATATATAGATCTTAATATATCCCATATAACAACAGATTTTGCCTACACCAGCAAATTCTCCATATATTCCATATCTAGTTATTACTAGTTCCTGTAAGGCTATCTACAAGGATGGATATACAGGAATCATACTGAAATAGAACTAATACAAGTTGTTTGTTTGTTTTAATTCTTCAGAGTGAATATTTATTGATGTCACTGACAAATTATGTAACTGATTATTGATTTTAATATGTTTTGTTAGTTTTTATAAAAATTACATAAATCACCATCCACTTCATCTTCACATTTCTAGTATTTTGAAATACATTTTTGCTTAGTAAGCCTAAATATGTCAAAGAATGGAATCTGTGTAAAGTCAAATACGTGCAGATACAGCCAGAGACAAAAGGCACTCCTCTGCAAAATTCTAGTAGGTATAAAATGAAACTAAATTAGCTCCATATAATAAGTAAATACATATAGATACATATATAGTAACCTGGTTTCCAAAACTTTTGATAAATTTGGCATTTATGTACAAATGCTCAATTTTGTTCTTGAACTTTCTGAAATCTCAGAATAATATATTCAAAAAACTAAACAATACCATAGAGAGAAAAGCAAACATCAATTCCAGTGAAATGTGACACTGTCTAATAATAAACTGTCTGATGCTCATGGGAAAATGAAATCCAAAATACATTTACTGCACTGATAATCAAATGCTTAACCTTATTTAACCAACTTGTTTCTTTCTGATACAGGCAACCCCCACCTTTAAGACAAAGGTTTCAAATTGATTACTCATTTCCTTTTCCAGGAAGTATATGTTCTAGTAGAGTTTCTGCTTTTTTCAAGAGTTGGATTTCTAAAGGACTTCTGTTTTCTTCCAGTAGAATCCTGAAAGAATTATGTATTCAGTATTCATAGGATAATCATGCAGGATGGTCATTGACAGAGAGAAAAATCCCACTGTACTACAGAGTGAACACCAATATCATTAATTGATTTTACCACCATGCCTAATAACTTAGCAAAAAATTCCACTGTTTTGTTCATTCCAAAACTCACAAAAGTGAGAAAAGTGAGACTTCTCATTTCTGAATTTCTTCTATTATTCAAGTGGGTTGAAAAAAAATTACTATAGGCTCATGATAGGAGAATATTTTGAAACAAATCAAAATACTTACATATAAATCAATTCAATTATATACAAGATTTATATTTTGCCTTATATTATCAAGGAAGCTTGATGAATGGTTTAAAATTTGCAATAAATAAGTTTTTTAGTTCCATAATAGCTAGGTTATCTGTAAGTAAATCAGACAAAAAGCTGAATAAATCATCCCTTATCAAACTGGTTTTACATATACATATATGATCTAATCTATGTAAGTATTTTTCCATTTTTTAACCTTGAGATAGAAGTGTATTATTTCTATCATCCTAGTGATACTATTTCTGGTGTATAATAACATCACGACAACTAGCAAAGCTATCCATTCACTTTGCCACTCCATAAGTGTAGATGAACTATTATAAAAGAAGCAATCAAATTCACATGAATAAATATAGTCAGTTTTATGCTGCTAATAATGTCCTGCCTGGTGAGAAGGGTCACAAGAGAAATTTCCACAGCTGGGCCACAACATGCAGCTATTTTGAATTTCATTTATTGATAGCAGATTCAAGTAACTTTATTGTGCCAAATCAGATGATGCCAAGCTAATAATGAATGTCAAGGAAGAAAAGTGATGCCAGCGAATCCTGATGAAGAAGCATAGTCAAACATGTATTCAGTATCCTAGATAAGAACACAAAATAGCATGAACACTATATGAAATGCAATTATTCAGAACATATTGTTACAGTTAAAGCACTTTTAAGCCAGCACACAAGGGATCTTTCATAGAAATTGCAGAATTCACTGGAGGAAGAAGCAGGTTAAATAATTCATCAAAGTATAAACTGAACTGCTTTTTATGTCCTGTGCTTTGCATGTTTTGAAGTCTTCTGACAACCATTTTGCTCAGCTGCTGTGCCAAAATAGTCAGAAATTGTCATAGCCCCTGTCTCTTGGTGGGTAGTTCTTCTCTGTTCCTCTTTTTTAATGGAACAACACAGCATCATACAGAGCTCCTTATTGGCACATCAAAACAGAAAGACTTTGGAACCCACAGCTCACTGGGTAGACGTCTGAGTTTACATTTTCCTTTCTTTTTGTCTCTCATCTCCATGTAGTTTACTATTGTTGTATTCCACTTTCCTCTATAGCACACATAACTGTTACTAAGACTTGAGAATTTTGCAGTTAGTTGATTTAGGCCGTTACCACAATGAATCAGAAATATGCCTAGCTATTTGAAGAGTGTAGCACATCAGCAAAAGAATCCTCACATTATCTACCTAGGATTGCTTGTCCCATGTTTAAAAGAAATGGCATTTGGATAATTTCTCCACCTAGTCAGTTACCATTACAACAATCTTGTAAATGCATTAGAACTGGATACAGTAGCTCAAGTTAATTCTGTAAGGACACAAGCTAATTTCAATCGCACTGGCAAAATATCTTTTAATAGAATATTGCTGCCAAGTTATACAGCTATGAAACTATTTCCATGCAATGGTGATAAAAACTGTCATTACCATGCCACTTGTAACAATAAATTCTATCATAACTGGCTTCTTCACTGACTTCCAACATAAGATGTTTCATCATGCAGTAGCATGAATGCTCTTTGCAGCAGCAGCTGCCTTTAAAATACATTACAAAACTTTAAAAATGCTTACAAATAACCATATCTAAACACAACGCCTGTCATTCAGAGTCAATCCTTCCTATCCACATGCTTGCTTCCAACATGTTTTTTATATCTATGAATTTGTCCAGAGGGTCTTCCAATAAAAAATTTGCTAATTCACCACTTCATTTTATGAGACCAAGATTTTTCATGAATATCCATTGTCAACAATAATTTTAACAACTCTCTGATCAAAGAGAGTTTTCATTTCAAGCTCACATTTATTTGCTTGGAGACTCAACCAAAGTTTCTCCTTTTATGCTGACATCCAGTGAGCTTTTATTAATGTTATTATTTTTCTGCTCCAGTGCTTCCTTTTCTTTCTTGAGCAGGTAAGCCCAGAACTGGACATAGAACTCCAGGTGCAGCCAAGGATCACCAGGGCTGAGTACAGTGGCAGAATCATTCCCTATGACCTGCTGGAAAAACTCTTCCTAATGCAAGCCAGGACACCACTGACCTTTTTGGCCACAAGGGCACACTGCTGGCTCATGGACAGCTTTTTGTACACCAGGTCCTTCACGGACCTGCTTTTCAGGAGGCCCATCCCCAGCTCATACTGGTGTATTATAATTGGAGTTATTCCTCCCCAGGTGCAGAACTTGCAGACTTGCTTTTGTTGAACTGCAGCCTGCCCAAGTCTTACTGAATGGCAACACAAACTTGCGGTGTAGCAGACACTGCTCACAATTTTTTACCATCAGCAACCTTGCTGAGGGTACACTCTGCCCCATCATCCAGGTCATGGATCTTTAAGTACAATAAGGCTGGACTCAGTATTGACCATCTGGGAAAACTGCTAGCTACAGACCTTTAACTAGACTCAGCACTTCTGCTCATGACTCACTGAGTTCTGACAAGCAGTTCTCAACCCACCTCACAGCCACTCCTCTAATCCACAATTCCTGAGCTCACCTATGAGGATGTTAGGGGGAGACAGTGTCAAAAGCTTTGCTGCAGTCAAGGTAGACAACACCTGCTGCTCTACCCTCAACTACACTGACAGTCATTCTAGCATAGGAGGCTATCAGATTGATCAAGAAGGATTTCCACTTGGTGAATCCATGTTGACTATTCCAAATAAGCTTCTTTTTTCCTCCACCTGTTTGTGACATCCAGGATAAGCTGTTCCATCACCTTTGCAGGGATGGAGGTGATACTAACTGGCCTGTAGTTTGCTGGGTTCTCCTTCTCACCATTTTTGAATACTGGAATGCCATTAGCTTTCCTCCAGTCCTCAGGCACTTCTCCGGTTCCCCTTGACTGTTCCAAGATATTGGAGAGTGGCATGGCAATAATGTCTGCCAGCTCCCTCAGCACTTGCAGGCATTTCCTATGGGGGCTCATGGATTTGTGTCCATCAGGTTTGCCTACATGATCTCTAAACTGATCCTCCTTCATTATGGGAAAGTCTCCTTTCTCCAGACTTTCTCTTCTCTCCAAGATCAGGGATTTCTGAAGGCTAGCCTTAGCAGCAAAGGTGGAAGTAAAGAAGGCATTTAGTAACTCCATCTTTTCCGTATCTTTTGTCACCAGGGGAGCCACCTCATATAATTTTGGGCCCACATTTTCTGTAGTCTTTCTTTTGCTACTGATGTATTTGAAGAAAACTTCTAGTCATTGACATCCCTTGCCAGATTTAATTTCAAACAGACTTTATCTTCTATTGTCACATGCCTGTATACTCTGACAACATTCCTATATTTCTCCCAAATGATCTGTCCTTTTTTCCACATTTCATAAAATTCTTTCCTCAGTTTCAGTTTTGCCAGAAGCTCCTTCCTGATCTCTTGCTCTCTTAACTGGATTACTTGCTATGGTAGTTTAGGCCTTAATTTTAGTAGGCCCTGAAAATGCTACATAGATTAAAGGGGACAAGCATCACCTGACTTAAGCAACCAAAGAGATATTTCATATCATTTTTAAGTCAAGTCAAGTATAAAAGGTGCAGGAGGTGCCTAGCTCTCTTTCCCCTTCATGGCCGGGTGCTGAGCAGACCTGCTATCACCATTGCTGAAAGTATTAGGCCTCGTCACCACTTCGCAGCTGTTTGGTTTGGGAAGTACACATTTCTTTGTCATTTGTTTTTCCTCCCATCTTGCTGAGTATCCTTTCGAGGGAGTTTGTTGGGGTGTTTTTGTAGTTTAGGTGATTGGAATCGCATTATTTGGGTGAGAGACTCGTAAAGTGGTTCTTGGGGTTTTTTCCACAATTCTATATATATGTGTTTTATCATATTTTGTTCTTAATTGTCTCTCTTTTGTATAAATATAAGAACCTTGCTGTTTCAGGGGTTGGGGTTTTCTTTCCCCTCTGTGGCAGTGCATTCTCAATACATGGCTTGGAGAATGTCATGCAAGAGATGGGCTGATGAAGAAAATACACCAGCCACCGAGAATGCTTTACCAACTGATGTTTTTAATGTGGTTTAAATGTACTAAATGTAAAAACTGCCTTGTCATTGCTTCTTCTTTCCATAACCCCCTGCCAGGCCAGGGGGCTCGGAGGACAGTGACCTCATGTTTCCTGAAACCTTCTCCCACTGAATGTAAATCCCCTTACTCCTATTGGCACAAAGCCAGACTCCCCCCTTGTCCCTTATTGGTGAATTTGTATCCCTCCAAAGTCCATATAAACCTGTTCCCGTGAATAAACTTTCTCTTTGTTCCTGCCCTCGCCAGCGGTCCCTGTGTGTCCTTTCTGGGGGCTATCAGAGACCACATGGTAGGGGTAAGCATTAAGCATAGACTTCTCCTAGATTAATGGACTAATAATCTAGGACCAGGAGAAGTTCATATCATTGCAGATTTCCTTCAGATCAACGAGACTAAACAAGAAACCAACCCTCACACCCCTCTTTGTTTTTTTTCCTCCCTCCTTTTCCCTTGGGGGTGGAAGATATGCTAACTCTTTGTTCTGTGTGGTTGGCATTTTGCCAGCTCAGCCTAGCACGCAGATAAGTTGGTGGCCCATATGGGGAGACCAAGGACCTCGGCGTCTTCCCGGGAACATGGTCCCATTCTCAGTCACCTCATGCTGCACATGGGAAAAAGGAAAGTCCCAGGTGTAAGCCGTGTAGTGAACATAATTGGGTGTGGTGAGTTCTGCATGAGGTGGGGGAAGACATGAAGAAGTGAGATGGTGAACCCACCTCTAAACTTGAAGTCCAATTACAAGAATAATACAGCAGATAGCTGGTAAAAAAGCCGTCCACATAGTTGAGGTAAAGACCTCAGAAAAGAGATATCAATCTGTGAGACGCAAAAGGAGCAACTCCCTCAATTCTGATGGAGGACCCTCTGACAGAATATTGCCGAGGTAAGATGGTGAATACTCTAACGAAGAGCAGCAACAGAGGGATCCTGCCTCCAGCCAGGAGGAGATGAGGGACAACCAAGTCTATTGGAGTGTGTGCAGATTCAGTGGCCTGGCACATCTGATCCACATACCGAGACTTAGTAGATACAGGTGCATAATGCACACTGATGTCATCAAGGTATAAAAGCACAGAGCCTGTCTGGATCTCTGGAGTGACAGGGGAAGGCCAAGAATTATCAGTGGTAGAGGCCAAAGTGAGTTTAACAGGAGACAAATGGAAAAGGCACCCCAATGTGACTGGCCCAGAGGCCCCTTGTATTCTTGTCATAGACTACCTCAAAAGAGGATACTTCAAAGATTCAAAGAGCTATCAAGGGGTTTTGGTGTGTCTGCAATGACTGTAGGGAGATTTAAACAATTGTCTGCTCTGCTTGGGCTTTCAGAAGATCCCTCTCTTTTGGGATTGTTGTGAGTCAAAGACCAACAAGCGCCAAATACCACCCGAATCGTGCATCAATGGTAATACCAAACAGACAGAGACTCTCTGATTCCCATCCATAAGATGATCCAAGAGCTGGAGAGCCAAGGGGTGGTCAGCAAGACACATTTACCCTTCAACAGCCCCATCTGGCCTGTATGGGATGGCTGGATACATATCCAGCGTCTTACTCCACTTCCCGGAACACCCATCCTGGGTCTTGAAAAGCAAGTATTGTGGTGACACGGAACTCCCCAGTGAATTGAGTCAGACAATAGTACTCATTTTAGAAATAGTCTGGTTCCATTTGGGCAAAAGAGCATGGCATTGAATGTGTGTATCATATCCCATACCACGCAGCAGCTGCTGGGAAGGTTGAGAAGTGTAATGTAAAGCATTGAGTAGGGGGACTTTCAAGAATTGGGATCAGCACCTAGCAAAAGCTACATGGTTAGTCAACACTAAGGGTTCTGTCAACTGATTTTGTCCTTCCCAGTCAGAGTCCTTTCACACTGTGGATGGAGACAAAGTTCCCATAATTCACTTGAGAAGTGTGCCGGGTAAAGCAGTCTGGGTTAGTCCTGCTTCAAACAAAACCAAATCCATCCCTGGAATTGTTTTTGCTCAGGGACCAGGATGCACTTGGTGGGTAATGAGAGAAGAGGGGATGACCCAGTGAGTGCCTCAAGAAGATTTGACATTGGGGTAAAAATAACTTGCTTTCTGAGTTGTGTGTTGCAGGAAATGAACCATCGGGGGAAGACCTGAGCTGAACCAGTGCTGATGTCCAATAATTGACTGCCTTTCCTGCCCAAAGTATCCACCCTAATGGACTAAAATCTACCAGCTGGAGGGGTGGAAGACAGCTCTGGAAAAGAACAAGGGATGTTCAAGCACAGGAAATAAATGAATATGGCATATGGGTTTAGCATCATATGATATAAGGGGTGGAGTTAATAGGATTCATACATGCATCCAGAAGGAAACCATATTGTCTATGTTTATGTTCAGAATGTACAAAACCAATACAGATAACACAGTGATGTTTATATAAGACTTACCAGGAATACAGCCGTGTTCCCAGGAAGCCACCAAGGTCCTTGGTCTCCCCATATGGGCCACCAACTTATTTGTTTGCTAGGCTGAGCTGGCAAAATGCCAACTGCCCAAGTTAGTTTTCTCAAAATCCAGGTCCGTAATCCTACTTACTTTGTTTTCTCTATGCAGTATCATGAACTCTACCATATCATTATCACTGCAACCAAGGCTTCCCCAGCCTCCACATCCACAACCAGACCTATTTTGTATGTTAGTCCAAGGTCCAGCAGCACATCTTGTTGCCTTCTCCACCATCTGTGTCAAATGCTCTGTATATGTATATATAGACTTCCAAATGTACATGAATATGCAGAATATACTAAGATAAGAAGTTAAGATATAAAACTAACTTCCAAAAAGCCACAAATGAATATGCCAATCAAATTTTAAAATGCTTTGCTTCCACCCAAGAATACAACCAGAGACTGATTTCCAGTCTTCTTGTTTATCATTCTTTTTTTTTTAATTTCTGCTATCTCACAAGTTTGCAGGTATTTCTAAATCTTATTCTACCCCTTACAGTTATTTTTATCATCTTTGTGCTTGAAATGAGTCTGCGACTAACAAAATCTTTTCAAAAAGGAACTTTAATTCAGTTATCACGTGATGCCAATAGCAGATCTTTGGAGCAATAAAAATAATCCTTACCTCAACACTAGAAGAAGACATGACAAAGACTATTTTTCCAGGTTGCACACATGCAGCAATACTCATATTTATGTCACTTTAAAACAAAATGGATAATAGACTTATTTTGGGGGTCAGTGGGTATTTTTTAAGATCTTTTTTAATGTTTGTTTTGGTTTTTTTTAACTTGCTATTGTTTGGGTTCTTTGGGGGTTTTTGAGAGACCTTAAAAAAAGATGTGACTATTTTAACTCAGCCAGAAAATAGAGAATTTGATGGCCTTGGTCAGCGAGAAAAAACTGAGTTACTGCTCTCTTATCCTATAAAGCATCCATTTAGACTCATCAAGCAGTCTTACTAGTATGAATTTTAATGAGCATTTTGAGTATGTAAAAATGGGCCTTGGTATATTTTTTACTTTTATCAAGCAATTTGGAGTAGGTGAGAATGGAATGAAAAACTTTTCCAGTAAATTTATAAAAGGCAGTCTCCTTTTGTTTAATGTCCATGATGGATGTATATTTAGAGGTACAACATATGAAGTGTGTCTTGTATTTAGAGGTACAACATATGAAGCGTGTCTGTATATTATTTGGAATCATCAAGATTTTCCAACACAAGTTCCACAACCCAAAATAGTCAAGTTTTGTTCCTGCAGCTTAAACCATTTCCTTTCATGTGGAAAAATCGAGATTAATTTTAAATCAGAATAAAATTCTTTCTATGCACAAAATAGTGCTGAGCATTCACATTTCAATTAAAACAATGTCTAAAGGAAAGCAAAATAAAGTATTTTACCCAAATCAATATATTTAAGTTAACCATTAGCCTCAGATCTTCACTAATATAGTACTAAGGATATAATACTGATTGTCTGTAACAGATGTCAAATAACTGAAGAAAGACCTTTAGCAAATCCAAGTCTTGCAGAGTAATAGGGAACAAAAATGCCTTTTTGTAGGCTGTGCAAAAGAAACAATTCCTTTCTTTGAGGTCCTACACATTTCCAAAAGGGGAATGAGTGTCAAAGACTTGGATTTATGCAGCCACTAGCCTCTCATTTCCATCTGCTTGCAGTCATACTGACCCATTAAAGGATTTAACTGGCAAC
The DNA here is from genome assembly GCA_035041345.1 of Poliocrania exsul. Taxonomy (NCBI): domain Eukaryota; kingdom Metazoa; phylum Chordata; class Aves; order Passeriformes; family Thamnophilidae; genus Poliocrania; species Poliocrania exsul. Next base: position 32,400,595 of record JAWWLZ010000094.1, read on the forward strand.
TCCAAATAGCTGTCTACCTATATCATTGCTCATCTCTCTCAAACTGGAAAAAAACAATCCCAGAAAACATGCTTAAAAGATATCCCTGAGGAAAACAGCATAGTTGGGAAAAGGAGAGAAATCAAGGAGTTACTCTGATTCCTGCCTATTGCACATAACTGAGAATCGTGTTGAACATTGGGCATTGTTTTTGTTTGGCTTTTTGCTTGTTTGTTTTCAGTGGAAGTTCAAATATGCACACAGATCTCTGCCTGTAGCAGCTACTTCATCTATATTCTTGTCCAATAAAGGAGTAGCAATACCTCTGGAAGTAAATGTAACTGCAATTGTTAGAACTGTCTAAGATGAGAAGAGGAAACTAGATGCAAGCACAAATGAAGACTCAACATAACAGCCCAGTCTCTCAATATTTTTCTTCACTGTGTGCAGTACTGTAGTCAGAAAAGCTCAATCCAAAACCATTTCAAGCAGACCACTTTCAGAAGGAAAGGCTACAGCCAGAAATGAAAATTATATGCACTCTCCCTCATTGCTGAAATGTGGCTCTTGAGTTTTCTTTCCCAAATATTTCTGTCTAGACTTGTTTCTTTCCAGACAGAATCTGACTGCATTTGGGTTGTTAAAAGAATTTAGGATGAATAGTGTTTTGGATATAGATTGTTTTCTTTCACTATTTTCCATTTAGAATTTTCATAAGTTTTAGGAAAAAATAAAGAATTTTTAAGCCATAAAAGCACTTTTTTAAGAGCACTTTTAAGAGCACTTCCAGCCATAACAAAGCAGAGGTATGCTATCCCAGGCACAGAACATATCTGTGGCACTCATACTTTTAAAACTCAGAAACCTTTTCACAGATTTCAGTACCTTGAACATAACATCTTTGTTTAAAAAAATAAAAACTAAACTAAACTAAAATAAAATAAAATAAAAAGTAAAAGAAAATAAAGTAAAATAAATAATAAAATAAAATAATAAAATAAAATATTAAATTAAATTAAATTTTTAAAACCACTAAAAGAATTTTTATTGGAACATCTAATTATTCCTTTTAAAACTAAAAATAATTGCAATAAGGCAAGACTAAACTGAAGTCTCCTATTAAAAAACATTGTATTAGCATCAATGACTTACACCACCTATTTCATGTTAAGAAAATTATCTAAAGTAGTTGTTTACAAGTAGACATGCTTTTACACTGCAACAATGCACAGAACAATTCTGTACATAGTTGTCTTCATTTACAAGATAGTCTCCCTACATTTCTAACTCCAACAGTTTGAGTCCACATATAATCTAGAAAAACTTCAGAGTGAAAAAAGACAAAAACAACTCTAGGAATAGCTGAAGAGGCAGATCTGTTTATACACACATTTTGCACTCAGACTCCATATCCCCTGTAGTGGTTTTAGCTAGGCCTCAGATTGGCAGGCTTGGAGAATCTACATGGATTTGGGAGAGAGAGGTATCGCCTGACTTAAGTAACCAAAGAAATATTTCATACCAGATGACACAAACCTGAGATATGAGTACAGAAGTAGGAGATGTTCACTCAGTTCCATCATGGCTGAAGTAAAGGCAGGACACGCTACAGCTGTCCTGCTGGAGTGGGCTCTGCTGCTACTGCCGCTACTTGCATTTTGTTTGAATTCAGGGAAGTAGAAACATTTTGTTGTTATACTTTCTGTTTCTTTTA
>JAWWLZ010000094.1:32420941-32436470 GCA_035041345.1 Poliocrania exsul
TTAACAGAGCATTATTGCAGCAGCTGATGAGGGAAAGCCTATGGAGGTTAAGTTTAAGACTGTCCTCATATCTTCAAGATAGATCAGGATGTTAAATATCAGACAATATGTTTTGTACAACTGTAGCCCTGCTGGACACAAGCTGGCTGCTGTTCACTTAATTTTTTAAGAGTATTCTCTGTATTTTTTTTTTAGTTGCTAGACTTCAGATAAACTAAAAAGCTTGAATAGTTCTTTTACCTGTATTTTTCCTTTAACTCGTAGCAATCACAGCCACACCAAAGCAAACCACACCAAATGAAAAGCATTGAATTTAATATCCCCAAAGTGCTTATTCACATCTCATAAATAGGATGGAAGGACTAAGGGTAGCCAGTCCTATAATTAATAAACACAGCAATAACTTTGTTTTACACATTTGTTAGACAATATAGTCCAGGTGGGCTCAAAATTAATGAAACACTTGTTAATAAGTGTACATCAATATGTGGTCTAGTCTAGTTTTTTTCATAATACTTTAGTCTGTTTCTATATTCCTGCATCCTTTGCTGAGATACTAAGGATGCATTTTCACTTCTGCATGCCTATTCCATCTTAAGAGTTTTTTGTTTCTGCTTTTAATGTCACCCATAGTTTCAGTTCAATACCATCTGCTATATACCTTAGGACTCCCAAGTAAAAGCCTTTTCCATCCAAACAGCAATCATTTAGAGTCATAAAATCCCCTACTGTTTTGGTATAATTTGGGAAGCATCACACAATCACGAATTTCATTTAATGTTTCTCCACCAACTATTTTAGTTACTTTTTTCCTTCATTTTTATTAGCATTTTGAGCCAAAGCTTGCTAGATGGAATTGGTTTCTCTTTTTCTGCTGATTTGGAAGTGATAAAACACAACGTAGAGACAGCACGAGGAGTGCATGCTAAATTTTCTGTACTGTGATACTCTGTTGTTCAGATGTTTACACGTTTCTGAAAACCGTTGTCATCAGTTCTCTAGTTCTTAAGGAAATAGATATGGGTAAATTCCAGTGCTGGAGTGGCAAATGATTTGAAGACAACTGAGTGAAGGCAAGGATAGGTAATTTTGTATTTTATTTTTTTATTGTCCTTTGAAACAAGTTTCAAATGTTTCATATATTCAGATTTGATAGGTCTGAAAGGAAATTATCTGTTTCAGCAATTTCCCCAAATTCTGGAAAAAACCTTCCACAACATTCTAGAAAACTATAAATTGAAGAAGTTGGGTATAGTCATATATTCAAAATGCTTCCAAGAGCATATCCATGGCTCTGCACAGTACTAAGCCTTGTGGAGCCAAAGTCTGAAAGCTGAGATGAGTGTGCTTCAGATACAAGTTGTATCTAAACAAGTGAGTTTTCAGCAGAAATGTCCAGCAGTGATTGCACAGAGCTTCATATGATAAGCAGAGTAAAAGAGATGGTAAAATTAAAGAAGATTGTGAAAGGACTAATTCCAGTATCCAAGATACCTTCACTAGCTCTTTTTTTTTATTACAGTCTGCTCTTTAACCCGTCCACAGACAAACTAAGTAATTGGGAGTTTTGCTTAACTTTCATTAGTACCCAAAGCATATCCTAGCTTTGTAACTGTGTGCATACTGAGTTTTTCCTTTTCCACAGTTCGACATTACAGAGCACAAACAGTCAGAGCACAGAATAGACTGTAATGCTGTGTAATTAGGAGTGTTACCAGCACATGGCACTTCAAATATCCCTTATACCCATAAAATTTAGTTTTCTTTTGTTTGTTTATTTATGCAGGAAATTATTAAAGGAAAAACTAAATGAAAATTGGCTCAGCTCTGCTAAAAATATATCTGTGGTTTCCCCACTGTTTTGCCAATTTCTGACTGAAAGTACAATGTACTTTTTGTTATCACAAAAAGAGAACAGCAAAACAAGAAAATGAATTAATGCATTGTTTGAGGAGATATGAGTGGCTAAGCTGACCTTGTCTGCTTTAAAATAACCAGAACTGCAGTTATGGTCCAGCAAACTTACTTACAAAAAGCCAGCAACAATCAGGTGCATTTGGACACAACATATATAAAATTATAATAACATAATGTACATCAGACTGGAGTTTTTTGTTAATTTTTATAGCTATCATAGAGAAATGGAATTTGACTAAAAAAGGCAATTAAATAAAATTCCGGGAATCACTGCACAGTTACTGAAACCTACAATAAAGACAAGCAGCTAGTATAAGATGAGAAATAAAATTATCTCTGTTTGAAATGATTACTGTAGATTGCTCTAGTTGTGCTGTGGAAATAGCAAAGATACTTATCTCTATTTTCATGTTGTTGTGGGGTTTTTTTTTGGTTTCTTGGTTTATTGTTTGGTTGTTTCATTGATTGGTTGGTTAATTGGTAGGTTGGTTTGTTGTTACACAAGTCTACTATACCATAGAATTAAGAGTTTTGTACCTAACCATAATCTGTACCATGTTACTTACAGATTGGTGTCTGCACAAGAATCATAGACTTATAGGATCACAGAATGCTTTGAGTTGGAAAGATGGAAAGAACCTTAAATATCATCTTATCCCAACACCTCCCACTAGGCCAGGTTCCTTAAAGCCCCATCCAGTCTTTCCTTGGACACTGGCAGGGACCAGGACTCCAAAACTTCTCTGGACAACCTGTTCCACCACCCTCACAGTGAAGAACTTCTTCATAATAGCTAATCTAAATTTATCCTCCTTTATCCCTCATCCTATAGGCTTCCTAAGAGACTGTTGTGGTAGTTTAGCTTAGTTATGCCTTATTTAGTAGGCTTCAGTATAGTAGTCCCTGATAGTGTTACATAGATTAGAAGGGACAGGTTGCCACATGACTTAAGCAACGAAAGAAATATTTCATACAGATGACACAAACTGAGATATAAAAGGGAGTGAAGGGAGGTGTCTTTTTTCTTCTGCTCATGGCCCCGGTCTGGACAGTATGTGCTGTGCTGTTGTGCAGAGTTAAGCCACTGCTGCTCCACTGCTACTGTTATTTTGGGAAGTAAATATTGTTACCTTTTCCTTGCTGGGTGTTTCTCAGGAAGCGTTTATGGAGTGTTTTTGTAGATTGGAGTGGTGGAATTTGTGTTCAATAGGAGTGGGGAGTTACTGTTGTTTCTTTTCTTACCTTTGGATATATAAGTGTTATATCGCATTTTACTTTTAATTTTCCCTTTTTCTGTGTAAATATATAAACCTGCCATTTTAAGATTTAGGTTTGGGAGTTTGGTGGGTTTTTTCTTTTCTCCCTTTTCTCAGTGAGAGAAGGGAGCTTCCTTGTGTGGTGGAATACTTGGCATTTTGTCAAGGTTTCAAACCAAAACAGCATCCTTCTCCATCTTTCTTTTTGGCCTCCTTTAAGTAATGGAAGGCTTTTATAAGGTGTCTGCAGAGACTTCTCCCTGAAACTTTAATAGGAATCTGAATACCATAAACTCAAGCCTTCTGAAGTTGATAATTCAGTATTAATGAAACAGAATTTCCAGAAACATATGTATAGTTCATGTTTGACAGAAGCACTGAAATACTAAATAATTACTTGGATGTCATGACTTTTAAAAACCAGTTTCCCTTCAGCAGTGAGTTTTTTACAAAGCCTCAGGACTTAGCAGTTCACCACTTAATTTAAAGACTTTTGAGAAAGCTAGTTGCTACATTATGCTTTTTGAAATAAGCTGCTGCCTAGTCCTCTTGGGCAATTTGATAGTCATCTGTGGCCCTTAACATCACCTACTCTATCTTTCACTTCTTGTTGCAGGGCAGTAATATGCACATTATGTTGATTCAGTAGTTCTTTCTTCTCATGTCACAAGTAAACTTTTTTTCTCTGAGAATAAATATTTCTTGTTTAACATTCTGGTATTCCTATTAAAGGAAAACACAGCAGGAGATAACATAGAAATAGGAAACTGTATGTTAGGATCAACAACAAAACAAATTCTCCTTGATGACTGCAGTCAAAAGCATTCAGAATATGAGGCAGGAAGGGAATTAAACAGAAGACATTTTGGTTTTCTTTATGCAAAGAAAGAAAGTTTTTGAAGGTTTCACTATCTTAACTTGAATTATTTCATAACTCGTTAAGATTTGTCTGTTCTAGTGAAAACTTTATAAAAAATGTATCTTACTTTAGCCTCAGTGCCAAAAGAAATGTGGTGCTTCTGCTTGCTCTATGACTTTGTAACTATATTTACACCTTAAGTTTTTTATGTATGTATTATGACTCCTAAGCAGAGCCTAAATAGGGACTATACATGTCACTTTAAAGCAATAAACAAACTTGTTACCTATAAAGCTTCCCTGGAACATGCGAGGTTCTCATAGTTATAGTATCTGAAAGCCACTCTTTAAAGCAAAGAAACTATTAAAGTAAGTTTGTATTTTTCTGAGGTTGAATATTTGCCAGTCTTTTAATCTCTTTATAAATTGAAAGAGCCATGTTTTAGGTCGTGGTTCTCATCAGAAGTCACAATCATGCTTACATGAACGCAAAACAGGTACACAGAGATTCCTATACACAATAAGGCAAATCATCACACTCATAAAACACCAGTCTCCTCATTGCATTGATGGGGAGCTATCTTGGTTTAGGCCTAGTTTTTATCCTTCCACCAACCCCGGACTCTGCCTTCCTCCCTGCTTTCCAAAGTCTTCCTAGCAAGGGGAAAAAAAAAACCTGAAAAGAAAAGCAAGAACTCAAAAGAAACTGAACTGAATTAAAACAGAAATTATATTTTTTCTAACATCTACAACCATGTGTGCAACATGTACACACTATTTGGGAACCCCCTAGGGGAAAAAAAAAGGAAAAGGGTAACAGGGAATAGGGAGGGACAAGAACAAAACCAAAACAAAACAAAACAAAACAGACAAATACAATCAAGAACTTCAAAACAAGAGGGGTAAACTGGTAAAAAATACAATCTCACCACGTCCCAAGCTAGGAAACCAGCTGAAGAAAAGGACCGTCTCGATTCCATCTGCCCCCTCAGGCCTCGCCAGAAGAAGGAAGAACAAACAACTTCCTATGTCTTTTAGTCCATCCTCTTTCGTTACATGGAAAAACACATGTGGAATACTTATGCAATGTCGACTTCCCTAGTTACCCCTGGTTATTAATGAAGCCTAAATCAAACCCATCACAAGAACATAGGAGGTGTCTACATGATGAAGAAAATGGCATAGGAAAGTTTGAAGAACATGCGGAAAACAAACAAACAAAACCTCAGACTAACCCCCAAAAATCTAAGTTAAACTGATTATATTTAAAGATCAAACCCATCATTTTCCTTGTTTAATTTCTCTTTTACCAAGTTAGAAATATGGAAATCTTTTCTAAACAAAGGGCCAGCTACAGAGTAAACTACTCATGTTATTGATGAATTCGGTTTTAAAAACAAAGAGGTCATCATTACAGCAGGAAATATTTCTTTGTATCAGCTTCAGAGTAATTTTAAACTGTTTTCTCTCATGTCTTTAGTTAGCCTTTTGAAAGCAGAAAAAGTAGGGGAAAAAATCATCTTACTAATTGCGAACAAGCCTCTCTGCTCAATTAAAATTTAAACTAAGTGGAATAATTGTACATATGGCACGCATAATAACAACAGCGATAACATCCTCTTCAATTCACTGTAATGGAAATCTTCTCCTGCTGCTAATAGTACATAATAGCACCAAATTAAAAGAATTGGATGAAATAACAGGTAAAAACATGGGCCTTTAAGAAGTCTTATGCAATCAAAAAATCAATATCTAACAGGACCTCAGAAAATAAGTTTGTCACTGTAAGATGCAAGAGGGTTTAGCAAAGGACAACCTTCATCGCAGAGACCTTAGTTTCCTAGAATATGCAATAAATGTCTCTTAACAGAGAGGATGCAATATCCAATTGCAGCAATGACAGATTTCTAAGCCTTATGAATTCAAGACTTCAAAAAGTAGGAAAGAGCTACAAATTTTGAGTCACATCAGGTTATGTTGAATGTCATGAGCTCTATGATTAAAAGTCACATAATACAAAAGGGCTGTTCATGAAAATCTGACATTAACTTTATTGTGATTTTTACTGACTGGCTAGTAAAAAATTCTGTAATTATGCCCCAGATTAATATGATACATTTTGTTATTTGGAACATCAGTAGCTATTTCAAAATTTTCAACCTATTTTGCAAATGTAAGCCGTTCGCTTCCCAACTAAAAGGCCACAGTTTTTTGTTGATTAGAATTCTGTAAAATGATACTCACTACAAAATTAATAGACATCACCAATGGACACCTGTGGTAGCTTTGGCTTTAGTTTTAGCTAGGCCTCAAATTACCATGCTCAGAGAATCTACGTAGATTAGGAGAGACAGGTATCACCTGACTTAAGCAACCAAAGAAATATTTCATACCAAATGATGCAAACCTGAGATGGGTGGGAGGGGTTTCTCAGTTGACATCATGTCTGCAGTAGGGGCAAGACGCACACAGCTGCTGTCTTGCTGTCCTGGGCCTTGACTACTGCTGCCACTACTTGTATTTTGTTTTAGTTCAGGGAAGTAGAAACATTTTATTGTTATTTTCTCTCTTTTGCCTTGCTGTGTGTATTTTGGGATGCTTTTTTAGATCTAGAGTGATGGAATCTGTTTTTGGTGGGAGGTAGAAAATTGTTATATCTAATTTGTGTAAGTGTGTGTGATATTGTAGTTTTCTTTTAATTTTCTCTTTTCTGTAAATATATGTATAAAATTAGTTTAAGTATAAACCTAGTTTGAGTTTCCAGAGGTTTTTTCCCCTCCCTTATCTCGGCAGGGAGTAGGAACCTCTGACACTATTAGGCAGTTGACATTTTGCCCCCTCAATCCAAGGCAACACCTCATTCCTCAGTATCTGGTTAGCTGACTAGCGTGATCATGTATTGTATGCCATTAGGCCTGAGCATTACAATATTTTCTTCCTTAGTGTCCATTCTCTCTTGTTTGCTTAATCCTCATGTAATACAGGTTGTAGAAAAAGCTGATTATCTTTTAAATCAGGTTTTAACTGATTTAAAACCTAATTAATTGTACTTTTTAATAGGAAAAAAAGTGATCTAAGCTACCAAGACACATCTTTTTCACAAGACAAATGACAAACTTGATCATAAATTGTTTTTAATCAGTGTTAGATGGGCAGAGGAAGGAATTAATTTAACCATATTTAGATAGAGTGTGGGAAAAAAATAAAACGTTGAAACAGCCTTGATTAATTAAATTTTCCCATCAGTTTTCATAATGTGAAACACTTCTAAGCTCATCCAAATCAAGTCTTCTACTTCCATGAAAGGATTCTATTACAGATTGTAGGTAGCTAGCATTCAACCTGTAATTTCTTAGTTTCACATAATTTTCTTTTTCTTACTGATTATTTAATTCTTATTCTGTATATACAAAATTCGTTGCCCTAAACTTGACTCATTATCAAATTCTTTTTATTCTTATTACATCTTTTTTTGTTTGGTTTGGTTTGAGGTTTTTTGTTTGAGACCTTTGATAGACGAACCAGGTGCATTCTGCAAATGCACAGCATCATCCTCTAGACCAGATGGCTGAAGGGAGAGAGAAGGAAAAGGAATGGAACAGAGAGGACACACTAATTCGTTACCCAGTCAGTCTTAATTCATTAGGTCACTATCGAGTCTTTATTTCTTCTTCTTCTTCTGAGATAGTGATTTCTTCTTGATGATAAGTTGCATTTAAACTTCTGATGCAAAGAAAGACACAGTAGGCATAGAAACAAAAAGTTCTGTCCCAGATTTAGGGGAATGACAGTCTACAGCAAGTTAACATGGAAATATCTGATAGACACTTTGTGGTTATTCAGAAATAGCAGTCTAACAATTATGTAAATCAAGTCTTCCTCAGTCAGAGTGCAAGGATTTGCATAATTGAGAAATAAACATACAATATTGGCTCAATGATGACACAGCATCAAGGTACTTGAGAGGAAATGTTTCAGTACCACTGTATTTAAACCAAAAATGTAGAGTAATTGAAGGACAATAAGTTCAGTGTGTTAAGTCTACAGAAATATGAAACCAATGAATAATCTCATTGTCTGCACCAGAATGAAGGTGCATAGAACTCATCCTCAGTTGCTAAGGGCCTGCACACTGTCACTGACTGAAATGGAGCTACACCAATTTCAATAGCCTGAAACAGCACTGGTAGAATAAGTCAGTATGTAAGCAGTCAAGACAAAGACATGGAACCAATAAAAGATTTCTTAGAGAATTACAGCTTCTTTTTTTTTTTTTTTTTTTTTTTTTTTTTTTTTTTTTTTTACCCCCCCCAGTTTCCTCTGTATCATGAAATGTAGTTTGGAGTCAGAATTACCTCTTATGGAGACTTGATCAATTCCCCTGCAGTACTGAAGGTGTAAGTGGAGGCAGTATCTTGGTCTCACCAATTTTTTGTGTGTGCTACACACCAGCACTCACAGGGCTTGTAAGGTTTGGGCTTAGTGGCAGATGTTTGGGCAAAACATTTTTGTCCAGAGGTAGAATTTAAAAATTTAGTAATGCCTTCTGGTATAATTTTTTTCCTGTTACAACAGGGAAATGACTGGCCTGTTTTAATTTTAAATTTCCCAAATGTATACAAATTTCATAAAGAAAAAGTAGGAAATAACACAATAGACTTTCCACACTTGTCTCAACTTATTTTTTTTTTAAAGACTAAAGACCTTGGTACAGGCTTCATAAAAGTGTATGAGCTAATTTTCAGCTAACTACTGAAAGATTGTATGACCTTCTCTGTACCTCTTCAAAACCTCAAGGTTTGGCCCTCTATTCCATTTGTGATGTTCAGATTTGTCTTTTCCTCAAGCAAGAACTTCATTAAAGTGTTCCAGCTCAAATATTATATTTTCTAAATTATTTAGCTTCTTACAAAAAATTGTTTCCATCTCTCTTTTGCCGTCCATACTGGAATCAATGCCTCCCTTAAATGTCAAGCAGGATGAAGTCATGTAAACATGTCAGATGTTACAGACATTTCTTAACCATCTAGTAATAAGAAAAAATATGCAGACTCAAGATAGAAAGAAGATTTTGAAAACACACATAGTCTGTATTTGTTCATTGGGAGAGAGCTGGGTGAACAGAGAAAAACTTCCTTGAGTGAGAGATGACAGTTAACCTTTGGTGTCACCTCATACATTATATCACAGAAGATGTAAGTATTCCCAGCATGAGAAAAGTAGCTTTGTCTTTACCATTAGCACTTTTTTCTGTTGAAATTTCTTCAATATACTTGGCCAAAAGAGGTCTAACCTTTTATTCATTAGCTTGATTGCTTGTTTGTTTTGTAAACCCACAGAATGTTTTCTGTTTTGGTAGCTGAAATACCTCTAAGGGCAACTGAAATAACACTATCATGTAATTTATCTATGTAGTGTCCGGTTCATCTTGTTTATTTCCTCTGTGAGGGCTGTTTCCTACCTGTTGAGTTATAAGAGTTAGATAGATAGATAGATAGATAGATAGATAGATAGATAGATAGATAGATAGATAGATAGATAGACAGACAGACAGATGAGAGAGAGAGAGAGAGAGAGAGAGACAGACAGACTTTCTTGAAAAGCTTTCTTTTCCCTTGTGCAGTTTCTCCTCCAATACATTGTTATTTCACAAGCAATTACAAACACAAAACACAAAAACATCACAGAAACATTTGTAAAACAAGTCAATCAAAATGTGTGAGTGCTCTCATATGACAAAGTATGAAACAAGTACTTCATCACTTTAAACTACTGATTGTGATAAAACTCTGCTATATCAAAATATTTCTGTAAAGCAGAATCAGAAAATATAACAAATATAAAACAAACAAATTATAGAAAGTGCTACATTAAAACAGAGAATGTATGCCATACAACATGAGTTATGCTTTGTATCAAGCTTTATTTTTTAAGAAATAGAAGAATTTAAGAAAGATATTTTGAACCCTGTTATTCAGTGACTTTGTTTCACACTGGCCTTATACTGGCATTTTTCAATTCATGTTTTCATTACACTAATTAATCTTACTAAGTGTGAAGATTCTGCAGTAAATTTAGCAACAGCTATTCTTTATTTTAGTAGAAACATTCAATTAAATCTACTTCCACTCTTATCTGTAGATTGTTTAAAACACTGGCACTTGCTTTCCTTTCATTCAGGTTGGTTTGAAAATAAAATAAAATCCAGAAATGGAGGTGCCCAGGAACCCGGCAATTCACATACTCATAGAATCATAGAATTCTGGAATTGTTAAGGTTAAAGTTGGAAAAGACCTCTAAGGTCATCAAGTCCAACTGTTAACACTGCTGCAGTCACCCCTAAACCATATCCACTGAACCCGTGCCACATTCACACTTCTTAACACTTCCAGGGATGGTGATTCCATCACTACCCTGTACATCGTATTCCAATGTTGGAGCACACTTTCATTGAAGAAATGGCTTCTAATATCCAATTTAAACTTTCTCTGATGCAACTTGAGGCTGTTTCCTCTCATTCTTGTTACTTGTGAGAAGAGCCAACACCCACTTGGCTAAAACCTCTTTTAACGTAGTTGTAGAGAGCGATAAAATGACCCCTGAGCCTCCTTTTCCCCAGGCTAAACAACCCCAGCTCCCTCCGCTGCTCCTCACAGCACTTGTGCTCCAAACCCTTCACCAGCTCCATTACCCTTCTCTGAATTTTCTTAAGGACATCAATGTCTTTCTTACAGTGAGCAGCCCAAAACTGAACACAGGTTTTGAGGTGCAGTCTCACCGGTGCAAAGGACAGCAGAAGGATCCCTTTCTAGTCCTGCTGGACACACTGTTTCTGATAGTCACACTAATGATAGAAAAATAACAACACAACTTATCTGCTTCTCTAATTAAAAGCCACTAATTAAAAGCTGTAAACTTTTTTCTTCTGCTGCTTTTAGTATTGCTGCTGATTCTGCACACCTTCTTAGTAAATACATATCAGTGAGAGTACCAGGCAGCTGGACAAAAGGAAAGAGAAAACCTCCCCAGCTACAATAATTGTAATAATCCAGACCTTGACAATAACTTACGGCAAAGGCAGTGAAAATGCTGGAAACTAATACTAACAAAAGGGCTTTAAATCACACCTTTTAAGTTTTTTAATTAAAAGGGAAAGCTGGTTGTTCCTTCACGGTGTCTTTCTGGCTAAATTTTTAAAGACAAGCAAAATGTGTGATTGGGTTTTACTGTGTTTAAACAAGCTTATGCTACTCAAATAGGTGGTGTTATAAGGTGAATTAAGAACTTCCAGTTTAGAAAAAAACTTTAGAATTAAGACCACATTATTAAAAACACTTTAATGCATAAGGAAACTCTCTGGAAAGTTTCTTTTTTAACAGTCAGGCAGAGGTGTCTGCATGTTATAGGTTGAGCTAATTAGGCCTAAATTTAGGCTTTAGATTTCAGACTAGGCCTGAGACTATCAGCTGACTTGAGCTGTGCTGGGCTAGCTGACAACCGACTACTGGCAAATGGTATTTCATACCATATTCTGACATCATCTCAAAGTGTAGGAGCCAGAGTAGCTTGTTCAGTTTCTTTCAGCTGTGGTCCCAGTAAGACACACTGTGCTGTTCCAGGAGGGACAGAAGGCCCAAGCCCAGCACCGGCTCACCACTATGTTATCTTAGGGAAGTACAATGTTTGTTTTTAGTCTTTCTGCTTAAGTCTGTCTCTTTGGAGGTTGAGTTCTCTGGAGTAATTTGTAGTTAAAATGGTGAGATTTGTATTCAATGGGGAGTGGGGAGTTATTTCTTGTTATTTCTAACTTGTGTGTGTGCTCTATTCGAGGAAAGGCCTGTGGCAGATCTTGGAACATTTAGGATGTGCCCCCAAGTTCCTCAAAATTATCATCCTGCTACATGAGAATCAGCGTGGACAAGTCCAGAGGTATTCCATACCATATGATGTCAACCCAGATATAGAAGAAAGAGGGAAGGAGGTGCTCTCTCTCTCTCAGGTAATGCCCACCTGATGACTGTTGCCTTGGAGCTCTGTTTCTTGGAGGAGTGATCATTCATCGCTGCTTGTGGGAAGTAGAGATTTATCATTGGCTTTTACTTTATGTGTGTGTGTGTAGTGCTTTTAGTTTGTTTGTTTGTGTTTTTTTCTTTTCTGTTTAAAATATAAACTGCCTCATTGTAATTCATGGTTTGTGGGGGTTTTTCTTTCCAGTTCCCCCCCGGGAAAGGGAGGGCTGAAGTGTCTGGGTGGACACCTGGCATTCAACCAAAGTGAATCCACCACACAGGACTAGAGCAGACGGCCTTTTTTACTGAAAGGGACAATTTATGTGACTGTGAAATGCTACACTTCGTTTACCATCCACCTCAAAACCAAAAGGTCCTATAGCCTTTGCTGTCCCTGTATTACAGCACTTCTGCTAGCAAGCAAGTCCTTACTTTTTGCCAACAGATGCTGAAATTTTACCTACAGGAATACACAGATAAAACTAAGTTCTAATTAACTGTTCTACCACAATTGTTGCTGTATCTGGACACAAGCTTCTAGAACGTTCCTTTTGGTTGGAAAGAACATTTTAAAAATGTTGGGTTTTTTTAAATACAGATATATTTTAAAACTACATAATACACAAGTAATAAAATAATAAGGGTGCAAAGTAGAGTGAGGCATGCTGGAAAGGTACAACAAGGAAAAATCATACCTAACAAAGGTGTTTGATAAGAACTGACCTTGACTGAAAGGTAAAACAAGGAAAAATCATACCTAACAAAGGTGTTTGATAAGAACTAACTTTGACTATAATTATAAACACAACTTCAAAATACAGAAGTTAGGCTAGACATCATTAGGCTCTTGTTTGGTTTGATTATTGTTGGGTTTAATTTTCATTAAAACTACACCTGTTTTTAGTTTAGAAAAATAAGAATTGAGCTCACATTTGGAATGACCTACATAAGACATGATGCTGGAGATCTAGAATCACTTTCTAAATAGTAACTTGAAAACTTAGCCAGAGCAATTATACACAGGAAGAAGTGCATAACTCATACACAAATTCCAGTGTATCTTTTAAATTAAAAAGTTTTTTCAGGAGTCTGAAAACTCTTCAGTAAGAACACATCTGTTTATGTATTTCAACATTAATAGAAGAGCAGATCCTAGTTTCAAAAGCCTTCCATCATGTTTGAAGGAACAGATCCTAGAAAAACCTCCCTATCTTGCATCAGAATAGAGAGGGGATCATTTTTCCCACTTACCCAAGGAAATTTTTTCCAAAGACAATGAAGAAGGAAGTGACTCCAGCTATAGTTGCTAGAAGTTATGTTTTGAAATGAAAAGGCAGTCCTCAGTAAAGACATACATTTCTGGTACTCTCTCATATATTATTCAGCAATTCTCTCAATACTATTTACAGCCACCTAAAATTACAGCTGCCCATAAAACAAATGAAAACTTTGAAGCTTCATATCCTTTTATCAGTATAAATTAAAACCTTTCCAAAACTCTGAAGTGTACAGTCACAGCTCTCAAGAGAATAGAAGGGTACTCCTTTCATTCAGAAACACCAAGAAAAGCACCTCAGTTTTGTAACCTCTTTTGGACTTTCCCTCTCCCATAGCCTCAAGCTTCCCTCGCCGTTCGCACTACTTGCCCTGAAAATACCTCATATTGCCTCCTAGAAATTTAGAAAATTAAGTAATAGAAAAATTACATAAAACTGGGAGGTCTTAAAAAATCTAAACCTTGCACTTTGAATTGCAGTAATATGTTGAACTATATTTCAAAGTGCGTACATATCAGTGTTTCTTTACAATCAGCTGATCCTTAATGCTGTACTTGAAATTAAACCTCAAGCTTATAAAAAAAGTTGTTGAGAATACAATAACATTCACCAGTTTTCCCTTCATATAATCTATAAAATCAGTTTGGGTTAAATTAAAAGTTCCCATGGAAAACTTCTTCTGAAATGTTAATCTCCCTTCAAAATAGCTATTAGAATGATTCTCAGTCAGGGGTTAGTTCACCTTGGTTTTTATTGTTTCTCATATTTTTACATCTATCTGGTTTTCAAGAAGGTCATGAAGAATTCATTGTAAGCTTTTGAGGAAAGGAAGTGAAGCCATCAGCCAAACACGAAAGTCCTTGAAATTTGTAACTGCACAGAGCATGAGGGATGGACTACAATTCCCAGAAGATTGCACGTAAAATGCAATACTTAAGTATTACAGATATGGTTGACATTTTGCTTTCCAGAGTTCATTCCTATTTTGATATTACAGAGATGCCAATTACAATTGTTATTCTGATAGTTCACAGTGGCACTTCCCAGGTGTATCTGCTACATTGATTTTAAATAGATCACAAAATGTCAGGAGCCAGGCCTAACTGGATAACTTACAACTCCTTCACAACCTGGTTGCTAATGAGTCATGCCTGTAGTTTGGTGAACATATATTTCAGGTCATGCTAGAGGATTTTTCCAGAGGAAATGCTTTCCTAAACCCTTCTGTGATAATAGATACAGTCAAACAAACTGATGATTTGATCTGAACTAAAAATAACCCTCAAAAACTTAATTCACATCGGTTCCCTGAGAGGGCAGAAAGCAATATGAAAAACTAATTATGCTGATGTACCTAAAAGAAATGGCTGTCAAACTCTGACCAGGATATTTTATTAGTGACTTCAGAGATTTAATCTGAAATCATTCTCACATTCATTTGGTCTTTTATAAAGAAAATTACTTATTTACCAACCGAAGTTCTCAGAGTTCCTCATATTTCAGATTAGATTTTAAAAACAGCAAAGAATCTGCTTTTTCTGCACTTTTTTTTTTTTGTAACACCAAAAGCAAAACACCTCCAAGAAAAGCTCTAGCATTCAAGCACACCAATCCAGTTGACCACTTACTTGACAAGTGCTTAGCTTTTGCATAAAGGCCTGTAGCACTAAAGAAGGGACTACTGTAAAACACAGGACATTAGCTGTGCAGTTTCCACAAGTGTAGGTACACAGCAAATAAGATGCAAGATTGAGTCCACCATAAGCAATTTTGCAGATGATGCCAAGATAGGAGGGAGTGTTCATCAGATGGAAGGCAGGAGGGCTCTGAAGTGGCACCTGGATAGGCTGGTAAAATGGGCTGATTCCAATGGGATGAAGTTCAATGAGGCCAAGTGCTGAGTCCTGCACTTTGGCCACAACAACCCCATACAGCGCTACAGGCTGGGCACAGAGTTGCTGGAGAGCAGCCAGGCAGAAAGGGACCTGGGGTTCTGACTGATAGCAAGCTCAACATGAGCCAGCAGCGTGCCCATGTGGCCAAAAAGGCCAATGGCACCCTGGCCTGTATCAGGAATAGCGTGACCAGTAGAACAAGTGAAGTGATCCTATCCCTATACTAAGCACTGGTGAGGCCACACCTTGAGTATTGTGTCCAGTTCTGGGCCCCTCAGTCCAGGAAAGATATTGAGGTGCTGGAGTGGGTCCAGAGA
>JAWWLZ010000094.1:32470370-32483994 GCA_035041345.1 Poliocrania exsul
TTTCTTTCTGTCATTGTATTTATTGTAATCTTTTTAGTAAATTGTAACACTGACTTGTAATCTTTCTTAAGTTGGGATGAAGTCTCCCACTGGTTTACCTTTAAGCCAGCACAGTCCAGCTCTGGAGTTCTCAGCACAGGAAAGAGATGAATGTGTTAGAGTGAATGCAGAAGAGAGTCACAGATATTACCAGAGTAATGGAATACTTCTCCTGGGAGGACAGGCTGAGAGACTTGGGGTTGTTTAATCTGGAGAAAAGAAGACTCCAGGAGAGGTATCATTGTGCCATTCATTACTTAAATCAGGCTTACAATAAAGATGGAGACACTTTTTAGTACAGCCTGTTGTGATGGGACGAGGGCTAATTTTTTAAACTAGTAGAGGATAGATTTAGACTTGTTATAAGGAAGACATTTTTATAATGAGGGTAGTGAAACACTGGTGCAAGTTGCCCAGAAAGGTGATGGATTCCCCACCCCTAAAAATATTCAAGGTCAGATCGCACAGGGCCCTCAGCAATCTGATCTAGTTGAAGATGTCCCTGCCCATGGCAGGGGGGTTGTACTACATGATCTTTACAGATCCTTTCCGACCCAAAGCATTCTATGATTCTATGATTTTGAAAGGTCCTCAACTCTGTAGTTCCTTATATCAGGACCTGGCTGAAACTTTCTATGCATCAGAAACACAAAACAAGATTTAATTTGATATTTTGGAAACAGAGTGTTCTAAAACAGCCAGAAAGCATAACCTTGTAATTTCTCTGAACTTCAAAGATCAGTTTATATAGGATTGATGTGAAAATGCAGGTATATATACTTTAACAAAGTATTCATACATTGTAACAGTCTGTAATTCCTTCACTTTAAACTACCCATACTTCACAAATGATACAGAAAACATTCAGATCACTTACTGGGATGGCTCAGATATGGTATTGAACACTATTTAAAGCAGAATAACTCCAAATTTATTTTCTGTATCAGAACCTCTACTGTAAGCATTTCTGTCTTGTTGCTGGTAGTGTGGAATGACTTGTCTGTCCTGACTGACAGCATGTGCCATACCAGATGGTACAGATGGAAGAAATGAAAACTACTTTATCTTCCTTCTCTTCTCATTCAAATTCCTTTGGGTCAGTCACATCTATAGATACTCTTGGCTGCAGCAACAGTATTGGTAGATTAAAAGGGAAAAAAAAACCAGAGCAAAACTGTCTCTTTGAAACGTTATGCACAGGAAAATTTAATTGGGTGATTCAGCAAATAACTGTACAGAGTAATACTTTCTAAAGAAAGCACACCTAAAAAGCACAGACCATGGAGAACCTCCACACTGGAGAAGAGCAAAAGTATGAGGAGGAAGGGGCAACAGCTAGAAACAACTGTGTACTGGCTGTAACTTCCCCTGCCTCCCTGCATTGCTCAGGAATGGGAGAGGAATCTCAAGTGGAGTGGAGCTGACCTTGACAGAAAGGGAAGGAAAGATGTGTTTTTAGTATATTTGTTTCTCACTATTCAAATATGTATTGACAAATATTAAATTAACGTTCCAAAAGTACAGTCTGTTTTGCCTACAAATGTAGATGTCAAACAATCTCCCTGTATTTTATCTCAAACCATGAGCTTTCTTAACCTGTTTCCTTCCAATACCATACAGAGAATGGAGTGAGCAGCTTGGTGGGCGTTTGGTTATTAGCCAAAGTTAGCCTACCGTTGTCTTTCTGTTTTCCCTCTTTAGACTGTTCAAACTAATTACATATTTTAATACATTAAATAGTTCCCTACCAATTACTACAACAATTTGTCCATCTGAGATTCAAATATCAGATATCTATTACATTAGCAAGGATACTGATGCAATTGTTCTGAATAACATAGGCCAGCCATATTGTGTACACTCAAGGCCAAACACTGTGCAGCATTTAAAATCATTTGATAAGTGTTCCTTTAATTGCATGTTCAGCTTCCAAAGCTGCCCTTGCAATGCTGATTCTGGAAAATTCATTTTATAAACTAAATCAGAAGAGCTTGTGTAGCCTACTTCCCAGATCACTGCAAATATAAACTGAGTTCCAGAGAAACATGGAAACACAATAGATAATGCCAAGGTTTTTCTTCTTGACCTTTTATACTATGCTAACATGACATTGCTTCCAGTTTGTGCTGTTATATAAAGTTATTTGCACAACTCCAAATGTTTTCCACAGGTTTTAAGTGAACTATTACCCAGTAACCTAGACTCAATTTCAGTTTCTTTCAATCTCTTTGAACAGCAGATAGTCAGAAATGAACAAAATTTTTGAGCTTGCCAAAAGAAACACTGGTTTTGTAGGACTCAGCCCTGTAAAGACCTATATGTGCAGTTAGGTTTGCGTGCAAACACTAGCCACGATGCATAAACATGGGTAAATCTTTGCACTACAAGACCTGTAAAGGCAACTGGAAAAATACTCATTGATTTTAACATGCCAATGACTGGGGGTAAATTCATTGTTCTAATTCACAGGTTTGAATATGACCACTTTTCCAAGATAATTTTATCTAATTCCTTTGCCTGTTCAGGACATATGTTTTTTCTGATTCTGGTTGCTTTTTACCAGTTAAGTTCTATCTGTTTTGTGCCTTGTTTTTGCTATCCAAGGAAGTAGGAGAGAAAGGAACCCTCTACTGCTTATTCTATTACTAGCAATTCCATACCATGTCCACTTCTGATATAAAGTTTAGTTTCAGTCTTTGTTTCTGTTTTGTCCTCATGATTTTTTAACAACACTTTTCAGATAAACTACCTGACAATAAAAGTCAGAGGAGAAAGTTAATTACTATTTGTATTTCCTCAGAAGAGAATATAAGCATGCCTAAATCAGATCTCACATGAGTTTAATCCACCCCACTTCTCTGTGAACAGTAAGTCTCAGAGCAGCTGTGGTAGAGAGCAGTTACGCAGTCAACACAAAAATTAATGTTTGTGCATGTCTGGGAGTCCTTTTCTTGATCTTTCTTATATTTTCATGCCACACCTCATATGTAATATCTTTTCAGAAGACATTTGTGCTCATAGCAACTGCAGTGTTGTTTATGGAACTCTCTATAATGTTTTTAAAAGGAAAACAGACACTGGCAACAAACGAAGTTCGGTATGTGAATTTGACTGTCAAGATGCACTTTACTTTACAGAAAATTTTCAGCCTTCTGCTTATTCCACTAGCCAAATCCTCTTTAGGATCATGTCCTCCTTCATATATCAGAATACATACAAGCAAAATTTAGTCACTTGAAAGCCAAAACAAAGTAGCATGGTCTCATTTAACTGCTGCTAAGGTATTTTCAGTGATATTAGTACTAAAACATACGGCTAAAAACTACAGGAAATGTGATTTAATCTGTCACGAAAAGTTTTGAGGACTGTAAAAAAATACCTTGTAACTCAAACAAAAAAGATGGAAAAAACACATAGATTGTTATCTTACTTCAAATGGGAGCTCTGTTATTTCCATATTTCCAGACAAATCCAGTTTTTCTAGATTCTCACAATCACCCAATTCTGGAGGGACAGACTTCAAATTATTGAAACTCACATTGAGCACTTTGAGGTTTTTTAAGCAGCCTGTGAGGGTAAGATAATTCAAATCAGTGCATTAAAAAGAAAAAAAAAAAACCAAAACACCAAAACCAAACAAACCAAACCAAACCAAAACCAAAACCAAAACCAAAACCAAACAACAAACCCATGTAGTTTAGCTAAGAAAAAAATTATCATTGTGATGATGAGTAAGATTAATAAATATTTTCTGCAGTGATCTCTTACTTTGTTGCTGTCAACGGTGCCTCTTAATCAGCAAAGGTTTCAGAGAGAGATTGAAAGGCAGCAGCAAAGTCTTGCAAAGATCTTGATTCTTCCAATAATGAGATGCCTATTAACCTCAGTTGAAACTATAGATGTTGGCTTTTGGTTTGGCCACTCTGGAAAACTTGTCTGCTAACTGAAAAATATCTTAGCAACTTTTATAGAACTCGTTCATTAAGAACAATCACTCCTACTAAACTTACTACATGAAGAATTGTGTCTTTCGTATCCAGCATTGCATACTTTTGATTATAAAATATTAGGGATGTGTGCATTTGTTTAATTATTCCCTTTACTGCTATTTATCATCCCTGTTGGCTCAGTTTTAAGGCCATGATGATATTCTAGGCGACATTTAGTCACAAAGTACTTTGTTTCTTCAAATGATAGCATTGCACAATCTTCAGTAAAAATAGGTTTAGAAAAAGCAATAAAATGCAAAATGTATTATCCTGAAAAAAATGCAAATTATACTGTGATAGAATCAAAAGGGAAGGAATTTAAGTGTATCGAATAGCTGATGTGTTAGAAAAGGAACCATGAAATCCATAACAAAATGATAACATTCTATGGAAAGACCTGCTGTTCTATTACAAGGATGTTCACAGAATTGCAGAATCACAAAATGGTTTCAGTTGGAAGGAGCCTTCAAAGGTCATCTAGTCCATGTAGTCCAAAGCCCCTGACTTTGAACACTTCCCATGATGAGTCATCCACAATTTCTCTGGGCATACTATTCCACTGTCTCACCACCTTCACCATAAGAAACTTATGTCCAGTCTACATCTACTCTCTTTCAGTTTAAAACCATTGTTCTTTGTCCTGTGACTACAGGCCCTGGTAGAAAACCTCTCTCCATTTTTCTCCAAAGCCTGCTTCGTATATTGAAAGGTGGCAATGAGGTTCCAACAGAACTTTCTCTTCTCCAGTCTAAACAATACCAACTGTCTCAGCCTTTTCTCACAGGAAAAGTGTTCCAAATATTTGCCAAATTTCATGGCCTTCCACTGAAGCAGCTCCAACAGGTCTATGCCTTTCTTGTATTGGAGACCCTAGCACTGGATAAAGTATTCAGAGTGGAGACTCGTAAGTGTGGAGTATAGGGGGAATACCCATCCCTTCAACCTGCTGGTCACATTTCTTTTGTTGCAGCTCAGGATACTGTTGGCTTTCTGGACTGCAAATGCACTTTGACATATCCAGTTTCTCATCCAACAGTATCGTCAAATTCTTTTCTGTGGAGCTGCTCTCAATCCATTCATCCCCCAGTTTGCACTGATATTGGAAATTGTCCTAGCCCAGGTGCAGGATCTTGCACTTGTCCTCGTCAGCGCTCATGAAGTTCTGATGAATCCACATGTCAAGCCTGTCAAAGTTCTCCTTGATGGCATCCCTTCCAGTAAGGATATCAACTGTATATACTCAGTTTGTTATCATCTGAAATATCACCCTTTGGTCAATTATATTCCCATGGTATTCCCTTCTACCTAATGTTAGAGCACAGTTTTCAGAAGGAAAAGCAGAAGTAAGAAATATAAATGCAATTTAGCATTTGGAAACTGGGAGAGAACAGCATCATGTGTCAAGAGGTTCTCAAAGAAGACTAGATGCTTGTAAACCAAGACTAGACATACAAGATTCACAATCTTATATTATACCAAAGTCCTGGGTCTGGCCAGGACAGGGTTAATTTTTGCAGTAGCCAGGAGGAGCATGGGCAGGACCCAGAGGTTATTCTACATCAACTCATGACCTTGTCAGAAATTAGGGAAACGGAGCCTCTTCCAGGGAGAAGGGGTTCTCATCCAGTTGAGTAAACATGGTAGAGAGAGACATCTGTTATTGTCTATTATTGGGGTGGGTTTTGCTCATAAATCATTTCTTTTCTTGTACTCTCTGTCATTAGTATTGTTGCTGCTACTGTTCAGTTTTTTATCTTGTTGCTGTTTCCACAAAATCATTCTTCTCTCAACCAATTTTCTTCATGTGCCTCCAGTTCTCTTCTCCATGCTGCTGCAGGGAGGGGAAGGTGGAAAGCTGAGGAGCAAGTTAGAGCAGCATGTGGTTCAGAGAGTCTTGGTGGGGACACTGAATATGGGAAGTACCATCTCTAAACCACAACAATCAGTCTTCTATTTATGATCTGTTTTTTAAAGGAATTTGGTGTTTCATGGGACTTGAATGATATTGGAGAGGTCTCTCTACAACAAAGGTCCTCAAGCCAGTGTCATAATAGTGAGATTATCCTTGAGACACTAATGCTTAGTAAAACTCCTTCCAAAACAAAAGCTAGTTTATAGTTGCTCACCTTTTGTGGTGTGTGGAAATCCTTACCAGAGGCTACAGGATGCTTCCATGGAAAACGATAGAGAAGAAACGTAAGGAATTGAAAACTCCACATTTTTCCCCGAGAAATTGGAGTTGTCAGAGGGAGATGCATGCAGTTCAATGACAAAACTAGCAGCCATCAGACCACACAGAGTTTTATATAAACCCCATATTTTGCCTAGAACATAACATAGTCTTCAAATGATGGCTGGACCACACAAATCTCACATGTGGCAGACAAGGTATATATTATGAGAACTCAGTTGTGTTAATATCTACAGGCTATAACAGAGAAAAATGTAGAGTCTTCCATCTAGCTACCTCCCAGTTTTACCTCTGCCAGAAACAGAAACTGAGGTATATTTCAAAATTTAGCTCTCATTTTAGGAAAATAGCCTTGTCTGTCCTATTCACTTTTAACTGCTATTTTAGTTGAAATAGTAGAAGCAAAAATTTCCGGCAGACCACAACAGACAATGTTTTACCAGCACACTCCTGTGTCTGACAAGGGTTGTTGGAGCAGGTGCAAGAGACTAATAAAGCTAACTTAATGCTGTGAATGTGTGAACTACCTTATTTCTGTATTTTTAAGCACCTAAAAATAACAGAGGTTTAGCCTAACCGTGAGGAAACCTCACCAGGTTTAGTATCATGATGTAGATAAAGGTATTCTAGCACATGCTAAGTGTCATAACCATCAATTTACCACCTCATTGCAACAAAATAATCACTGAAAGAGAAATGCCTTGAAATATAATAAAGAATTAGTGAATTGGAATTTATTTCCTCAATTAACCCTTGCTAATGGAGAGCAAATCCCATCGGAATGAAAAATAGACTATTTATTCACTACCACCGGAAAGTTTTGTCTTTTTTTTTAGCACTGGGGTATTGTACTGTTTCTATCTGGAATGGAGTGAATGTTTCTCATAGCAACTTGAATGGTGCTAAGTTTTGAATTTGTGATCAAGCAACTTTAATAAGCAGTGCTTACACAGCATAAAGGTCATCTTTTGTTTCTCACTCTGCTGCACCAGTGAGTCAGGTAGGTGTGGGCTAGAAGTCAACAGGGGACAGAGCTGACACACTGCACACAAATTAACCAAACATATGTACTATAGCATATAACATCACATTCAGCAGTAAATGTTGAGGATGGGGAAGGATTGGAAGAGAGTTTTCCAAGGTGCCTACTGCTCAGGGTCTGGCTGAACATGGATCAGCTGGTGGTGAATGAGTGAGTTTGCATCACTGGTTTGTTTTCTTGTTTAATTTTCTTCACTTATCAAACTGTCTTTATCCGGATGTATGAGTTTTCTCACTTCTGCTTTTCCATTTCTCTCCCCTTCCTGCTGTGGGAGACTGAATGGTAGGGGGCTGTGCAGGCTCCATAAGGCTTAGCTGCCTGAGTGTTAACCCTCATGAGATGTTGCTAACTGCTTGGTTACTGAAATTTCTACCTTTCTAGTAGCTGGAGAACTAATGTAGGCAAGGCATCTAATGTTACCAACATACTAGTCATCCTCTTGTCTAACTCTGCTCAGAAGGTGTATCTCTGATGCATAAGAAATATGGAGTAGAACCACTTAAGAAAAAAAAACACTAAAATGTAGCAGACTTCCTGGGCAGCCTGATGGAGACAAGCACAGCTTCTCTGACTTTCACAGTGTCTAACCTGTATGTCAGTGCTCACAGTATGGTTTATCTCAACTTGCAGGTATAAGAAAACAAGTAAGTATAAAATGCAACACATTTTTTTCTTGTTATATGTAATCTCTCTCTGACTTGACAGAAGTTCACTATGGAACCTACAGTCAGTTTACACTTTACCCCTGTTCCCCATTCTTGTCTTGCTGGGGGAGTGTGTTAAACAGCGGAAACTGGTGTGCCACAGTGTTTTTATCTTTACTGTTGGCCGTGTGGTCCAGGGGGAGGGGGAAGCCTTTCCACCATCTCATCTTTGCCCTCAGGGAGACACATGGCACGCAGGGTAAGGACAGGAGCCATTTTGTTTTGTTTGTCTACTGGTGGAGGGCTTTTGTTGGTTCAAACTGTTTTCCTCCATATCATTGTAGTTATTGCTATTTCCTTTGGTAAAATGTTATTTTTATTTATATTCCTCCATATTGCCCCTTCATTACTGGAGAAGGCAGAGGGAGGAAAAAAGGGGAGTCATGTATTGAAGTTCTAGTTCTCTGGTGGTTGTCCAAATCACACAACTTATCAGATTTATTTTACTAGCCTGAATAAGCCATTTCTTCTCATCTCTCCTCTCAAATTAAAAATTCCCATCCTTCTATTATCCTAAAAGATTTCTTTTGCATCTGTTCTCATCTAAAATTAATGGATAGTCCTCCTGTGACTGTTAGAGTTGCAATTTCATTTCATCTGTTACTTGCATTTAGTGATCTCTGACTTTCTGAGGAAAAACTACTAAATACATGACTTTGTACTCTGCAATTCTGAATTTTCTCTCTCTGTTTTTTGAAAGCCTATCTGCTCATCATATTTTTACCTGTTTTGAAGTGACAAAAACAGCCAAACTGTGTCAGCCAAAAATATCAGTAGCCCATTTCCTCAAAACAATTAAGAAATATAGCCAAGTTTGACCCTTGAGAAACTCCAAAAATTATCTTCCTCATGACCACTACCTTCTTTTTTCAAACAAGTGATTTCTTGCCTCTAGTTTAACAAAACTTTTGCTCATTTTTACAATTATTGCATCAGTCCATTTCCTTAGATTCTAACATTCATTTTCCATAGTTCCTTGTATCAAATACTTAATACACAAGATCTACTACTTGAAACTAAATCACCTCAAAAGAAAGATGGAAACCAAATGAGTTTGGAACAGCTTTCTTTTCCTTTATAATTTTTTTTTATTTTAATCTAGTTTCCATTCAGCACCACATCTTTAATTACTCCTTCCTATAAATAACCCTTTAAAATTCTTACAAGCAACAATCTACACAGGAATAGAATTAGGTTGTATGGGCTGCCAGAAGGGTTATGCAGGTTACAGACCAAGATCTTTTCATTTCTCATACAAAAAGAGTATGACTATCTCCTTTTCCCCTAAACCTGTCTTCAAGGCTAATTTTGTCAGAGAAAGAGCAAAAATGTATCACTGTAAGACAGCATTCATGAAAACTAAAGATTCTCTAATCTCAATAAAGTGCCTTGATTGCAGGAGTGAAAAACTGGGAATCAATGAATCCTGAAATACTCTTCAAATGCCACAGACATTGTCAGTGGGAGGAGGAGAGATAAGAAGGGTGGAAAGGCACTATGTATGACTTTCACAACCTTGAAATCTGTATTTAGGGGCTTATTTACATCTTCTTAGTGCAGGATTTCTCTACTGTCTTCAGTATGCAGCCCAGTCACCACCAGGCTTAATGAGCATGTAATACAGCAATTGAGGCAGCTCTAGGAAGGGACAGAAGAGGTGAGACCCACTCCATAACTGCACAAATGTAGAGCAGGATTTGAGGCCCCCACCCACTACATACACATTCAAAGAACATTCAAGCACAACTTCTCAATTGAAAGTAATAATAGTAAAATCACTGCTACCACAGTAGTGTTGTTAACTATACTTAATGGCACTGAATTTTCATTTCTATAAAATATGAAAATTCAGGAATGAAACAACTAACATCACTGTATTTTCCATGGAGAGGCAGTAAAAGCCGTAATGAAATGCATGGATTCTCTGGCAGATTCACAATTTTTATTTTTTTTTTAACACTGGGCACTGTAATGCTTTAGTTGTTGCCTAAGATTGCATCTATTCAAAATTTAAATTTTTAATCTCTTTAGAAAAACTAAACTAGTAATTAAATGCTATAATTTCTTACAGCAATGCAGCATAGTAATAACGGTGATACAACTTCACCTTTTACAAAAGTCTACATTAGTGATCCTAACAAGCTGAGACAAAATACAGATTATATAAAATGCCTTTATTATCTAAGGATACCATTCAATGCAAATGCAGATCCACTTCAGTAAGCTGGAGTAAAACACTAGGCAAATTTTTACATTGATCTTCAATCATAGAATCATTGAAGTATGGAATGGCTTGGGTTGGAAAGGCCTTTAAAGACCATCCAGTTCCAACACCCCTGCCATGGGCAAGGACACCTTTCATTAGACCAGGTTGCTTAAAGCCCCATCCAACCTGGTCTTGAACAATTCCAGGGAGGGGCATCAACATCTTCTCTGGGCAACCTGTTCCAGTGCCTCACCACACTTACAGTGAAGAATTTCTACCTAATATCTAACCTAGACCTACCCTCCTTATGTTTATGGCCATTTGTCTTGTTACTATACACTCTTGTAAAAAGTTCCTCCATAGCTTTCTTACAGGTCCCCTTCAGGTACTGAAAGGCCACAATAAGGTTACCTCAGAACCTTCTTTGTTACAGGCTGAACAATTCCATTTCACTCAGCCTGTCCTCACAGGGGAGATGTTCCATCCCTCTAATTGTCCTTGTGTCTCTCCTCTGGACTTGCTCCAAGAGGTCATCACCCTTCTTATGCTGGGGGCCCCAGTGCTGATGCAGCATTCTAGGTGGTGTCTCACAAGAGCAGAGGGACAGAATCACTTCTCTCAGCCTGCTGGCCATAATGTTTAAGATGCAGCTCATGGCAAGGTTGGCCTTCTGGGCTGCAAGTGCACGCTGCCTGCTCATGTCCAGCCTCTCATCCAGCAGCACCCACAAGTCCTTCTCAGCAGGGCTGCTCTCAATCCATTCATCCCCTAGGCTGCATTGATACCTGAATTTGCTATCTCCCCAAGTACAACACCTTGCACCTGGTCTTGTTAAACCTTGAAAGATTCACGTGGGCCTGATTCCTGAGCTTGTTCAGGTTCCTCTGGATGGCATTGCATCACTCAGACAGATCAACACTCAGCTTGGTGTCATCTGCAAAGGTGCTGAGGGTGCACACCACTCGACCCTACTGTCTGTGTCACTGATGAGGAAGACATGGAATAACAGTGGTCCCAAAACAAGCCCCTAAGGGACAGCACTTCTCACCGGTGTTCACCCAGAAACTGAGTTGTTAACCAGTACTCTCTGGGTGAGACCATCCACCCAATTCCTCACCCACTGAACACTCCAACCATTAATCCATGTCTCTCAACTTTAGCAAGAAGGAAGTTGTGGGGGATCATGTCAATGGCCTTACAGAAGTCCAGATAGATGATGTGTAAGCCCTTCTAGTGTTCACTGATGTAGTCAATTCATTGTAGAAGGCCACTAAGTTGTTCAGGCAGGACTTGCCCATGGTGAAGCTGTGCTGGCTATCTCAAATCACCTCCCTGTCTTCCATGTGCATTAGCATAATATTTTGTGTTTGTGGGCAGGTTTTGGTAGTGGGGAGGCCACGGGGTGCCTTCTGTGGAAGTCGTCATAAGCTTCCTCTATGTCTGGCAGAGCCATGCCAGCTGGCTCCAAGAGAGATCCATTGCTGGCTGAGGCTGAGCCAATTGGAAATGGTAGTATTGCCTCTGTGATAACATATTTAAGAAGGAAAAAAGTTTTTGTGCAGATGTCATTTTGGCCAGAGAAGAGTGGAGTGAGAATATGTGAGATGAAAAACTTTGCAGACACCAAAGCCAGTGAAGAAGGAGAGGGAGAAGATGCACCAGGCACTGGAGCTGAAATTGCCCTGCAGCCTATAGTGCAGACCATGGTGAAACCGTTTCTGTGAAGCAGTTGTCCCCCTGCACCCCATGGACCTCAGGGATGTAGAGATACTCCTGCAGCCTGTGGAGGAAACTCATACTGGAACAGGTGAATGCCTGAAAAAGGACTGTGAACCTCTGGGAAACCTGTGCTGTAACAGGGACCTGTAGACTCACATAGAGAGAAGCCCACGTGGCAGCAGGTTTCCTGGTAGGACTTGTCATCCTAGAAGGGACACACATTGGAGCAGGTTGTGCCTGCAGGACTCCACCCTATAGAACAGTGACCCATACTGGAGCACAGTTCATGGAAAACTGTTGCCCATGGGAAGGACTCACGTTGGAGAAGTTCCTGGAACACTGTTTCCCATGGCATGGACCCCACACTGCAGCAATGGAAGGACTCTTATTCCTGAGCAGTGTCAGGAACAAGTTTGATGAACTGACTGTAAATTCTATCGTCTGTCTCCCTACACCATTGCGAGGGAGAAGATAGAGTTTGATAAGAAGGGAGGGGTGGGGATAAGGTGATTTTAAGATTTATTTTACTTCTCATTTTCCTGTTCTGACTGAGTTAGTAATAAATGCAGTTAATATCCCTAAAGTGAGTCTGTGTTTCTCATGACAATAATTGGTGAGTGATCTCTCCCTGTCCTTATACAAACCCATGAACCCTTTATTTATTTTCCTCTCCCCTGTCCAGTTGCACAGGGGATTGATGAGTAATGAGGGCTTTGAGGAGTGCTTGGCGTGCAGCCAGGGTGAACCCACTACACGCAGCTTCTAGAAGGATCAGTTTCATTAAATGCCCAGACAGAGAGATGAGGCTGACAGCTCAGAAAAACTTCCATTCACGTGGGACTTCACCTAACTGCCATGACTTTTTGAATATCATGGAGAGTGACTTGGCAATTACATCAGCCAGTTCCCTCAGGACTTCGGGGTGCATCTCACAGGGTCCCATAGACATAACTGTATTTGGATTCCTCAGGTGATCATGAACTGGACCTTTACTTACAGTGGGAGGGACTTTGCTTCCCCATTCCCTGCCCTGAGTTCCATTCACTTGAGAGGTGTGGGAAGAGAGGTCATCATTGAAAACTGAGGCAAAAAAGTTGTGGAGTACCTCAACCATCTCCTCATCCACTGTTACCAGTTTGCCAGCCTTGCTCTTCAGTGGGGTACATGCTTTCTTTGACCTTTCTTTTCTGGCTGAAATACCTACAGAAACCTTTCTTGTTATTCTTTGTATCCCTTGCTAACTTCAGCTCCGGCTTCACCTTGGCCTTCCTCACCTCATTCCTCTACAATTGCACTGTGTTCATACACTTTTTCCAGGTTACCAGTCCCTGCTTCCACTGCCTGTGCATTTGCTTTTTTTCCCTTCAGGTTGATAGCAGTTCCCTATTGAATCATGCTAGTCCCTTACCTTCCTTGTCTGGTCACTAACACCTGGTTATATAGCTCTTATACTCTACAGAAGGCATCCTTAAAAATCTGCCAACTCTGTTTGACTCTCTTGTCCTTGAGGTCAGTTTCCCAGATCTTGAATAACTCCTTGAAGAAAAGGAAACTCAGTTTCCTCAAGTTCAGGATCCTGACTTTACTCTTCAACTGACCTTTATGCCTCAGGGTTGTGAATTCCAGTGGTATTGCTGAAGACCAGGCTGTCTCTAATCTTTATGTAACCAATTACTTTACTTGCATTGATGACCAACAGATCCAGGAATGCATCCTCTCTGGAAAGGCTTTCTA
>JAWWLZ010000094.1:32484094-32502143 GCA_035041345.1 Poliocrania exsul
GCTATCTCAAATCACCTCCCTGTCTTCCACGTGCCTTTGCATAGCTTCTAGAAGGATGTGTTCCATCATCTTCCCAGGCACAAAGGTAAGGGTGACAGTTTGGTAATTCCCAGGGTTCTCCTTTCTACCTTGTTTAAAAATAGGTATAATATTTCTCTTCTTCCAGTTACCTGGGACTTCATCTGACTGCCATGACTTTTTGAATATCATGGAGAGTGTCTTGGCAATTACATCAGCAAGTTCCCTCAGGAGTCTCAGATGCATGTCATCAGGTCCCATAGATGTACCTATATTCATGTTCCTCAGGTACATATCAACATGATCTTTACTTATGGTAGGAGGGACTCTGCTCCCCCAGTCCCTGCCTCCAGTTTCATCCACTTGAGAGGTGTGAAAAGAGAGGTTACTGTTAAAGACTGAGTCAGAAAAGTCCACATAAAAAGGGTCAGTTTACAATACCAGTGTTTAATACTGTCTCTTCAAATGTGGGATATAAACAAAATTTTCCTCAGTTGTATACAAGACTGAGCTGTTGGGCAAATAACATTTAATATTGGAAAAAATGACAAAGATTTGCAATTCCTCAGAATTAGACTGCATTTAGACTAAGAATACATATTTTCTTCTCAGAAACTCACACATTAGAACATTGGGAATCTTAATAATGGAAAAAGTTATTTTAGGTATCTAGAAGTCATTTAAAACTCTATTACTAATAGTTTTCCCTGCTGAGTTGTTGAAAATGGGATTAATGAAATTTTACACAGTCAGGTAGGGAGGAGACAAAAAAATGCCTGTGATTTCTTACTAAATTATGTCTCAGAAGCACAATTGTTTTTAATCTTAAATATGTGGCAAATCAAAAATGTGAGAGAACATAATGAGGTACAAATATTTTATTAACGGCTCTTTGAGATCTTTCATGAATATTTTGTAGGACAAAAAAATCCTGATATAGCCTCATAACTCCATTCCAGCACAAAAGCTTTGGGACCACATGAAAATGCAGTTCACTACTTCTGTATGAATATGAGAACATAATCTGTTGGATATTTTCACTTACAGCAATTACTAATGTACTGGCAGTAATTTAGATACAGCCACTGCACTGCAGACATGCAGTCAGAGTCAGAACTGCAGTCTCACACAGAAGAAAAAGTAAATTTCCTGGCTACACAACTGTTCATGACTTTTTTCTGTTATTCCTGGGTAAACCAGACCTTGACCATTTTAATACAATCAGTTCCACTCTGCTGTTTTCTCCATTTCTTTTTGTTTGTTTGTTTCTTTGTTTTATGCTTCCCATTGAAATAATTGGTATTACACAGAAAGAATGAGATCAGACGTATTCTCATCTGTCTTCTGATACAAATCTGGTCTGTTCAAGTACATAGGTGACTCTAACTGTCACTGTGATTTGAAATATCTGAGAATGGATTCGAGTCTTTCTTCTCTCTGATTCAGAATGGAGCATTAGGTAAATCTAGTAAAACAGGAACATGAACTGCAGTTCCTGCAGACATTTTTGTCCAGAGACTTCTATTGCAACAATACTTTTTTTCAGGGAAAATATTCTGGACCCTCTGGAGAGAATCAAAAGTAGGCCTAACATGGCTCACCAGGTTAGCCTCTGCTGGGTGATTTATCGAGCTAAATTTGGCTTCAATTCTGTCTGAAGATTAAAGAATCAACAAGACGCATGTCACTGCCAACATCAATTATCTGTCATTACTCTCAAATATATTTTAACTCTGATATTTATCTACTTGCTGCTGTTTTGTAAAAAGAACAAATAATCATGAATACCTTAGCACTTAACCTTTCAAGACACCTTACCTTTTGATTTAGCATCAAGTCTTCAGTACTTGTTTAGATAAAGTTCCAAAATCAAACCCACATCAGTTATTTTCCTTCTGCTAATTTAGTAGCTAAGTTGACTAAAGTATGAAGGGTTTCATTTTGAAGCAGTATCTAAAAGCTTCAAACTATCCAAGGCCTTTCATAATAATGTCTTACAAAAATAATCAGCATTTCCAACACACATTAGTGTCAGTCTCTATATGCATTTACAATACATGAAATAAAAGAATAGACATTTGCACGAATATCCTCTTACATGCCTACAAATAAAGCATTACCCAAGTTGAGAGAAAACCTCTCTGTAATTTATGCTATAATGGCAGTTCCACTGCATTGCTAATAGGTAGTCTATCTATCAACACAGGACAGTCAGTAAGACTGAAAACCATTAGTGCCTTTTTTGTATTATTTGGTTCTAAACTACTTTGGTGAATATGTGTCTTTGTCGGGATAGGTTAGAATTACTGCTATGGTGTATTACTGTATAAATAGCATCTACAACTTAGAAAATTTGTTAATTTCATTATGCAGTGTCTAGTCTTCAAATCTATATTTGTACAGATGAGTGCTTGGATTTCATTAATTCTGAAAAAAAAAATTTGAATTCATATTCACAGCTGTAGAAAACAGATAACAAGAAAAAATGCTACAAAAATTGCTCTGCCATTTTGTCTGGTTTTGTTATCGCTTTGGACACCTGAAGGCTACATGCTAAATGAACCATAGCAAAAAGGTCTTGAACTCTATATGAAGTGAAGCAAAAAACTATGTAAAACCAGGAGCAGAGGGGAGGAGAGGCACCCTCTCTGCAAGTCTCTCTGCCCGGGAAGGTTGGAGCTGGCCATTCTTACCCCTGCACCTCTCCTCACCATCAGCTGCAAAGCCTACGATTGGGAGCTGAGGTGCTGCCAGCCTAGGGAGAACAGAAACTAGTCATATTACACGCGTGACTTCTGAAAAACCCTGTTCCTGCATCCCTACCATATTCCAGCCAAGACGGGAACTGCGACTTTGCTCTGCTTAGCGGCTGCACAACTGAAACACAGCTAAGACATGAGAGGCAGGGACCACACATCGTGGCTGCATTCCAGAAGGCTGAAATCTAACAAGCTGCCAGCCCCCCGGGGCCAGAAGATAGCCATCACAAGCGGTAGAAAAAAGGTAGAAATTGCTTCGTCCTCCCCATCTCAGCAGAAAGGTAGAATGTGGTGGTAAAACTGTCCTACACTTTTAAACTAACCTTGTCTTTTCCCAGATTTTCTCTATTTTTCCTTTCCTTTCTCACTTTTAAAATTAATAGAATTAAAATATCAGGGTTTGGTATCAAAATATAACTTTGAGGTTTATCTCATTTAGGGGAATATTCAAACTCAAAGTTCTTTCTGCACTCTACAGAGAGCTCTCTTTGTTCCTCTGTGATTATCAGACTGTGGCAACAGTTTAGAGGAGGATGGTGAATACTATAATGCTGTGTTTGAGGAAGGACTTAGAGCAAACAGTTTTCTAACATTCTCTGCCTCTTCCAGATGAGCATTTATATTAAAAAAAAATAAAAAAGGAACAAAAACTGTGAAAGGAAGAAAGCAACATCCTGGGTATAAGCTAACAGGATAAGCATGTTGCAGGGAAATTGAGTAAATGGGAATAACATAAAAGCTACTGATAAATAGAAATCACATTTTAATGCAATTGAAAGAATAGTGATTGCTACTAGAAACACTGAAATTTTCTTCCTTTTTTCCCAAGAAAGGTCTGATATAGCCTCTACATTACCCTCTACAGTGAATTGGTCATGCTAGAACAATATTCTTGACCAGCAGTGGGGTTCCTCAGGGCTCAGTGTTGGGGCCAGCTCTGTTTAAAATCTTTATTGATGTGGATCAGGGGATGGAGTGTACCCTCAGTCAGTTTGCAGATGACACTAAGTTGGGTGGGAGTGTTGATCTGCCGGAGGGAAGGGAGAATATTCAGTGGGATATGAAAAATCTGGATCCATGAGCTGAGGTTTATTGTACATGAGGTTTAATAACATGAAGAGACAGGTCCTGCTCTTGGGTCACAATAGCCCCATGCAGCACTACAGGGCTGAGCTTGGACAGAAAGCTGCCTAGCAGAAAGGAGCATGGGGGTGCTGCACATGAATCAGCAGTGTGTCCAAGTGGCCAAGAAGGCCAATGGCATCCTGGCCTATATCAGCAATAGTGTGGTCAGAGACCACGGAAGTGATTGTCCCCCTCTACCTGGCACTGGTGAGACCACATCTCAAATCTTGTATCCAGTTCTGGGCTCTTGTCCTGGTTCTGGACAGAAGAATGTTCATTTTTGCAGTAGCCAGGAGGGGCCATTGCTAGGACCCAGGTCACATTTCAAGGATAGCAAGCATGGTGTGAAGTGAGCTGTTTGGTAGCACCAGACTCCTCTGTTACTGATACTGTAGCTGTTTCCAGTAAATTGTACTTTTAAAGGTAAAGCTCAACTCGTAATCTTTACTTTCTGTGCCTCCAATTCTCCTCTCCATCTGCCCAGAGGTGATGGGGAAAGAGGGGTGGGGGAGTGAGTGAGTGGTGCATGGTTTGGAGTGTTTCAGTGGGATCACTAAATTGGGGAATATCATCCTTAAACCACAGCAGCCCCTCTTTACAAGAAAGACGTTGAGGTCCTGGAGCATGTTCAGAAAAGGGCAATGGAGCTGGTGAAGGATCTGGAGCACAAGTCTTATGAGGAAGGGCTGAGGGAGCTGGGATTGTTCAGACTGGAGAAAAGGAAGCTCAGGGGTGACCTTATCACTCTCTACAACTTTATGAAACAAGGTTGTATTCAGGTCAGTGTTGATCTCTTCTCCCAGTTAACAAGTGATATAGCGAAAGGAAACAACCTCAAGTTGTGCAAGAGGAGACCTAGATTAGATATTAGCAAAAAATTCTTCACTGGAAGGTTGGTCAGGCATTGGGACAGGCTGCCCAAGAAAATGATGGAATTGCCATCCCTTGAAATTTTAAAAAAGTGCTGCATGTGACAGTTAGGGTCATGGTTTAGAGATGAACACAGTGGGGCTAGGTTAATGGTTGCACTTGATTTTAGACATCTTTTCTAATCTTAACAATTCTATGATTCTATGATCTGTGTTTGTGCCTTTATTGTGAAAATAGACTTGATTGGGATTAATATTTTTTTCTTGGGGATCATTTTCATTAACAGTGCATAATATTGCAAGAAGAAAGAAAAAACTTTACCTGCCTCAATGAGGGTTAAGGGTAGCCTCTGGCAGGAAACTAGTATCCTTTCTCCTTTCTTCCATACTATGTCCAATTTTTTCCAAACTACATCTTAGAAGGTATTTGTTCACTATACTCACTGGCCTATCTATCCAAGTTCCATAGTCAAAGCACTGACAAAACAGTGTTCATTTTTTGTGCATTATCTCCTGTTTGTGACTTGTTCATGACTCATTAGTGTGTTCAGATGCCAAGTTGAAACTATAAAATCTATCTCAATGCCTGTATAAAATTCTCTTTGTAAAATATAGTGTGAGTAAATAAATCAAAAGCACAAGTGTTACTGTAACAGAGTAGAAAAAGAGTAGAAAAGAGTAGAAAATTCTAGAACTGATTTCTGTGTTCTGGGATGCTCTCCCTCTTTTAGTTTTTCTTAGTTAAACTATGATAACAATGGAGGTGGAGAATTTAGTCCTTAAGTTGTTATCTCTTAGCGTACATAAGGAATGCCACTCATGGGGCAAGCCCAGGACTTCAGCAAAGGCTGAGGTATTAGTACAACTGGGTTCATGAGCTCAACAATGGTGAACTCATAGTGGAACCGGTTTCTTCAACTCTCAAAGATACCACCTGTTACAACAACATTTTTTCTAGTAAGAGCAGAAAATCTCTTTCAATACCAACACAATCTGTCAAATAACTTTATGTATTGTCAGATCCAAAAACACAGGAGGGACAAACATTACAACTCTTGTATGCAGCTTAAAATAGCAAACACCAAAGTGTGTAAGCATTAGGAATTTGTTTCTCTAAAATATCTTATGTCATGTTGGGTAGATTTAGATTAGATTCTACAAGGTAATTCTTCACTGTAACGGTGGTGAGGCACTGGAACAGATTGCAGAGAGTTGTGGATATCCCATTCCTGGAAGTGTTCAAGGCTAGATGGATGGGGCTTTGAGCAACCTGATCTATGAAAGGTGTCCTTGCCCATGGCAGAGGGGTTGGAACTAGATGATTTTTAAAGTGCTTCGCAATCCAAATTATTCTATGATTGGATGACTCTATGATATACTACTTTATTAAATGAAGATGATCACTGAAGTCTTTAAAAGACAGATGTTATATGTTTTATTCTGTTTTACCACAGTCTTATGTTTCAATTCATCTTGTTTGAGGCTTACAATTCTGTAATAATTCTATTTTTCTTAAACTGTAAGGAACATAAAACACCACCTGTTCTCAGGAAGAACTCTTCATCTACTTGAATACATGCAATAACTACCTTATAGTCAGATAACAAAAATGTGTTAGTTTTTTCCTGTGTTCGAACAATTTGGCAAGTATAATTAAAGCCAGAGAGCTGTAAAATTGTAGAGGGGACTGTTAACTCTAAGCAAGGAAGACAATTATCAGTAAATTAATAAGAATATCCACAGATTCTCAATGGCGTGAGTATAAATATCTGAATATCTTGAACCAACTTACCAATCTCTACTGGGAGATGGGTGATTTGATTTTTTGACAATTCCAGTACTCTCAGATCTTGAAATAATGCAATGTAGGCTGGAATGTTTTGTATCAATGTATTGTACACATGCCATTCTTTCAGATAGACCTGATCTTTCAGAGAATCTGGGAGTTCCTGTAAATGAAATAAGGACAAATAGAAAGCATGAAGTTTAAATTTTGTTCTATCATGTTTCTAAATATAGGGGGCAAAATGCTACAGCCCAACCTCCACACTTTGCCTTAATTATCTTGATATAGAAGAGCAGTTTGCCAAAGCCTCACAGGAGCTGTCTGCTTTTGAAGAGCGTTGCAGCTGTCTTCACCACATTTTCATTTTAGAACTCCTAATGCAATCATTTGCTCTAAAACAGAAACCTATCCAAAGCACTCAGTCTGTTTGGTGTCTCACACATTATCTCTTTTTTCCAGATGGAGAATTTTTTTTAAAAACACATTTCAGTTCTTTAATTCACACATCAAGATGTAGTAAAATCAAACACAGAAAAGTGAGTATAGGAAATATTTAAATAGGGTTTGCCAGCAGGGGAAAAAAAGCAACAACAACAACAACAACAACAAAAAAGGTGTGACTGTGTTCTGAACACTTATCAAAGTTTCAAAATTTGTTTGCCAAGATGAACAGAACCATCTCAGCCAAGATACATGTATATCAACTTTTGAAAGTCTTAACTTCTTGTTACAGCAATGTTCAAAAAACTGTATTAGATTTCTTTAGGGAGAATAGAAATCCTTGATCTTTTAAATCAGTCCTCAATTGCAAGTAATTCTTGATTTAGTCACACAGAATCCTTTGCTTTCAGAATTCCAGTATTTTCCAAATACCCAGGAAAAACATGTTACTGAGTAATTTTCAGGCTATTCTATTTGTCAAAAATCTTCAATGTATAACTGAAACTAAAAGTCATAAAGCCTTTAATGCTTACAAAATTGTTTTAGTTAATTGGTATTCACTTCAGATGTACCTATATTTGTTTAAATTGTGTCACCAAATTCCTTGAACTTGAAACAGACAAAAATCAATTCCTAAACTTGAAGGTCAGATCATTTAAACTTCACTTCCTTAAACACCACATAATTTACAGTCTGTCCTGGGTTTTATAACACTGTGCACTGGCAACATCTGTAACAAATAATCTGGAAGAGGTTCTACCATTAACTTTGCTTAATAAGAAAAGCTGCAAGAGTTTCAGCCTTTGATTTCTTTATGACTTCCAGGTTTGTTTCCTGTCCATGAAAAACATGACACAGTAGGAATTATTGGTTTCTATTCAAAGGATATTGTCCCCTTTCTTTTGTTTTTCTTCTAGATTTCATAGATCCTCCAAGACATTAACATGAGTGATGCATTTTAATTGGTTCTTTATTAATGCTGAACTTCTGAGCTAGGAATAGTGCTAACTAACTCTTATGTAAATTAAAATATCCAATTATAATTGAAGATATACTGGACTGTTCATCAGAATGTGTTTTTTGGTGGTTGCTGCCTCTCTTTTCAGTTCTTTCTAAATTTACACATGCAGACCCTTACCCTATGTTAATGTGGTTCTGTCTTGCTACCTGCCCCTCCACATTTGATACATATAATTTCATTTCTTGCTTCATTTTCCAACTAAGTGTATATTGCATTGTGATCCATATTCTATATTTGTCAGTTTATGGCAATTAAAAAATAAAATGCCTTAAATGCCCCAGGACTGGTAATGAGAAATCTCTCAAACTTTCTAGACTTCGTTTCCATTTCTCCACTTCCATTGCTGGACATTTTTCTGCAGCAAAATGAAATAAAGATACCAACTGCAAATTTAATTAGTATTGTTAGTCCCACCTGTAAAGAATGGAAAATTTAGCTTATGGGGAATTTAGCTGGAGTGTCATAGATGTCCCTGTGGAGAAGAACTCTGATTTGGAGAGAAAGCAGAATAATCATATTGGAGAGAGAAAAAGATGTCTGTGTTAACAGTCTTTTTCTTTTTTTTTTTCCCACTCAGTTTCTTCACAGTATAGGTCTTCCTGTCTTTTTACTGACCTACTGGTTTTTTGCACCTTATTGTCACAGCACGCCATCTCCAGCTCCTTGTTGGCAAATACAGCAGGGATCAAAGGGGAATATTTTTCCCTGTGAAGCCATCAACAATGCTGTTCTCCCAGGGAAGAACTCCACCACCTTCTCCTTCATAGATTTGAAAACAGTGTAGCTCACAAGGCTCTCTCTCAGATGAAGATCTTTCATCTCAGAGAAATTAAGCCAAAATATGAAAAAAGTTCTTTATTATTAATGTCTAAAAAAAATTTTAAAACCTTTATGTCTGCAGTAAGGGTTATTTAAAGCACCAAGATATTCCAGTACAGCAACTGCAGTACATTTAGACACAATTTTGAAAGAATGGAAGGACCATTCTACCAACTGCCAACTTACTTTTCATTCTTGAGATTATTTACTTCTATTCTATGATCATATTTACAATTTGCAAATGCAAGCATGCAAATACTTTGCTATTATATGGTTTTTAACATTTTCCATTTTACAAGACATTTATATTTTTGTTGCTGAAACATAAATTGATGTGATATTTTGCTTCATTTACGAACTAGATAGGTTTGGGAACAGAAATTTGCACATGCTTTACGTTTGCTTTACTCTCTGATTCCCTTGTGGTTTTTTTTTAATCTTCTGCTGCCACGCTAAAGCTGGCAGCCTGCTGATAAATTGCAGCATGAAGACTGACACTTGGAGGATAGCCAGTCTTTTGCCTTTAACAGCAAAACAACACTCTCAAACTTGTTTGATTTTTCCTAGAGGAAAAAAAAAAGGTTTAAAGAGAAATAAATAGCAAACCTACAACAATTGCTGATTATACTATTTCTAATTAGGAGAGAATTTACATGAGCCTGAACTAAAACTGTGATCAAAGTTCTTAGAAGTTTCAATTCTGTTTCTTTTCTAGCTCTGTAGTTCTATCTGTCATGGTTTGGATCAAAATCTCCCACATCTTTAACAAAGTTTGACACTAGTTCCAGGAGCTCTCTGCTTCAGGTCCCCAGCAGGGCACTGGCACTGTCTCTCCTGTTATCCCAAAATAGGTTCTTTCACCCAGTGTGCAAGAGGCTGATCCACACAGAGGCCAATCAAATAACATAGAGTTATTTGATTTTTTACAGCTCTGCATTGAAGGGGACCCTAGGGGGCAAGCCCCAAACATTCACATTGCAACTCTATCAACAAGTAATTTATCCTCCTAACATCTGGACATCACCTCTACATCACTGGCTGCCCACAGTGACGGTAGCCCAGGCTGCAGAATGCCAACAGGGCTGAGCTCTGCAGGGACCACAGGCGATGGGGCCATGCAGGAAGTGATGGCTTCGGCCAGCTGGGGTCTCTGTCAGTGGAAAGCAGGAACTGTGTCTTGCTGGGCATTACTGGTGCTAACTGGTTCCATCCTGTTCCAGCTGGTTCTGCACACACTGCCCACTATTATACAGGTGCCAGGGCATGGAGCATAGTCACCTTTGTGATGCAGGGGCATCATGGTGTCCAGAGGCCATAGTGACATGTGGCCCTGCCCTGACTGCTCGGTTATTTATTTATTAGGAGCACCAAGCCCTGGGGTGCCCAGTACCGGGAGAGCACCTCCCTCAGGAAACAGCATTTCTCCTGGCTGCCTCAGCAGAAGAGGATGCCAAAGAAACCTACTGGCAGGGGTGCCCAGACTGCCTCCTCCTCTTCCTTCTCCTCCTTCTTCAGCATGAAGCTGGACCACAGGCAGCTGGAGGCAGCACCACAGGATGAGGAGCATTGCACACCTCTTGCTGCCAAGGCACAAGAGGTGGCAAAGGCAACAACTTCTTCTGCCTTCAAAAAGTAGGTGACAGCAGCAGGGTCAGAAAGCCACGGAGCTGCCCAGCACAGCCCCTGCTGCCCACTCAGCCCCTCGCCTTGCCAGCTGAAAGCACACACCCTCAGTGGGCCCTGGGCAGGGGCAGCAGTAGGGACAGTCCTGGAAGTGCCAGAGACCAAGGACAGGGCCTTGTCTGAGGAGGGCGAACACTGGGAAGCTGACAATCCCCAAGAGCTGTTCTAAGAGGAACACAATGACAACCAAAGCTGGAGTATTAGACAAGAGAGGCCCCCCATGCTGTTCACATGACAGGTATGAGTAGAGCACTGGAACCTAAACTACATGTACACTCACACCACGGCCCACATCTAAGTATCTCAGGAAAGGCTTCTGTTGTACAGATACAAACTATGACAGGCAACACGGCAGGGCCCAGCTCAAATTATGGATGTGGCAATGGCAGCAACATCCACAGCAGCAGGGACAGACAGCCAGGCACCTGTCTCCTACGGCCCCTGCTACCTGCCTCCCTGCCTCCTGCCCCCCAACCCTTCATCAAGCCAGCCAGTCGTTGCTGCCCTGGCTGGAGCTCCTGAGAAAGAGGAGCATCACGTGACTTGCCACCAAGGCACAAGAGCTGGCAAAGGCATTGCCTTCTCCTGCCCTCAGCAGGCAGTGGTCCAAGGGTGAAGAACTCTGAGACCTCCACAGCCTCAGAGACCTGGCCCCAGAATAAAACAAAGACCAAAGGTGGCATACTGGGAAAGAGTGTCTCCCTGTGCCTTGCCTGTGCTAAGCCTGGGCAGAGCCCTTGGACCCTCAAACCACACACACCTATAGCTGATGAACTGGCTCTGCCAGGGGCAGTCCAGAACATGTTTCTTGATTACTTGAACCTGTTGGTGTTTTATTTGGGCACAGGCATGGAGTCAGAGGCATAATATTTCTACCAAATTGGAGAAAATGTGGAAAGGGAAATTAGGGAAGTGGAGGCTCTCGCAAATGGCATTTACTGGGAGGACAACTTACTGACACAGGACTGGAAATTGTTTGAGTGTTTGCAATGCAAGTCCTCACCTACAGCTGTCTCTGTCTCTGTATGTCTGCCTCTTCAGGAGTAGGCTCAGGGTTCTGGACAGGGTGTTCAAGTACCCCTGCATCATGGGACAACCAGAGAGGTAGTGCCCTGCTGCCAGCACCAGGCGGGTCCCCAGAGAAGGCAGCTTGGCCCTAAGCCTGCGTAGTGTCCCTGTAGAATCCCAGAAGATAAGGGACTGATGTTGTTAACTGGATTTATTTTCTTAAAGATTGGAATGGCAAATGTTTGGTACATGATTTCTCACATTATCTCTTCTGCTTTATTCCTCCTTTCTCCCTCTGTTCACTATGTGCGCATCACGATCATGAATGAAGACAACAATTTAATGTAATGACCACAGGTCAATGTTTAAGTTTTGGGGTGGTGTAAGGAAAGAGTTAATAACATTTGCAGCATAAACATTAAGCAAGTGCTCAGTGGTATCTTCTGCTTGCACTATCTCCTTCCCTCTCTCTC
This sequence comes from Poliocrania exsul, assembly GCA_035041345.1. NCBI lineage: Eukaryota > Metazoa > Chordata > Aves > Passeriformes > Thamnophilidae > Poliocrania > Poliocrania exsul. The sequence goes on from JAWWLZ010000094.1 coordinate 32,496,097, forward strand.
TCCCCCTCACTCTCTTTTCCCTATACACTTATTCTATAAATAAAGTCGGTTTTGTTGAATTGGCATTTGGTCTCATTTGCACCTTAATGTGGGCAGAGGACTTTTAACATTGAAGTGTAACAGTAATGTACTAATAAAGCATTGTGACTTTTATGGTTTCTTCTAACAAGCATTTATGAATCTTGGCGTGCTTCCTTCCCCATAAGGGTAGGATGTCTGTCCTAAGGCAGTGACATGGGGTGGCTTTGTTGTGGACACCTTAATAAAACAGGATGATTTTATAACTGTGTTCACCTGTGCCTGGTCCTTCTTGGGTAAAAGAAAGGTGCGGTACAGGCAAGGCCTGTACCAGCAGGCAGAGTGGGAGAGTCCCCATATCCCTTGCTTTGGCCTCTCCCATGCCTCTGGTGGTCCAGCTCCTGACCGGCTGGGTCCCAGCGCAGAAGAGACCCTTCCCTGTGATGCCACCAGGCTAAACAACGCTCAGACACTTAGGGTCATGGCTTACTGTGGACCTGACAGTGTTAACAGCTGGACTCAATGATCTTAGAGGTCTTTTCCAACCTTAATGATTCTATGATTCTATGAAATGTATTTAGTAATAAAGGTAGTCCTGACTGGGTTAGGAATTTTACACTTTTTTGAGGAGAAAAAAAAAATCTCTGGAATTTATATAAGCACAAGAGAGATTTTCTCTGTCCATTCAGTGCAGCAATCCTACTTGACCCTCTGTAGGAAATAAGTATGTCACTGTCACAAACAGTTGGAAATAACAGATGGAAATTCTGTTCTCTGTGAAAATACATACTATCCCAGGAAATAAAACTGGGAGAATAAATACAAATACAGTAATTTACTGCTTTTTTCTCTGAAGAAATGATATGCCAGAAGATCATGATTTGTGAAAAAAGAATTTTACCATCCCTCCCTTACTTGTGTACATTTGACATTAAAATTGCTTAAAGTAGGTAGGTATCCAGATTCTACTTAGGTAAAGCCATTCGGCCATGAACAGTCCTGCTCTCTATTTGAGAAGCATCATGAGCTTTCCTCTGCCAATATTGATATCACACATTAAAAACCTGTTTATCCTAAATATTTTTGGAAAAACATTTAAAATTCCCTGATTCACTGGAGAATAAACATTCATTAGTTACTAGCAGAAAGTAAATATTCAGAGGGGGAAAACAGAGGCAAAGTGATTTAATTTAAAAATTCATATGAATATTCATGGCATTATTTTGCCTCAGTTTCTAGTTCTAATAGCAGTGCTGTTTCTCTGAAGAACTAATTTAATTGATTAGACATGTTTATGTGTACAAAGGTTCTCAATTAAGGGTTTCATCATTCTCTCTGAGGCATTTGATTCAAAAACACAATTCAAAGGTCCATAGCCCATCTACAGCTTTTTCACAGTGGGTTTGCCTGGAAAACTCTCAAATAAATAAAATTTTTTCAGAAATATACCTTGGGAACATGAAATTATTTATGGCATGTTACACCACTCTCATGCTGTCAAACCCCAAGTGTTTTGCAAACACAGGAGGATTTAGAGTCACTACTGGGGCACTACAACTGGGTTCCGAACACTTTTTATAAAAAGAGACACAGAAAAGAAAAGCCTATCTGATTTCATTCACAATACCAGAATTCTAAGATTATGAGACTAGCCTATTTGTTATTATATACTCTTTTCTTTCCTAACTGCAGATATTAATTCATTACTGTTCCCAGCTGGCAGAAATGCACCACCCAGAGAAGTACACATTTCAGTCATAAATATTTGTCTGATAGGTAAAAGGGAGGCAAGAATCCCTGAACCTTAGGGATGTTGTCACACAGCACCATCCTGATGCAGCTCTGGCAGACTAAGGTAAGACTGTTACCCATCACTCCCACAGGCAGAAGCTAAACAAACACACAGATAGGCATGGTTAAACCAGTATCCAAGTTACAGAAGAACTTTTCAGACTCAGAGGGACTTGTTGAGTACTTGTTCTTCAAGCACAAAGGCTTGATACTAATTCTACTTACAGTGGTCTCGATCTACAAGATGGATCTGCATAAACAGAATACAATTCCTCAGAATTCACATACTGTAAAATTAAGCCCCAGTCTCTTTAGCTACTACACTGTGTCTATTTGTCTAGCCTCATATTTATTGCATGAGCTTTGAACTTTTGTGTGAACTACACAGAACATTTTAGTGTATAGTTCATTGTTGCAATCAAACGTTTTAACCTTTTTCTTTTCTGGATCAAGATCATTTTAATTTCCATACTCATCACTTCCAAGATGTGCCCAGTGCTAACTATATCATGTTTAAGACTGTTATTAACTTCTAAGAAAACCTGATTTGTACTTGCTTCTTCTTATTTCCAGTCTCTTTTCACTGATCTCCCTGCCACTGTAGCTCATTTAAAAACCCAAACTGAACTGATCCTTGCCTCCTTCAATATTGTGCCATAATTCCTAGGTTTTTAATCCTTAAATCATTCCCTATTCATCCTTATCACTTTAACACATACCTCTAAGGAGGGCTATAATGACTAACACATTTATACACTTCAAAATAAAATGCCTACCAAAAAGTGTTTAAGGTTAATAATTATGAAATTATTACCCTTTCTTTCCCCCACTATTTTATTTCTCATAAAGAGCTTTATTTTTTTCCACAGGTATGTTAGAATAATTACTTTACAGGTACAAGGAACAGTGAGTCCCACCTAACAAAAATACATTATCATTTCAATGACATTTGAAAGAAGGTGAAAAAGTGGCACAAAGTCTTGAAGGAAGAAATTCCTACTGGGAATTCAAAATACTTGATCTGCTCTGATTTTCTCCCTTATAAATGTTCTCAGAAGGAGGCCTTAGAGGACAATATTTTCAAAAGTGCATTATCTTGATTATTTTTAAAATATTTCTCCAAGCTATCCCAAGCTGTTTCAGTTGACTGAACATTGTCACCTATTCACAGCTGCTCCAGCCATGCAAGAGATCCTCTGAGACAGAAAGACCATGTTCTGTAGATGCCAGCTAGCCACATGGTTCTTCTGCTGAGGCACGGCCAAAGGCAGTGTACATCTCTCAGCTGCTAGGTTAATGGTTAGTGTCAATGAACTTAAAGGTCTTTTCTAGCCTAAAAGATCCTATGACTCTATCATGGAGTGTGTTACAAAACTCTTTTTTAACCTACTCAGCAGTGCAGAAACGGTGAGCCAGATGCACTGCTATGCTATGTGGACATGGACTATGAAACAGGAGCTTCTTTCTAACATCTACCATCTAGACAGCCCAGGCACTCTGACATGGAGACCTGTGGGAAGAATGTGGTAAAGCCACTTACTTTGATCTTTAAAAAGCCCTCCTCTGGGAATTTCTACTCTGTGAGACTTAGCTTCACCGAACCCAAAAAAAGAAATTGCATAGTGTACAAACAAGCCCAGTTCTCAAAATTAAATCTGTAAGTCATACCAGCAATCTAATCAGACTAAACTATCCAGCTATTAGCTGTCTAGAGGATGTATTACGGCTTCATGGACAAGAGGAAAGGAGTAACATAATAGAAATACCAGTGAAAAACAAGATAGAGGATTCAGCATCTAGGCCCCACATGGACGCTTTACATGGCTATGCTGTTGCTGCTGCTAAAGGTAAGTGACCAGTCAAAAGCAAATTCAGCTGGTCATGTGCCCCTAAATTTGCACAGGCAATCCCAACTCTGATTTCCCCCAGTCTCTGAGTGCTTAATCACCCAGCCTTTCAACTCATAGATGTATTTGTGTGCAAAACACATCCAAAAACTCAACCCCAAATGACCCCACAGCTACCACCTACATAACATACAGACTTCTCTGAGGAAACTGTCATGTATCCATAGATTTTTTTTTTCACAGGTAGATCACCAGCACTGGTTTTATAATCCAAAACGTCATTTTGCCTAAATACACTTCTTTGTGAGAAAGTAATAGAGGAAAAGGGAATAATGTCTCAGTCTGTCTTTGGTTTAGAAGCAGCAGTTGAGATTTTAAAAAGCAAAGTAAGTGCTATGGTTTGTATAACAGATATAAATTTTACCAAATTTCTGCAATAAGGGGACATATACTTCTTTCAGACGTTTTTCAAGGGAATTTTCACAATTTTTAAATCATTTTCCACTGTTACAGAGTTGACATTGTTCTTTGATTTGAAGGAACATTGATCTCTAAATAAAGCAGCTTTGATTTTATCTTTGTCTACAGACACTTGAACTATGACACAGTATCTTGTTCAAACAGGAAACTCACATTAACGAGGCTAGAATTGGATAATGAGATGTGATGACTCTCTGATTTGGCCACATTGAGCATATGATAAGGAGATACCAAAGTGTACTGCTTGAGATGACATAATGTACATAACAGTATACCAGTTTTCTTAAATGTGATTTTTCATAATGTCAAATTAAAACTAAATGCTCTGGAAAACAGAACAAAATACACATATTTGATTTTGCTTCCTAAGGTAAAGCTTTGTTTATGGTGACAAAGCAAAATTTTAATTGCTTGCCAAAAGTGAATAAACAACAGAAAATTTTAGCTATACAGCTCTCTGCTCCCTGATGGATGGAAAATATTTGCAGGTGCTACTATATCAGTCTCTAAGGAGCTATAAGCTCTCTACTTTTTCTCCTAAGATTTACAACACAGGAAAGTGTGCAATATTAGACCACACATCTTTAACATCATTTTGAAAGTCTAAAGTTCTTGAATGAAGAGATGTGATAGCTTTCAAGGAACAAGTCCTACCATATAAATGGTGGGCATCAGCTGAAGAGAAACAGTCTCTGTACTAGAGCTGAATGGAAACCAAGGTTTTCACAGAATCATAGAATATGCCAAACTGGAAGGGACCCAAAAGAATCATCAAGTCCAACTCCTTGCCCTGCACAGGACCATCCCCAAGAGTCACACCATGTGCCTGAGAGTATCATCCAAACACTTCTTGAACTCTGTCAGGCCTGGTGCTGTGATCACTTCACAGGGGGAGCCTGTTCAATTGTTCAACCACCCTCTTGGTGAAGAACCTCTTCCTAATATCCAGCCTAAACCTCTCCTGACACAACTTCAGACCATTCGCTTGGGTGCTATTACTGGTCACCACACAGAAGAGATCAGTGCCGGCCCCTCCTTTTTCCCTCATGAGGAAGTTGCAGACTGTGATGACATCTCTCCTCAGTCTCCTCCTCTCCTTTTCTATATTTGAGAAATTTCAAGTATTACGTTTATTCAAACGGAAATTTAAGCCTCCCTTAAAACAATGAAAACACCTTTATATTCAAGATCAAATCTAGGATAAAGTTACTTTTCAGGTCAATCAAAAAAAAAAGTATAGTTCTAGTAAAATATAGCCATTTTATCGATTAACACTTTAACTTAAATTTTTTGTAATGAAAATTTCAAAAATAAATTTCAAAATTATAAACTACACAAAAGTCAAAACTATAATTTAACTTTATTATCAATGCAATAGTTTTCCTCCAAATTACATTTCAATTGAAGGTTTTACAACTCTAGAAATCTTCAGACCAACTCTAATACACCATTTGTTCAATTTCAAACTAGCACTAATTCAGAGCTTTTTTGTGAACATCTAGTTCACATCAAACAAAACTGCAAATAAAAAGTGCTTTTTTTCAGCAAGACCACTGTGGACTGATGCCAATATTAGCTTTGAATTGAGCAGAGCTTGAGAACATGTTATCATAGCATTAGAGCAAGAATACACAACTCTGATCAGTAGAAGACATCAACAAGCCCACAAAACTGAATATTATTTTCATCTCTTTCCACGTACTGGAGAATTTCAGAGAAAGACACCTTAATGCTATATGATTGCTCATACTAAAAATTTTTTGAGGGATAAATAACATGTATCAGCAGGGAACTTGAAATACACATATCTGAAAACTAAACCACTAGTTCAGGCTAAGATAGGAAATGCTTTTGTCACTTCTAACACCATGAAAAAGTATCAACTTCATACGCTTTGACAAAAAAAAAAAT
>JAWWLZ010000094.1:32517651-32533559 GCA_035041345.1 Poliocrania exsul
AAGTGCCACACAGGACATCTATCTGAACTTTTTTAAAGCCTTTGACACGGTTCCCCATGACATCCTTTTCTCCAGTTTGGACTGTTGGATGGATAAGGAATTGGCTGGACAGTCACATCTAGAGGGTGGTTGTCAATAGCTCAGAGTCCCAATGGATACTGGTGACAAGTGATATCCCTCAGGGGACCATATTGGGACCAGTGTTATTTAATATCTTTATTTATAACATACACAAAAGGATCAAGTGTACCCTCAGCAAATTTGCAAATGACACCAAGCTGAGTGGTGAAGTTGTCACAACTGAAGTATGAGATGCCATCCAGAAGGACATGGACAAGCTTGAGAACTGAGCCCATGGGAATCTCATGACGTTTAACAAGGCCAAGTGCAAAGTGCACTTGGTTAGCTGGGTCAGGGCAACGACTGGTATCAATACAGGCTGTGGGATGAACAGATCAGGAGCAGCACTGCTGAGAATGACTTGGGGGTGCTGGTGGATGAGAGGCTGGACATGACCCAGCAATGTGCACTTGCAGTCCAGAAAGCCAATTGTATTCTGGGCTGCATCAAAAGCAGTGTGACCAGTCGGGCAAGGGAGCTATTCTGCCTTTCTATTCTGCCTTCATGAGTCCCCATCTGAAGTGCTGCATCCAAAACTGGGGTCCTCGTCACAGGAAGGACATTTATCTGTTGGAGCAAGTCCAGAGGAGGGACACCAAGATGATTGAAACACCTTTCCTATGAGAAAAATCTGAGAGAAGTGGGATTGTTCAGCCTCGAAAAAGGAAGGCTTGGGGATGACTTAAATGTGGTCTTCTAGTACTTGAGGCAGCCTCCAAGAAACATGGAGAGCTTATTTAACAGAGCATGTAATGACAGGACAAGAGGGAACATCTTCAAACTAAAAGGGTAGGTTTAGATTGCATATTCAGAAGAAATTCTTTCCTGTGAGGGTGATGAGGCACTGGAACAGTTTGTCCAGAGAAGTTACAGATGCCCTATCCCTGGTAGCGTCCAAGGCCAGTTTGGATGGAGCTCTGAGCAACCTGGTCTAGTGGAAGATATCTCTGAGCATGGCAGGGAGTTGGAACTGGATGTTTGAAGTCCCTTCCAACTCAAGCCATTCTATGATTATATGTAAGAAACACAGCATGACTTTACATTATGGTGCCCCTTACTAAACTGTAGCAATGGTTTAGTACCAACACAAGAAACAAATTACCTACTAAATCTCTAAAGCAAGTACACATACAAATCTTGATACTTTTTTGTTTGGAGTCACTGGTAGGGGTACCAGCTTTCATGTAATGTAGCTAGATTATCTATGGAGAAAAGTCAGTTATTTGAACTTTGTGTGAGGTTTTATTAGAGAACACATTTATTATATGATTTATAAGCTTATTTAAAAAATAAAGAAAAGAAGGAAGGAAACTATGCTGGATCATCTGCTGATCAGTTAAAGTGCAATCTGCCCATTCCTTCCCTGGGTGTTTTCACCAGACCTTAATTTTACCTCAGACATTGTTATGATCATTTTTTAAAAGCCCTACATTCTTCAGCTGAGACTATTTATTATTTGTCCTTCTGTTATATTACTGAGGAAGAAGGCAAAATTGTTCTCCTCTTTGTATTTTTTCCTCTTGTAGCTTTGTAAATGTCCCTTTTCTCTTTCACCCTCTTTCACCTATACTTCTTCCTTTAATATGTAACACATAAAGGAATCATTTCCTGAGCCAACAAAACTCCTTCCTGTACTCTGGAAAATGCACCGCATGGACTCAAAAGGATTATGCATAGGTACATTCAGAGGAAACTTTCCCACTTGTTTGCCTTACTATTTATCTCAGTAAGAAAGGCCATTACAAGTAACTATAGGTACTGGCACAGAGACTGGTCCTATTTACATAGCCTTCTCTATCTTAGGATGTTTATATAAAATGTTATCTTTGCTGTTCATAAAGCTGCTTCCATTGCTTGTTTATCTTTGCAAACACTAACAATGACATAAAAATAGTTTCCAACCTATCTGGAACCAAATGCTGACAACAGCGGAGTCAAAACCCCATTATGGCAGTGTAATTAGAACAATGACCTTATTCTCTGTGGAAAGGTTTATCTATTATCAGCTTCACCTTTCTAAAACATATTCACTAATAATTTACAGGAACTGTTTACTACATAAAATAAAACATTCACCTATACTTGCCAGAGAAAGAAACCCAGTGACAAGGACTTCACCCTTGACAGTAACTGCAAACCAGCAGTCACTCTGCAGTGTGTAATTCATTCTAATAGACCAGGTCATAGCAGTGCGTTTTGGTAGAAAACTATTGCAGGGACTGATTTGTTGCACGACAGTGAAGTTGCAGCTGGACACTTGACCTCTATTGGAACTAGATGGCCTTAATCAACACAAAGTCTGAGTAGACTGTGAAAGTTCTCTTTTTCCTTGAATTGTTCTCCACCTTCCTGTCTCACAGGTTAAGTCATCTGTTCTTTATTGAGACACTGATTTATTAGACACTCAGATTGGAAAAGCTCATACTGCTTTTCTCCACATATTGCACTAGGATGTAATGTATCAGTGGAGTTTCTTCAATGGTCAAACAAGCAGAGGAGGATCTTGGGTAGGAGGTGAGAGGTGTCCATGATAACTCCTCAGGACTAATCTCTTCAGAAGGAGCAAATCCACAAATCCTGATCAGATGACAGGGTGGCAGTCTTTAGAAATATTCATCAGAACAAACACAGAGTGTTTTTTGCCATCTACAACTCTGAAAATGTCACCTAACAATCTTTATACAGCTGTTGCTGTACCCCATATCCTTGCCTAAAAAATCGGCATGAATTATCAAGCATGATGGCAGAATATGTACTTGCCGAAATTCAGACACTATCATTTACCTGATGATGAAATATTGTCCAGAAAAGAGAGCCTGGAAAACTGGCCAAAACTAGATTAATCCTATACTAAGTATAGAGTTCTCAGGGTACCTACTCATGCTTGACAACAATTTGTGACAGAAAAAGCAACTACAAATAATGATTTTCGTTTATAAAAATATATAGGGCTGTATATGATCAAGTTCACATACAGTGATTGCTTTCTTCCAAATATCGGGTTAGGCCTGCAGAAGAAAACCCAAAGTTATCATCTACGTTATTATTGTTGTTGTTGCTGCTGCTGTTGTTGTTGATGATGATGTTGTTGTTGTTGATGTTGCTGTTGTTATTATTATTATTATTATTTTAAATTGGGGTAGTGAAATGTCTTGTTATACACCTCTTTCTAGCTTCTTCCCTTCAAGTGGAAACACAGTTGTGTTTTCTCACACACTTAAGGCTCTTCACAGGTAATCACTATTATCATTTTATCAATTGTCAGAAAATACAGAAACAGTGAAGTTAGAAAGGGCCTGTGGAGGTCATCTGGCCCAACTGCTCTGCTCAAAGCAGTGATAAAGCTATTCATCCAAATCTACACATACTGCAGTCCCCTTCCTCTGAAAATTTCCCCATCCTTTTGTTATTCAACATTGCTCCTTTCATGTTCCATATGACATGCTTATAAATAACAAGCTTTGGTCATACCTGTGAGGGTAACCTGACCCACTGACATGGCAGTGAAAAGCAAAAAACACATTCACACAATTTCTCACCCAAAAACAGGTGAACCTTGCTTTCATTAAGGGCAAGTTCTGACCACAAAAGCAACCAGTACCTGCATCTGCAAGGCCCTACTTCATAGATACACTGAGTTTGCAGCTTAGCGACATCTTCCTTCAGGGATATCTACATCTCAGTTATGCCACAGATCACCAATATAACTTTCTTAGATGATGCATGGTTATAACATTTATCAGTCTTTTGAGTTATCAGTGAGATAAATCACAAAAGCAAGGCTATTCAGTAATGTATTCAATTAGTGTACAGTGCTTTCCAGGAGAAAAGGGATTCAGGAACATAAAAAGAAGGTAAAGACGTCATTTACAAAAGAATCATACCGTGGAGAAACTAGTTATCTGTGTTTGTCTGTGGAAGCAAACAATCTTATCTCTAACCATTCACACCTCCCAAGAAGTAATCCACAAGGCCTTAATCAATATCCTTAAAAGGCAACATACTGGGAAGTCAAACTTCGTTATTATGAGCTCAGAAACAAAGCTAGCCATTGAGGATACATTTACTTTTTTTAAATTATTGCAAGATTTTCCCTTTATAAGCACCTACATGCTTCATTTAAGTAACTATTTTAAAGAAATATATAATTTAAATAATTAATTTTATAATTTTAGAATATATAATTTAAATCATTAATTTTACAATTTTAGAAATAGCCTTTTTTTAATAAATATTGCATTTGACAAAGTGATAAAAGAGTTTGTAACCAGAGAAACTTGTACTAGTCACAGAGGCAAGAAACTTCCCTTTGTTTCACTATTTTCCACCCTTTTTGGTTTTGTTTTTTTTTTTTGAGAGGGAGAAGAAAAAATCTCATTGAACACCATGGCCTTTGCAACATCCTCTCTTCCTCAACCAGCTGGCTGTGTCATCTGCAGCCTTGTCACAGGTTTCATCAATAAGGATCTCCCAGGAATCTTTATAACTAGCATTTTGCCACTCTATATTCTAAACCACAAACTAACCTTTCTCTGCCCAGGGCTGTACTTTCAGTCCAAGATACTAAAACCAACAATATTTTCTCAATTTCAACATTCCAGAGTCCTGCGCCTTCAGTGGAGCACTTCACATACCCCTCTCCTAGCAATCAGTTTTCTCAGACTTGCCCTACTACAGGCCCCATCTCAACACAGAGACCCTTCTTCTAACACTGTGAATTTAATAATCTGCCGTCTCTCAGGCCATCCAAGGTGAGAAGTACTTTTACACATAAAAGAACTCCTGTGCAGTCAACATTTGGGATCAGGTACCTGATTGCCATGAGAGATCCCTGAATACATGGAATAGAAAAAACTACCTTTAAAGACACTTCCACGAGATTTCTGGTTTTAGAGAAAAAAAGAAAAACACACCTTCCCTTAATAGCCTTGCAGAAACTTTATTCATTTATTTAAATGATATTTTATTTAAATGATGTAAGATTCATGTTAAATGTTATTGCTAGTAAAAGCATCTGCCTAAGTATCTGCATTGATTGTTTTTATTTTACCATTTATTTTAATATCTATTTTACTTTATGGCATATTTTCACTTGAAGGTATGCAGACTATCCTACAGCATCTACTTCAGACTTTCCTTTTTAAATAGTGGCAGTACTCAGGAGACCTAAACCAGAATCTCTTCAGAGAGGTGTTGAAAATATACAGGATGGAAAGACAGTATCTGCCTTGTAATGCCTGTAATCTTTTTTGTTATTTATTTATTGTTATTCATGTTATTGGTACAAATATATGTGTACTTCAGATGTCAACCCATCAGTAAAGCTGGAGAGATTTAGTGTGCTATGCCTTAAATGGTCTTACTCCACTCAGCTACTAATATCTCCAACTCTTCTCTAGATTTCTGCCACAGAGCAGCCAGATTCTTCCACAGCCATCTCTGATAGCTATCAGTGATCTCATAACCACTTGTATTTCTTACCACCTGACCTCTGAACCCTGAGTTGGCAATTGATTACTTTTTTTTCTTCTTCTTCCTGGGCTTAATAAAAAGCAAAGAAATGATGACTTGCAGTACATTTGGAAGTGTAATCAACCTAGGATATAGAGAACTCAGGCAACTGGGTTCCAAAATGGGGATGCCTTTTGGCAGCTCCTAGTGTGTAATGCTGAAGGAGTTTCATCTCAGTCACCTGTAGATGCAATGCAAGGTGCCATGGTCTACCTGATCTTCAAAAGCAAGCTACTTACAGGTACATAAGCTAAACGCAACACTGAATTCTGGACAGGAGGTCTTCCACAAAGAAGTGCTTTTCACATCAGCAGCTTCATTGAAAGAACAGTTTCCAGAATTTCTACTCTCAGCACCTGACATATCAATGTGCAGAGGCACCAAGGAACATACTAGGAAAAAAAAGGACAAGGCAATGTCATCTTTGGACAGAAAAGTCATGGAGCACAAGAGATTCACATTCTTAGATATGATGACTCTGTGGCCTGCCAGGATTAACTGTACTGTCTCCTCTATGGCTTCTCCCTGTTTACCAACATTATCTGTCTTACCTGCAGTGGGTTGAATACAGCCAGTCATAAAACTACACTGGCTTTATTAAACTACATTTTAACCTCTCTGAACATAGCTGGCATAGAGGTTAATGACGGCCAACTTCTCTGTGCGCAGTTCATTCTGTAGAACAAACCTGTGTCTTCTCTTGAGTCTGGAAAGGCTCCAGCAGAGTTTTGATACTATAGATACGGTCAATATTAGTCTCTGTTAACAGCTCTCCTGATTTCATATGGTGCCTGGTTGCCCTCAAAACAGCACAATGTGTACTGTCTTTTGCTACTTTACATGAGTTACTAAATTAATAATGGTTTGGTTTCTTCAATTTGATTAACAGCCTGGTTCATTTTGACCCTTTTTTCTTTCAGATAATCACTGTGGGAGTTCTGCTAAAATCTAATGAACATTACTGGCAGGATTACATTGGGGGAAATGTGAGCAAAATATTTCCTACCAATCCTGCAAATAATTTCTTAGGAAATAAGCTTACACTGTGCTTTCAAATGATCAAGTCATTTATCTCACAAATCTTTAAGTAATGCAAAGGACACCTGACATTTGGATAGCAACTGAACACATTTTTTGTGTTATCAAGAAAATATTAAATTAAGAAACAAGCTGTGATTGAAAGAGCAATAGAGGCTGTGACAATGTTCATCATATACAAGTATATTGTGCTAACTGCGCACAGCTTGTAAGTGGGGTAGAGCTTCCCTGAGGAGTGGGAGAGGACTGCAAAGTGGGAAGCTGCTTTTTCCTGCCTAGTCTTGCTGCTAATAGCAGTGTCTAACTGTTCTACACCAGCAGGGAATTATGCTTCTTGCTAATTTGGATGGTTTATCTGTCACTAGGCTTGCCAAATGTGCAGATTTGACAGTCAGAGTTTCAGGTCAGGGATCCAAGATAGATTGTGCTTCAGATCATATAGGCATGCATGCATTTGATGGCTGGGTCCTGGGGAACACATGGCACACAGGGCAATGCAGCAGATCACAGTAGGAGTCCCCCAAAGGCCTGAGTTTACAGAGATCCAAAACTGTAACTACACCGTAGAATAAATAGAAGATGAAAAGAACAAGGTGCTCCAGGGCTGGGGAAAGCAGTCCTGACACCTGGATGTGAGCCCAGATGATCTGGGAGATTGAAATATCCTCTCTTGCTCTCTCAAGAGCACAACCTCATCCAGCTGGCTCCTAGATAAACAAACACAGAAAGAGAGTGACACTTTCAAGCTATTAATTAGTCCAACTTTTACTGAAGTTAATTTCAGAAATTAGTTTCTTTGCATATCACAGAACTTAATCCTGAATGCTCTGGTGAATCAAAATCTTTTTTTTTCAGTTTTCTGCTTCAAGAGGCATTTAAGACCAAAACCTGACATTAGCCTCTGTCATAGACAAATAAATAATATTTGCATAGTTTACACGCCATAACTAAGAGCAAATATGTCTTTCCTTGAGCTACTCCTTACATTTCTCATAGAAATAACTGTGATCACCATAACTTTAAAAACAAGTAGGCAAAGGCTAATCTTGGTTTCCACACATTTTATGTGCATATTTCTCTGTCCAGTGCTGCAGCACAATGTTTTACTGACAGTTTTCATAAATCAGTTGCTATTCTAGATGTAAATTAACCAGTCTAACAAACAAAATTCCTCTTTATCACTGCAGTCTTCACATCTTGATTTTTAGACAATTTTTCACAGGGTTATTCATTAATTACGTCTTTAATTATGGATTAATTAGCAGCTGAATTACAATATTCCTCACACTTTATCAACTCTTGTAGTACTAATATGTTTACTATCAAGCATGATAGATGTTACATATGTAAGGGGATTTATTACAGTTGTATTCCTCTAGCACTTTGGTGGGCTGCCTAATTATTCTTCCACTGACAATAAAGGTAACGAAACACTGGACTGATACGTGTGACATAAACCCATTCTTTTCTTTTTTTTTTTTTTGGGGGGGGGTGGTTTAGGGGGGGTTAATGAAGAGAGGTTTAATTATATTAAGACAGAGAGAAAAATTATGTATTTGAAATGAGTATGTATTTTAACGCTGTTTCTTATCAAAGAAAAAACAGTAAGCTCGAAGGTGTATTACATATTTCTTAAGGTGTTGAATGCTTGAATGTAGCTGTAATTAGCAGGCCTGAACAACTGTCTTACAGTCCTGGGAAATGCAGACCATGTGCTGAAAACTAATTCAAGAGACTCCACTGAACTACTCATACACAGACCCATGGCAAATAAATTTGCACTCATTGCTACTGAACAAAACATGGAGGCTTTCATTATCCAATTAGATGGTATTAAGTGTTTTAACACAATGTTTTATTAACTTTTCTTATTTGTTTTAAGCTTACTGAACCATCCCCAGAAAGCAAGGCTGCTACTACTACTACCTTTTGTGTGCCTTCAGAGAGTCCAGTCTCTGAAGTTATTTATGTTGATGACAGCGTCATAATTTGAGACTCCCTGTCTTAATTGTCACTAATCAAAGACGCTTAAAATTTTCATTATTTCCTTTTGCTCCTAGGGGGCAATTTCCCTTGTATTGGTCTAATAATCAAACCCTGTCATCTTCGTCTACTGTGGAAGGAAAGCAAAACTTATGTCTGATCTATGGCAGTCCTATTTCCAGTGCTAGATACAAGATCATTAGTTGTATATAAAGTAAAATGCTCATAGTCAGTTCCCAAGCTGTTAAGTTCTGTGATTTAAGAAGATATAGGTGTTAATTTAGATAAGCAAGAGATAGTGCTGCTTTCAACTATTCCTGCAGCCAAGCTGTTTTAGCTCAAATGGTCCAAACCCCACCATACAGTCATGAGGTGGCAGCTGCATTTTATTAACTGCCTTCTCTCACCACAACTCTATCTTCAGTCTTTCCCACAAAACATTCCCATGCCTATGGATAGAAGAACATAGGTGGCATGGACAGCTTCCTTTGGAAAAATTCTCCACTTTCATCTTCTATCTGAGAAGAGCAAAGTGAATAAAACTCTTTGGTAAGATTTAGCTCTTTGGTTAATAAAGATTGTCATGCATTCTTGATCCTTAAAATGGTGCTCTGTTAACTACTATTGAGAGGAAGAGCAATGGTCAGTAGTTTTTAGCCTACAGAAAGTAGCAAGTCAGTGATAGCACACAAAACTTATGGTAGCAACAACAATGACAATATTTGACTTTAAATTATAGGCTTTGTTCACAAAAAAATTTAGCAGGCTATATTTCCTATGGCAGTTAGATTAGTTCCAAGTAGCCTACAAAACTGAAGTTCTATTAATGTCTTTAAATTCCACTGTAAATTTTGACAGACAGCAAAGATAAATGACCAACCTCTACAACCATTTTTTTATGGAAAATCATTCTCACACCAGCGTATGTCCTTGAGATATAACTGCAAGGTTTTATTATAACTGAATCACTGAGTGAGTCTTGAAAGGTTTCCTAAATTATAAAGTTTGAATTTGTCACAAGTGTAAATCTAGTTAGAGAACCTATGTATGTGGTGAATCTTACTGTCTTTAAGGGTAGCCATCAAATATATTACCTCAGACTAAATGTTCCATGTTCCAGTTATTTCACCATTTACATTAGCATGTAAAAATCCACAGCTCAGAAGCAGCAACAAAGACATGATAGCTACATTCCTTGCTATTTTCTTCCTGGAGCACACACATCTGAAGCACAATAATCAGCAAAACTGTCACTTACCTACTATTAAAGAACACAAGTGGCCAGAGCTCCTGAGTGTGCTCTGTGGTTATTCAATCTGGGACACTGAGGTTGTTTATAGCAGTAGCATAGCTCATGGCCAGCCAGACCTCTTTGAATCCAACAGCGTGACTAGCCTTCCAGATGTACTAATATGCTATATTTGTAAAGTGATAACATGATCTGTGGTCTTAGAGCAGAGGCATGGGCAGGATAAAGTGTCTGCACCACATGATTCAACACCGGACAAGAAACAACACTGCTAGGACAGCATCTCATTTGCTCCAAGGGAAGTGTGAGAGAATTAATGTTGCTCACACTTATGTATTTTCTTTAGAAAAGGAGCAAGTAGAATAAAAAAAAATACACCTATAGTCTGCATTCCTCTGGTACAGACTGCCTCTTCCTTCCTGTATCCATGCAATTCCAGGATAAATATATAAAACATGCATACAGAGAATCACCATGCAGTTGCCATGAATGATTGATTTACAGCAAATTCTGCTTTTTCTTATTGATGGTAGGTCACAAATTTTTATGTCCACTGTTTGGCATTGATGGCAATATTCTGCATATTATTAGTGGACCAGCAGGGCAGGGCCATCTCTTCTGCTGAATTGGCATTGCCATGGCCTTGGGGCTGATGGAGAGTCCAGAGCCATGGGCAGATGGGGAAGTTCCCAGGGGGGTGCAGCAGGGAAGATGCAGACATGGACAGAGAGGCCCATCAGTGCCCATATGGCCCTCCTTGATAATTCAGCACAAATGGTTGTAATTTTCTGATAGTGCCTTTGATGAAATAAGCATATTCATTTAAAAAATTAAAATTTTCATAGTCAAAAAATAACTGATTTACACCTAACCAGAAAGAGTAAGTACTTTTAGTGAAGGACCTGGGTCTGATGTTTTAAAAAAATAATGCTTTTCATCAGAAGCATTTCCAGAAACTGCTTTTGATTTAATTTCCTTTTAAATTCAGCTTTTCCAATAAAATACTATTTATTTTTCTAAATTGTTTACTCTTCATCACTGACAGTAATAATAAGCATTAATTACTGCAGCTGGGTTTGTCTGAAACTTCACATACTAGTTTTACATTGATGCATTTTCAGTGTGTCAGTGAAATCACATCATACTGGTACCAATGGAATGGGAAAATCAGGGAAAGTCATGAACTGTGGATTTAAACATTCAGTTTTGTCTTCAAGTCTGAAGGAGATATCAGGATTTATGCTGATCTTTTTTAATGCAGTGTGCTTCAAAGTATGATGACATACCTGAAGGATCTGCACAAGTCCTTACTGTTCAGCCATCTTACTCTTCACAGACATCAGTGATAAAAAGGGATCACCGCATCTGAGTTGTCCAATACATTTTAATCTTCTGATACAACTATTCACAAATTTGCACATTTTTGCCAAGTAGCTGTCTCAGTTCCTTGCAGCAGTGAGCATTACCAGACTTCATCTGCAAGAGCTGACAAAGAAATCAGTGATGGGGAAAATACTTCAGAGTAGGAAAAGTGCATCCTTTCTCTGTTCAAAAACGTGGTGCATATTTCCATTTTCTCGCATACTGACTTGGAATAGTTGTTCCTATCTTTTTGTTCAGAACACAACAACATGAAATAATACTTAATTAGCAATTATATTAAGAAACATGTGATGTCCATCTCACTTTTTCAGGATCCACCATTGTTCTTTAAATGTTGAAACACTGAGCTGTGTTTCAGTAACAGAAAGCTGACCTTGCAGTTAGTTCCCTAGCCAGGGATTCATAGGTGACCTATCCCTCAAACTACAGTCATAGCCTATCCATGTGAAGGAAAGACTTGGGATGTTTGCTGTGAAGGAAATGGGGGAAAAAAGATCAGTTGGTGAAATAAGCATCCCCTAATTAAAGAAAAAAAAATAAAAAGTTGCCTTATTAAGGAGAAGGCAGTACAGATGGAAAAATAACTGATGAAGGGCATGAAGGATTTAGAGGAGGTATAAAAAGTGACTGAAAAGATGGGAACAGACAGACAGAATATATAATATTGTAAATCAACACCTACATGTGTCTTCCAAACCAGCTTCATTCAAAGAGTCTGGCATCTATGGTTGCACAAACCCAGTCAAGGCTCAGTCCATTCCTGGAGCTAACAAAGGAGTTGCTATATCAGCAAAGAGTAGAAAAATCTAGGGTATGGATAATACCACAAGCAGGGGAGTAGTAGACAGACAACACACTATTCAGGCCAGAGAACAGACAGAGGGCTTGTTTGCAAACAACCAAACTATGGGCAGGAGAACTAGCACTGGAATCCCTGACATCTCAGTCTTGGGAACAGCTTGCAAAAATGCCCAAGCTGCCACAGTGTGAAGCCAGCTGCTTCATGAGGCAGCAGCTATATTGCTTCCAGTGATGAGTTTGCCCTGAAAGCAATACGGCCTTGATCATGAAGCAGAGTACTCCTATACCCCTGCTACTATTGTAGGGTAGCAGATACTCCACCCATAACACATGATGAATCCACAACTCAGGTAAAGTGGAGACAATGAGAACTGCCTATTAACAAAGAAATCAAGGGATATTACCTTTTTCCTCTTGTGCTTTAGCTCGAGCACATCTTCACTAATTAAACAATCACTTCTAGTGTTCCGCTTTATAGAAAACTCTCAAAGTAAGAGCAACAAAGATACTCACAACACAATCTAACATATAAATAATTGCCTCAGATAATCAATTGCTGTAGATATGTGTCTTGGTTTGAGGGGAAAAACCAAAATGTTTACCCACAAGTGGAGGAGGGGATTCCTCCACAATAATCACGTTACTCTATCAAATTTCAGAAAAGGAACTTTAATCAGAAAATGGATATAAGAAGGATAACTGTTCTTAACTGATATATAGATATAGATATAACTGTAAACAGACCAGAGCAAACTGCTTCCCCAACACCAGAAGAAAAAGACCAAAAGAGAACAACCCCTAAATAGGCAGGTTTCCTCCTGGAGAAAAGTTATACTTATAGGCAGTGGCAGCGTCACACCCCGGCTGGCTGCAGGGTGAGCTCCCAGTCCCTCTCCAGCAAAACAGAGACGAGCGGTGAGCACTCAGATGAATTCTGTCTCTCCCTCTGTGTCCCTCGTCCCAAACGAAGAAGGAAAGTTGGGAGCGGAGAACCACAGTATGTGCCAGAAAGCAGCTGTAACTTCTCTCTCCCAGGTCACTGCCTCAGTGGGGTGGGCAGCCATGACACTGCAGGCGATGGTGCGGCCCGAGCAGTGACCGGGACCCCAGTGCCGAACCAGGAGAACAGCCATGGCAAGGAAAAAAGAACCAGCTTGCTAAAAAGCAGTAGCAGCAGTGAGGAGCAAGAAAAACGGCTTCTCTCCCTCAGCAGCACACACACACAGCTCCTGCGTTCAGCCAAGCTAAAAATGGAATGTCCCCAAAACCAAGAGAGACAGTCTGCCCCTCACCCAAATGATCAAGAAGGAGCCGGTAGCAGTTAACTACTTCTTTTGTTAACTAAGGGCATGGGCAGTTAGTGGCAGGGGAGAGGATTGACATAATAATTCCAAACTACAACATTATGCTTATTTTTCTGGTCTATCTTCATTGTTCATTCAACTGAGGATAATAATATGCAATTAAATTAAGGTCAGTAGAAAACTGGACATTGAGATCAGTGTCTGGGTAACACAGGTTCCAGCCAAGACCTAGCACAGGTAGAAGTGGTAAGAGCATTTAATGTAGATAAGGCACCTTCACTGCAATACTTCAGACCTAAAAGACTGACAACAGAAGTGGTTCTAGCATAGCTGTCATCAAAACATCTACTAGAAGG
This sequence comes from Poliocrania exsul, assembly GCA_035041345.1. Taxonomy (NCBI): domain Eukaryota; kingdom Metazoa; phylum Chordata; class Aves; order Passeriformes; family Thamnophilidae; genus Poliocrania; species Poliocrania exsul. The sequence continues at coordinate 32,531,397 of JAWWLZ010000094.1, forward strand.
AAACAGACAACAATTAACAGGTTTTTAGGGATGCATTTCCTATAAATATGTAACAAAACAAAATCTATGAGAAGATTTACACAAAGTCTGGCTGAAAGAGGATAGCCCTTGCTAGGCTAATTTATCGTGTACTGAACAAAACTGTTCAGCAAAAATAAAACATTTTTGCTTGTTGCTTTATTTTGACACTATCCATATGGCCTTCAGTCTTGAGCTGTCAGAGCTGGAGAATAACTGTGATACTACTGCAGAATCCATAAGTCACATTGTGTGGGAAAACATCAGAAATCACTTCAGCAGGTCAGATTCTTCTGTCCATGACCTTTCAGACTTAAAGGATCAGACCTTTCTGATACAATATACATATATATGCACCAAAGAAAGATCCAGTTTATAACTCCTGACAGAGCTATAGCTGACATCTACAGATGACTGTTCCGAAATGTGCCTGGAGCATTAGTATGATGAGCAAAGTCTCAGGCAAGGTTTGTAATTTGGGCTCTGAGACACACTGTTTTACTGTCCCACCTATGCTGTGAGGCCTTTAGTGGAGACTTCACTCTGCCATCACACAAGTGCTTCAACAGACTTGGCTTATGGCTGATCTTGTATTTTTGGGGGTGACATTGCACAGCTCTGCTGAAAAACAAACCCTTCTTCTATTGCTGTTTAGAGACTTAAATTGGAGACCCTTTGATTTAATACATAAGTCCTCAAGTCAGAGCTCCCAAGAGATCTGAGAATAAACAACTCTCAAAGAACCACAAGATACCTATATATTTGCCCTCAGTATTCCATAAATGTCTTTAAAATAATTTCAAGTCATTGAGACTGATTGTCCAGAGGTGAGTCAGCCTCCAGTAAACATGCAAGAACTTTCAAATCCTGATAGAAAGAATGTCTGAGAGGTCATGAAGGATTGCACAGGCACTGTGAGGAAGGAAATATAGTACTTAAAGTCAGGAGTTGTACAAGACACCACAGACTGAGTAGACAACAAGGGTATGACTAGTAGACTTCCTCCTAGGAGGTTGTTAACAAGGTTATAAGGGTTCCCAAGAAGAAAATATGCCAGCACTTATATTAGAATTAGCATTTGATGATCAGCCCTCCACGTGAAAGATGCACACATTTGTAAGTGAAAGCACAGTTTTACTCAACCTCAGGCTCCTTTAAGAGGTACTTACACTTGTACCTGATCGGAACTGAATCACCTCATTTAAGAAGCATTTTCTGAACTAAATAATGGGCATGTTATCTATCGATCTCTCTCATTACATTTAATTGTGCCACAAATTCAAGGCATAAGACCCACTGGTGTGAATGAACAGAATTGAGATGTGTGTTATGTTTTATTGACCAGCAATTGCTGAGAACAGGAGGCTTTTTGGTAGGAGCTAGGCATAGCAGACAGCCTCATTAGATGTGTCATTAAAGGGAGCCAACCATAGCTGTTCCTTCACCCTGGCCAAGTCAGTGAAGCAGCACAAGCTCTTTCCAGGGGTTCATATCTTCATCAGGGTGTAATAAGGCAATATCAAGGGACAGAACTCATAGTTTTCCAAGGACAATTAAACCTAGAAGAAGGAAGGGAAACAGAAAAAGTCAGTTTCCTTTATAGTCGCTTTTGCCTGCCTAAAGCTCAGGAGCAAACAGACCACTGGGCTTTTAAATGCAACATGCTGCCTAGGCAATCTATTCATGTAATATGTCTGAAAGGACAAGGCAACCCTCCACCCTGTGAAAACTGCAGCACACCACAGATTTATGGCTCATGCCCCATTGCACTGTGCTGTGGTACAATAAAGAAAACAAGGAAATATTCCCACTTTGAGCCAGCTATGAAGCAGCACACTCACTTTTGTCACCCCACTCCTACAGACCTGCAGCTTTAGAAACCCAGTGCAGAAGAGGACATTTTTAAGAGTGAAACAAAGGGTATTACCTATTGTCCAAATTATAGCGACATCCAAATTCTCACATCTGCAGAATTGAACCCTGAGGTTTTTCTGCCTTTGACTGTACTTCTAGGGAGAGATAATTATAAATATGTGCCTTTTCCTTTATTCCTGCGTGTCATATGGAGCCTCAGAGATAAATCTGCTTTGGCAGTCTATTTTACAGAGTGCAAGTACATGCAAGAATATGTTACTAGAACACGTA
>JAWWLZ010000094.1:32554211-32574936 GCA_035041345.1 Poliocrania exsul
CCTCTCCCCATAGGACTTATGCTCCAGTCCCTTCACATGACAACTGGAATACTATTACTTCATGGAAACATTCTGTAGTCTTCCAAGATGTTCACAAAGTACTTTGTCACCACAAAATGTCAATGAATTACAGATTATTAGGTATAAATGTTATGCATAACAATAGAAAAAGGAAAATAACACTTTATGCCCCATTCCTTACTTTCTAAAATCCAGGTTTTCTTCAGTGAGAGCTGAACTGGTATCAGCTTAAAAAAAAAGAGGGAAATAGAGTTTTCATACATCATTCTACATTCACTTAGAAATATTTATTGATATTTGAATATGAATTCTGCCCCATCCCCATATTCTCAAAATCAAATGTGATTTGACTGGAGTGGTGGTAGCTGCCCCAGAACCTGGGTGGACACAGTCTCTTTGGTGTCACCATGTCATGTCACCATGTCATGTCAACATGCCTGTTGCCACTGCTGCTCAGAGTCCTGCCTGATACACTGACACACCCCAAGCATCGCTCTTGACCCTAAACTACCCTGCTCTGGAGCTGCACCATCACCAACTATAGCTCTCAGTGGCACAGAGAATTAATCTGTTTGAGAGAGGGAAGAAAACAAAGAAAAAAAAGCCCAGAAAGCAGACTTCAGGCTTGACCAAACATTAATGTTAAACACACAGTCTAAATGCCTCTTAAACACACAAAGCTGTGGGTTATCAACCACCTCTCAAGGAAGCCTATCCTACTGTCTGACCAATCTCTCAGTGAAGAAATCCTTCCTGATGTCTGGTCTGAACCTCTCTGATGCAGCTTTGAGCCACTCTACATGTCACTAGATCCCAGGGAGAAGAAATCGGCACCTTGCTCTCTCCACATCCTGGTCCCCAAGAAGCAGCAGAGAGTGATGAGGTCACCCCTCAGCCTCCTCTTCTTCATATAAGACAAGCCCAAAGTCTCAGCCTCTCTTCAGAGGATATAACTTCCATCCCTCTTACCAGCTTGGTTGCTCTCCTCTTCTGGAGGTGTTCAAGGACCTTCATATCCTCCCCCAGTGGTGAGGCCCAGCATTGAGCACAGCCCTCTAGCTGAGGTCGCACCAATGCTGAACACAGCAGGACAATTCCCTCTCTTCCCCACCTGGCGAAGCTGTTTTCAATGCAGGATGCAGTTTGCCCTCTCGACTCTCCCTGAGCCTGCTGCTGACCACAGTGCCCAGGTCCCTTCTGCAGCCACTCCTCTCGCAGTTAAGACCTGTGCCAGGCATCATTTCCTCTCAGCTGCACTGGTTCCATTTCATGCCACTGATGACTGCCCAATGCTCCAATCTATCCAGATCCCTCTGCGAGGCCTCTTGTCCCTCAAGAGAGTCAACAACACCTTCCAGTTTGGTATCAACAGCACACTTGATAATAGTGCATTCAGTTCCTGCATCCAAATCATGGATAAATACGTTGAACACAACTGGCCTTAGAACTGAGTTCTGAGGAACACCATTGGTGACTGCTCATGCAGCACACTGTGTACCTGATCATCTCACAGCTGAACAACTTGTCCAGAAGGGTGCTGTGAGGAACAGTATCAAAAGCCTTACTAAAATGGTAAAAATCTAAATCCATCGCCTTCTTTTCACCCCTTCCATGAGCGACCTTACTGTAGAAGGATATCAGATTAATTAGGCAGGACTTTTCCTTTGTGAACCTGTGCTGGCTGTGGCTGGTGATTGCATTGTCCTTGAAATTACTTTCAAGTATTGTGACAGTTTCATAGCAATGTATCTTGAGTTTTTAAAAATAATTAGTTAAATACTTATATTTTTTAGCTCAATCTACCTTTTCTTCCTTTGTGTCTCCTGAACTTTGTAACTATAATTCACGTCATAATTAATTCAGTCCTTCTCCCTGTTAGGCAATGAACTGAAAATGGGAAAGACTCAAATGCTGAATTTCACTCCCAACTAAAACCTTCCTATAGAGCATATAAATTTGAGGAAGATATAAATAACAAACTGGTTAACTATTTCACCCTTCCAATTACTTTTTCAGAGATCTGAGCTATGACACCAAAATAATAAATCTAGATGGATGTCATTAATTTCAGCACTTAGGCTGGAAATCCAAAAAAGGAAGCAGAATTTGGGTCTTTAAATATACAGAATTTACACTGATTGCAGTCTTAAGTCTTTGACCTTTTGAACCACTCAACACTGACACCCATAGAATTAACCGGTGTGTCATAAATTTCTAGTTTCTGTGGTATTTTTTCATATTTCAAGGACAGCCCAAGAGTTTGCTTCCATAAAAAAAAATGATACTTATCTTCAAAAAGCAAGTACTAAGTGAGATTCTCAAAAAACTTAAATCCATCAAAATGAATAAATGAGAAATTAAATTTTCTGAGTCAGGATAAGGGCAACACAATACAGAAATTGGTGTTGCCAGTATCCATTTACAGATTTTATTCTCATTTTTGTAGAGAGAGTTGAGATAAAAATACATACATTTGTCACTGAACAAGAAGTACTGATTTATGCCCAGTTCTCTAAAGCCCATAGGATTTTTCGTACATAGGAACACAGCTTCAAAATATTGGTTTACAAGTATAAACCCATTCCTGCTATGACTTTAGCTAGGTACGAAGGTCATTCTCACTAGATCTAGGAGACATGAGTTTAAATTGCCTTGGGATAGAATACATGTCTCCAGCCACTTACTGTCTAAAATTCTGGTATAATTCTCAGCAATAAAACGTTATGAAAGGAGGTGCACAAAGGTCCCACACATCAAGTATGTTGAATCTGACAGCTCATGAGGCACAAGCAGAGTTAGTTTAGGAAAGCACTCTGAACCCTAAGTGTCACTTAAAAGAGCAAATTAAGTAGAGGAATATTAAAAGTCCCTCATTACCAGCTGCTATTTAAAAGAGCTGGGTACTCGTCTTTTTGTCTTAGAGTTGTGCAATGTCTCATCTTATTCCTAGAGAAATAAAAAGAATCCAATCACTGCCTTAAGACTTGCCAGACATAAAAGTTGAAAACAGATATTTTGCTTTTCTGTGACTTTAAATAACATTACTACAGCTTCTTCTCCTTGTTATTGTTCTGGCATATCCCAGATCTGGTGATCTTTTTGCACTGTCAGCACAGATTTTGTTATTTGTGCAGGCATTTAACAGAATTAACTCTTTTACTGCATCAAGGAAATCTTAAATGTTTGATTAGGCATGGCAGCAGTTCAGGCTCTGGCAGGAGCTACCTTGGTAGCCCCAATAGATGAGATGCTGAGGGGATATTGGACAGAAGAGACATTCAAGCATTTCATTTGCCTATGAAGGACAAACTAGTGTCACAATCTTTGAGCATTTTGTCAAATGCTTAGTAATTACCTCAGCTGGAGCAGTGGCATTGACTTGGTTCCATGAGGTCTGGAAATCCTGGATATGCACACAATCAATTCCCCATTTTCCTTTATCAATATTTTATACAGGGAATTTCTATTTTCTATACCTTCTACTCATCACACAGACTGATGAGTATGTCCCAAGCATTTTATGCTCACTGTGCATACATTTTGGCTACTAATTTCCCATTTCAGATGGTCAGAGTCCTGAAAGCCATGTAATAAGTATTCACATGGTAGATCTTTCATAGCAATTGAACAGATACTTCTTCTGACTTAGCAGTAAATATGAAGTCTACTGTCCTCTGATGAAAAAAAGAAAAAATTTCAATTCCATGAGGTAATTAGTTTTTATGTGACCCTGTCTGTACCTCACAAAAAATGCTAGGTTATCCAAGGCAATGTTCATTTTATATCCATCTAATTTCAACTAATTTAGGAAAAGAAGATACTATTAATCCACACTGAAGGTTTTTTGAGTCCCTACTTTCAGAGAAACCATGGCTTAAAGTAAAACATTTTATAAGGCATTGCCTGTGTTGAGCTGCATGGGTGGAGAATCTGACAACCTGGTGAATTCTGGTTTTTAAACTTAGTATGATCATTACAATAAAAGACAAGTTCTACAGACAAGATATGGCAGGACAGATCAGGTTCAAGGTCTAAGGAAAGCATTTACAAGATGTGTAAGGGTCAGCAGCTCTCTTGCTTTCCTACTTTGTGTTCATAACAGGGTCCCTCTCAACTCAGATTGTCACTTATGAGAAATGGCCTCAAAGCTGAAGGAGCAAGGAGAAATGCCCACTACAAACTACAACCCTCTTTGTCCTGGAGTTTGTGCTTACTTTTTGCAAACAGGGTTGCCTAGAAAACAGCAGTCTGGTTTCAAAGGAGTCCCAGGGCTTTGCAATTTGTTTCTGTTGCACTCTTCATTTCCCTGAGGGGAAAAAGAAAATATCCCTGGACACATCCAAGTAATTTATATTCTGTGAAAGTAGTGTTTCATGACTGGACTCAAATACAAGCTTTTCCATTTTCTAACAAGATATTTAAATTTTCTTCTTCCCTTGAGTGTCCTCATGATATTTGTCATTTTTTTTGTCCAAACAACATTTTTAAGGAAAAATTTAGAAATTAAAAGTGCTAACTTCAAGAAAGCCTTTTTTTCCCCCTCCACTCTCTTCCAAATGTCTAGATGCAAAAATGAGCTGAACCCGGATTTCAAAAATATATTTTACTGTCAGTAAAGGAAACTCAGTTAGCATATATGCAAGAACACTCACCAAACGGCACAACTGACAAATCCTTCATGATGGGGCTGAAGAAGCAGATGCCTGGTGGTTCCAAAATAAACAAACTAATTAACAAGCATTAGTTCTAAAATTCCATCTTTAGAAAGCACTATGATGTTAACAGAGGTTACACTCTAATCCAGAGGTCCTGCAGAGAGAGAAACACATGAGGTGTTGTTTCATCCCCTGTAGGCTTTACTTTAAGCCTTTTTTGTCTAAACTGCCAAACAAACATCATCCCATTTTCCCTCTGGCAGCTTCTGTAGGTTTTCATTATTCTTTCACCCTATATTTATCATGTGGTTTCAGAAAAATGACATTTCTGAACTCCAAAAGTTCAGAGCCTTTTTTGTTTTTACAGTTTGTCATGTCCTGGTACAGCGAGTAAAAACTTGAGCTGTACTGATTACAGACACACACTGGAGCTGTGGCCTGTGACTGTCACAGTTCCCACAGCTGAGGCACCATTCTTGTGTTTCTCCAAAAACACTGCCTAATACAACTCCAAGGCCAGATGCAGTCCCAGCATAAAGGGCACACAACCTTGGCCATCTTCTTTGTGCACACCAATTACATGACAGAGTTGCACATCCTTTAACTGCTGTGTTGTAGTACAGTTTGCCTTCCTCCACCTTCCCACATCTGCACATGGGAATCAGAAGAAAGAACTGGCAGCAGCAATAAGCTAATAGGAACTAAAAAAGACCCTTTCTGGAAATTTGTCCCTGGATATGACCTAGCCTTCATTTGTTTTGGTTCATTGTGATTGCAACACACTGCTTGCATCAAAGCCCTTCACTTCCATCCATGAATACAAACAGGTTGCCATGTCAGTTATTAAGGAGACAACACCCTTAGCCTACATTAGGTAGTTTTACTAGAACAAAATGAGTGGGAAAAAACCCTGCTCAAATACCAACGGTTTCATTGCAATCAGTTTCTGTGGAAAGAACTGGTTTTGACTAACATAGCCAAAAGGCTCTGCATTTCTATCAAAGGAATGTCTGTCTGACTGCATACAGGGGCACAGAAATTTTTCTTCTCATGTTGATCATGCAAGAGAACCAATCTGACAAGTTTCTTGATAAAGATAGTCTACCCATAACTCCTTTAATTATTCACAAAGCATACTAAAACAGACTGAATCCAACAACTGTAATGTGTATGCCCTGGATGGCAGACATGCTCTGACATTTGAAATCAGGAAGCTTAGAAATGGCACAGATGCAACCCAGAATTTGTGTCAGGTGCAAACCCATAGTCTGAATGACAATATCCTACCTCCTTTCCACCTCTGATCTCTGCAGCAATTCAGCTAAACAGTTAACTCTGCTTTAATACTTGAAAAACAAACCCAAACTCATTATGGAAATAATTGCAGTCACTGCAGTATCCTTCACTGACTTTTTTTCCTACATTCGGAGCCCAAAATGGACATAGAACTTTTTTTGCTCTCTAATGTCCCCAGTTCTCACTTTTTAGGCCATGGCAGATTTTTTAGCCATCAGTATGAATGTGAGAGTAGAGAGTTAGAAAATACTTGCAACCAAGTGAAAGGGTGAGATTACACTGGGGACTGTGAAGAGAATAGGAAAGGTTTGGATATTCACTGGAAAAAAATTGAAATCTTCTGTCTTTACCCATTCAGAAAATTTAAAAAACTCATTGATGCCACCTGGTAACTGTTATTTTTTACCAGTTTCTTTGTCAGCATTTACACAATAACAAGCAGTCATGGGTCAATAACAGGATGAATAGTAAGAATTAAAGTTAAGGATATTAAAATTGCCATCATTACATTCCAGACAGAGCTGTGCAGAAAATTGATTCCCTGTCATGCAAATGTTGAGATGTAAAACATATTCCAGCTTTGTATCAGAACAAAGCCAAGGCTTTACTTCTTTGTTTTTGTTATTGTTGAAAAAGGGAAAAGAGAATCTGAAAAACACAAAAGACAGAGGAAGACAGAAAGAGATGAACAGAGACAGGTTTTGAAATAGTTAATAATCTTTTGGTTAGGTCACTAAAATTAGATTTTTGTGAAAGTCTGAGTTAATTTCTTAGGCTAAATCAGAAAATAGGAATTCAAACCTAGGTTTCACAAATCCCAGCTGAGAGCTACCACTGTCAAGTTATTTTCCTTTTGTGAAGGTGAGTCCCTGTTCCTGAACAATACTCTGTCAAAACAATACATTTCCACTGCAACTCATTTGGAAGTCAGACCCTCTCCAATTTGTCACACTTCCAAAAAGCCATAGTTATAGGTCTGGATACTTACTGTCAGACTTGTGGGATGGTTGCCCGAAGCTATCTCTATGTAAGCCCAGAATTTCAACGTGGCATAAACACAGAGCATTTTTTTTTTCATTTGCATCCAAAAATGAGTCTTCTTTTTGCTAAATGGACACTTGGGAATGGATATAATTTCTGACAGAGTGAAAACACAGAGTAAGCTATACTGACAGTCAGATTCTGGTTTTAAACAAGTAAACGAACTCCTTTAATTGCTTTTTTTCACAAGAGACCATTTTTCAATGTGGTTGTGATTCTTCTGTCCTTTGCTCCCTACTAGAGATTCAATTTTCCTTTCAGGAGAAACATCAACTAACAATATTCATGAAACTAAAAAAGGTTCAGAAATAAAATGCTAAGAAAGGCTTTTGTCAATAAGCAGCAAGGTATCTATTTCTGCTCAAGAAGTGAGGAAGCTCATACTGCACAAACTCACTTCCAAGCACTAATGTCAAACTAGGTAAATTTATACAGTTACAGTACATAATTGCAACATCTTTCCATGTATATTAATTTATTACACAATACGTGATTATCTGTGCTAGGTTGGGACACAGGCATGGCTTTAGGCAGAGCTTTCTACATTTTTCTTTTGGCATCAATTCTTGGGATGTCTTGGGGTGCTTTTCTGGGTTTATGGCCTCAGTCCATCCTCTACCTCTGTTTGACCTTCTCAACTTTCCTCCATAAGTGACCTTGCAAAAATTCTTGCTCAAAATCTTGACTTGCTACCATCTTATCCTATTGAGGTGTCTAGTTTTATCTAATTAATGATTCTTAGTATGTGGTACATTCGTTCTGTAATGATTGCTCAAGCATAGGTACAGCAAGTAGAACAAACTGATTCAGCAGTTCTTGCTATGTTCCCTTAGTAACATGGGTTAGGCAATTTTTGGAGGGTAAGGCAGAGTAATAGATTTTATAAACTCGAGATCCTTTGAACTGAAGTCTTTTTAGGCCTTGCTCCTTTCATTCCCATTTCCTCTTCTTTGTCCAGTCTCCACAGCATGCTTCCCCTTCTTCTCAGGCTACTGAAGTTTGGGAAGTTGTGCTGTAAACCAGACAGGAGAAAGTGATCAAACTGAAAAATAAACTCACCTAAAATAGACAAATGAACTATATCTAGTGTATGTAATAGTACTGGATACAGAACATGTTTTGTCACCTTGGAACATACATTATTTTCCATTTTATTTCTATGCATCACTAAAGTAGACCACTAGTCCCTGTCATTTGCCTTTTTTATCTTAAGTGCAGTTTCTTCATCAGACAACTCTTATTGTCTAGTATTGCAACCCAGTACTAAGAGTTGCCAGACTGAGACTTTCTGAGATGGCAATCTACGCACAGAGAGTCTTTTCACAGCTGGAGGAGGAGGGAGATATGCAAACTCTGTAAAGCAGCAGAAAAAACCCCTTCGGGGAACCCTGCAATACGAAATCCCCTAAAATATTTTCTGAGTATGCTTGGTATCTGCCTCATTAATGTAAATATATGTAAAAGTCTCCTGTTAGCTGGAATGTGACAGAGTGGATGTAAGGAAACAGATGTGGCATGGATCATTGAAAGAGCTGTTTCATATAAAATGTGATATTGCTTTGGTCCTCTGATCTGCTGAGGGTTAGAGATGCTTCCCCAAAGCTCCTAATGCTGCAGAACTGTCAGCTACTAATAAAGCCAGACTGACACTGTACAGAGCAACTGTACACTGAGAACTGCTGCCTATCCCTTCCTCTCATGCTCCTCTGCACAGCCTGTAGGATGGCAAGCACAGACGCTCACCAAAGCCTGCCTTCTCATGCACAAGCCTGTGAAATGTGGGAGCATCCAGGAGAGGATAAGTGGGATGAAGGGTACACTACATTAAAATGTTAGCACTGGGGCAAGTTTGGGAGAGTGAAAATAGAGAGATACAGTTCAAGAGAAAGAAAAACAACACTGAAGAACAGATCATTATGTGGGTGCTAAAATATATCCCAGAAAGCAATGCTAGAGGAAATATTCATTAAAGTAGCTCTGCATCTAATCTGCAACTTCTCTTGCCAGATGTTGTGCAGCAGTTTTTAGATGGCAACTATAATTTTTATATGATCACACAAGACATAAGCATGGAACTACAGATTTGTCGCTATGGGATTGGTAGGCAGGGGTACTTCAGGGAGATTAGCCTTAGCTGCCCAAGCACTATCACCAGCTAATACAACACTTCCATATCAGAGAGGGTATCATGTTGATATAGTTCTTTCACCTAGATCAGGGACTATGTGTCTCACCCACAAATGTTTGTGGCTTTATTCCTGTAAGCAGAATCTCTGCTGTTGAATAATCTATTACAAATACACATGTAACCAGAGAAAGGCCTGAGGAAGAAATTTTCTATCACTAGAGGATCATCAGCACAATTTACTATGAGAATAAAGCATTTTTGTATTTTCAATTTTTATGTGTGGAAACGAAGGGCTGTTTTCCAAATGATAAACTGTCACAGGCCCCAGGAAATCTGTGCTCTTGTAAAAACAGGATGATTTAACTGAGGAGATGGTAGATTCTCACTTAAAGATGAAGTTTATAAGTGTTCCTAGAGCAACCATTATGCACCAGTAGAAATTAATTAAGTCAGGCCAAGTTTCACCATAAATGTTAAAAACATACTCATCTCAAGCTGTAAAGTCATCCCAAATTCACACATATTTTCTTGCTAGTCATTGCCTGGGATAAAGTTTACTGCTCACTAGAATTCCCCAGGTATTTCTTTTTCATCTTTAGCCACACAAAACTGCATTAACAAAATGCACACACATTGTGTTCTCATTTCAGGCCACTGTGTCTCTTGGAGACTCAGGATGCTGTGGTAATCTATTAAAGTGGCTATTTTTTTTTTTACCCCTAAAAGGGTTTACAAATACTACTGAAAAACCACCATATTTGCAGATACTTTATTTTCTTCAGTCATTCAGACATGTCATATTCAGAATAGCTGAGCACAAGGAGGAAGGTTTTGTTAAAATACAGTCATATTAATTCAATCTTTTTGCAATGCTGCCCTCTATGTTGATCTGTAAAAGAACCAAATTTAAATTAAGTAATTGGAAACTTTAATAATTTCTCTGTTGTGAATGATGATGTAATGATTCAGGCAGCACAACTTGAAAATCTCTCAATTTACCATTCCTGGGTTCCAGAAATACCTCCTCAGAACATATGATATCATATCAATCACATCATTAATATAACTGTTCACAATATGCCCTGTTAATTGACTCAGACTCTTTCTGTGCTCTTGTATTCAGGGAATTCTAATAATAATGGTCATGACACAAACACTGGTGTCTGTGGCAGAGTGACTGCCCCACCACACCCATGTTACATTACTAATGTGAAGAGTAGCCACAAAATTGTATTTTCACAATGCATCTATCCATTGCCATCAGAGTTTGTCATCATTAGTTATGTTACTCATAGCTGTTTTCTCTCACCATATAGCCATGCTTAAAAAAAAAAAAAAAAAAGAGAGAGAGAGAGAAAGTTTTAGTATTTGCATTTAGTAACAGACTATGGAACTAGATCAGTCACTTTTCTTTAAATCTGTAATCACTCTTCTGCAAACCAAAACGGAAAAGTGATGCCAGAAGTCTAATGTCAAGTCAACCATATGTTGAGATATGCTTTGTCTTTAAGAGCATGACTCTATCTGAACAGACCCCACTTTTGCTTTTGCTTTCCCCCACATTAATTCTTGCCAGTACAGAGCCCTCCAGCACACTGGAGTCAACCACTGTTGAAACAAGGATGACTCATTTCCTTCAGGAGCTCCATGTGTGACCTTAAAATAACCCTTGTATTCCAGACTTTAACTCATGGGATTTCTAGTTTTTTCTTTATCATGGGATTTTTGTATTCTCAGAAGCAGTTCACAAACTGTTCCTAATATTCACAGTCCAGAAACTTCCAAAATTGCATTTTGATATGGCAACCCATTCTGAATGCCTGGATGAAGATAATAAAATTTAGCTTTGCAGCTTTTCCCAAGCATCATTACATATATACTGTGTCTGGTATACAGATGTGTTGTACATATGCTGACCTACACAGTGCCAGTTGAATTCACACAGTTACCCAGTTAGTATGGAGCAGAAATGAAGGCACTGTAATGGCAGAAGCTCAACTTCAATACATACCTCTCACTTGGAGCACAAGCCAGCTGCAAGTAGTGGCATACACAGCACATTTTGGACTGTTAGGCCAAGCTGGAACACAAGGCTGACACAAAGGACAGGAGCCCTCAAGTGGAGCAATAGACTGGAGACAAAAAGAAGGGTTGGACTGCTCACAGCATTACAAATTATTATATAGTGATTTGTTTCTATTTTAATTAATACTAACATTTAGGTCCTATTATCATAGATTAAAATAACTGCTGGATCCAGCCCTGGTCCCTACAAAGCTAACTCCATGTGTCACACATGTTCCTTACACATACCTCATCAGCAATACCTGGTTGTGCAAGGTGGCTTTTCTATATGTATGCATATATGGTGCTTAGGCACACAAGTAGCGGGCAAAGAAAGGATAAAGCAAGACACCAAGGGTCATTTAAGGTGATCTGATAGCTCACAACACATGAAAAGGTGTCCTGCCCACCTCCTTTCTTCGATGTCTTGTTCTTAACCACACATTCTCTCACCCTCTCACCCCCACTGGACCTCTTCCTGAGATGCTTCAATTCATAAGCCAGAAAACTGGATCAGAAAAAAGACAGATAGGCTTATTCCAGGTTAACATAAACAACAGACAGGTTTATACCAGTTAACAGATGGATTCATCTCCATAAGAGGTCAAATGCCACTAAAGCCAATGCAAATCTCAGTATATGCATGACTTGGGAGTTAGTCTTCTAACACTGACTCAGCTTTAATATGTAACTTCATCTTAAAGAAATTACAGCAGCCTTGCCTAGCTTGAAGGTCAAATGCAAGATCTATCCAGGGGTTTCATTCATGGCCCCCTGGGATATGCATCCCCACCCCTGAAGTAGTCTGTGAGATTACCACTTCCTCTGGGACTCCTTCAAAGTTATTACAGAATTCCTAGTTTGTATCTTGCTACATAAACTCAAAAAACTTTCTTGGGTCACATCCTACTGCAACACTGTTAACAACAGACTAAGCCACACTGCAGTACTTCCAAATGAAAACAGTGGGGAAACACTTGACAGCTATTCAACCTTTGAATTGCTTCTATCTTTACTGCTAGAGTGAATCACTTGACTGGTTAAAAAATTTCACTCTAGTTTCAGCTGACAGCATCAAACAAGACTGCTGAGCCAGATCAAAATATGCCATTAAACTCTAGCAACTGTGTTTTGTGTATGGTAAAGATAGATTTTCAGGTAGATGCTTAAGGTAATTCTGCAAGAGAAATATAGCTTAAGGGCATGACTGCGCTAATACTGTGTCCACAAATGGCCCCCATAATAAGACACTACAAGACTTGGTGCAGCTAAAAAGAGCCCATCCTTAACCTTGAAATGTTGAGACAACTTCCTGAATGGTGGACAAGACAGAGATACACACCTGATAGCATATGGAAGAGAAGTACCTTCAGCTAAAAATGTAGAGTGCAGCACTACTAAGTCCACAAAAAAAATTTCTGGCTTTCCACAGAGCCTGTGGTGGTTAAAAACCTCATCCTTTCAAATAAATAATTGCGCAAAATTTCTTTTCCCTCTATTCTTCCTTTTTCTTCAACAAAACACTAAAAAACTATCTGAAAAAGAAGAAGCAAAAAAGTCTCAGTCTTGAAGCCTTTGGGTGTTGGTGTTTATTATTTGCCAAAGAACCTTTCCCTCAGAGGAAGATAACTGGGATTTTATCACTTCCCATGTGTACTGGCAATTTTTTTTTTAAATTTTTAACTTTTCTGTACACAAAAGACATGTACTACTTTCATTTTATTACAAAACATTTACATTCTCTTTTTTTTTTCCTCATATTTAAGGACTAACCATTAGACCCAGAGGGAGGAAAACCTTCAGAATGCTCCGTTATGAGTCTGAGTTTATTCTGTAAATTTGTGTCAGACTGTGACAGAGCATTACATCTGCACAAGGTTCCCTTTCCAAGAGAGTGTTGTTGTTTCCTTCCATTTGGTAATATTGCTTTCATCTCATTTGTACTAACGTTCATCCATATGTTGTCAGAGAGATGTGGGATGACTGCTCTACTACTCTGTATATAATGCCAATAGGATGAGAGCATTGAAGGTGGTATCATAATCATGTGGATACATTAGCTGTGGTTTATTTCCTAGGGAAGGGAATAACAATATAAATATAGGAACTGAAATTTATTTACAGATTCTGTAGTCAATTTAATCTGGTATAAAATGGTTCTGCTACAGAAGGGGGCTGCTTGTCACACAGCCATAGCTACTTTTCCCTGACTTCTGTTTCTGCCAGTCCTAGTGCTCATGAGGCAAACCACGTCCAGCTGAAAACTAATTTTTTTTCCCAAGATGAGTTTTCATTTAGTTAAACTCCCTACTTCAGCTCATTCATGGCTGCACAAACAATAATGGCAGTGTGAGGGAGACAATACAAACAGAAAATCCATGGTATAAAACAGCATGGGACTCACCCTTTTAGCAGTTGCAGCCATTTATCCTGTGGTGCCAGTCACTATATGGATTACCTCATTTTCCTGTATATCACTTCCTCAAGTCAATTAGTGGCTGATTCCAAATAAATCGATGTAAGGCATTCTTAGCCTTGAGTGAAGAAAAGCTGTTCAAGTTATTTATCTTGTTCATTCATATTGTTCATGCACATGTGGAAATGGAGAGGCAAAATCAGCAACCTCTACATGATCCTATAGGAAGTTCCTGACAGTAATAACAGCTGGATTGACCAGACAGTTGAAAAAGTTCTGTGACACTATAAAAATCATTCAGTTCAACTATGTCTTTGAAAAGCAAGGGTAGCTGTCAAAAGTCCTAATAGCAAGCTGTAGACTACAAAACACAAATAAGAATCTCGTGCCGGCTAGTATTAGGCCTTTCCATACAGTGTTCTTAACATTTTATGAGTTAAACACACTCAGAAGGGTCCCAGTCTAGACTGCCTAGAGTCTGCTCTTTCTTCTGAAAAAGAGTTCTAAGTCACCTGAGCTGAGAATTTTGCTTTGCAGAATTCTATATTTCCAAGATTTCAATAAATGTCCAGGGGGGGAAATTGGTTTTCATTGGCTTCCATAATGTTCTGCATAAGGGATTTAACATTGTTCAGTATGATTAGAGATCTGGTCCTAACACTAAGCTGGAATTCTGGAACCTAAAGCTTTGTAGTCAGCAGATATTTTGGCACTGACCATAGCTGAGCAAACTCTGAGGAGACTTTCAGAATAGTTCCCAGAAAGCCACAGACATTCACATTTTCTTCATCCTTGCATCTGATTTTTCCAATAATACCCCCAGTCCTGAAGCCTTAAGAAATACAGAGTGTCTACATGGGAATAGAGTTGGTATGAAAAAGTAATATACAAAACCAACATATATTATACACAGTTCATCTATTAGTGGTTCACTTGGATGCTGGGAGAATGCCAGAAGATGCAGGCCACAGACCCACAGTTCCCTGGCTGAGCGCAAGAGGAATTATGTGGACTAATGAAGTAGCACTACATTTTCCTACTGCACTTACCTATATAGGCTACTTGATCTGCTGTCAGAGCTCAAAGCACTGAAGACCTCTAATTAATGGTTAGCCGTCTCCTGTGTATGGAGGGCTTGATTGAAGGACTAGCACTTTTGTTGGCTCCACTCTTATCTTACTGGAAGCTGATAAAGGGAGTGCCTTCTACCCTTACTGCAGCTCTTCACAAATCCCTGGGCAGAAGCAATCCTTTCTGGCAGATTCTGTCAACAACAAACAACAGCACTTTTCCGCAGTGCCACATCAATCTCACCTCTATAGCGCAGTCAGGCAACAGCAGCAACTGAGCAATGTACTCTGTCCCCGTTCCTATGGGTGCCTTGATGGTGAGGCTATAGGGAGAAGGAAGAAACAAGGTATCAAAAGTGAGAAATGTTTACCAACTGTTTTACAGTTCCCCAAGTTGTTAGCTCTTGCAGTTACAGGGATAGCTTCTGATCTTAAACAAATGGCACAGGGTGTGAAAATTAATCAGTATTTCTTTGCCAACATCGTCATTTTGAAAGTTACCTCCAGTACAGGGCTGGGAACTTGATAACCAGAAAAGCTTTCCCAGAGGACTACGCTGACACCGCGTTTAAAGGAAAAAAACGTTAAGTGTGACGTTCCTCTGTTTACTTATCTCTGCTTACGGTTTTTTTTCTGCCTTCAATTTATGGAAAGGGGGAACCAACATGATAAATACTAAATGACAGCATTTCACCATCTGAATATCGTAACTTAAAGTGATACTACCAGTTAGACCAGATTGAATATTTTTTTCTAATATACTAACAAAAATAACCCCATAGAACAAATGTAACTACAGTTGTTCTTTTTAAACTCATTTTAAACCCCATTATACACCTAGAGAACTCAAATGAAAACAAGATTTGTTTGAATTATAAGTATTTTTCAAAAGTAAACACTTTTCATATGTTGACAACACATACATATACTGTGAATACATGAAAAATTGCTTCTCTTATTTGTATGAAACATTTTACAGTCCTAATTCAGAACAGCATCTGTGGTTACTACAGTACTTTAAAACATGTGATAGGTTTCAAGCAAGCACCTAAACTATAACATGTGTTTAGTTTAGAACTCCCTGTCAATCACAGGAAGCAGTCAGCATAATGGTGAGAATGATCTGCCTCTTCAAAATTGTTGCTATCTAAGATAGGAAAATTGAAATCCCTTAATTAATTAACATGTGATTTTTATTATAACAACCTTTCTATTAAATATCTTAACCTCAAGTGTTTGCATAAAAGTTCTCCTAGTGCTGACTTAGCTGAACGGCACACAAATGTACATCACACCCTCTCAGTTCTAAAAGACGTATTTTGATACAAGTCTGGGACAAGAATAGCTTCATCTAAATCAGTTTAAGTTAGTAAGAAACACAAAACACACCATAAGACAATATGCCATCAGTCTCAGTCAAAGAGTTAGCCTGTGTCTACAAGAAAATAGATCAATTGGAGTCAATATTTGTACCAGCACTGGGAATGTCTTATCCACAAGATCGATGTAACCCTGCAGAATTTGTTGAGTATCTCATCTTTCTCTATATCCACTGTCACCTGTTCTCCCTTCTCATTTTTTGACAGAGGGTATACATGCTCATTGGCCTTTCTTTTTTGGCCCATGTACTTATAGAATCCCTATTTATTACTCTTCACACCCCTTTCAAAGTGCCTTAGCTTTTCTGACTCCAACACTACACATCCAAACTAAATCCCTATACTCTCCCCAGGTCACCTGTCCCTGCTTCTACTAGCTTCTACTTCTTACTCCTCAGTTTGAGCAGCAAATCTTTGCTTAGCCATGTGGGTTTGCAGGTTGTTTTGCTTGATTCCCTATGCTAAGAGGCCTTAAGCAGATGCCACCTCTGATCAGCTTCTCTGTTTCTAGTTTCCCCAGGGATCTCAACCACTAATTCTTTAAATAGATAGAATTCACTATTTCAAAGTTCAGGGTCCTGATTTTGCTCTTTGCCAGGCCCATATTCCTTGAGATCATGAACTCAACTCAGACTGTAGTCACTACAACCCAGGCTGTTCCAACCTTAACTCTTCTAATGAGCTCTTTCGTACTAGTTTGCCTGCTGCCTGGACACGGATTCATTCTAGATGCAGTCCACGAATCTCCTGGATTGCCTACAGCCTAGCTATATTGCTTTCCCAGAAGACATCCATGTCATTTCATCAGCATGGTAGCTTGCAAGTGTGATAATCCTGGAGCTGAAACAAGGGGCCTCCTCAGCAGGTTCCCTCTGATCAGGAAGCCTGTGGCAGACCCCAGCCACACAGTGTCCTTTGTTGGTCCTGCTCTTGATTTTTACCCTCAGGCTCTCAGCCTGTTTGTGGCTGTTTCTCTAAGGCAGCTCTTCACAATCTATCTGTTCCTTTAGATAGAGCATGGCCCACCCCTTCTTCCAAACCTCTGACTTCTGAAAAGCTTGTAGACCTAGATTGCAGTGCTCCAGTTGTGTGCCCCACCATGTGGCCATGATAGCCATTAGTTCATAGTTTTCTAATTGTACCATGGTTTCTAGTTTCTCCTGCTTGTTACCCATGCTGAATGCAGTGGCGTAAGAGAATAAGTCCTCAAAATACTCTCCATCTGCTTCAGTGCCAAGGGGGTTGACTTTAATTAGGACAGCTCTCTTTGTAAATTAATCCAGTCTTTGTACCAAATTGGATGACAAGCGATCACAATTCATATGGGGCAAATCTGACAAATGACAGCCACAGGGAGCTACAAACAGGAGAAGATAATGTCTATTGTCAGTTCAGCCATTACTTCAGTGAGGGTCTGATCCATATGTCTGATCTGATCATGTATCTAGCCAGGGTGCAACTTGTAATAACTTCGTTTGCACTGGCATAGTGAAAGCATCCCTCTTCCACGTGCCTGTCTCACTCCAAAAAGGAAAAAGCCTAAACAAGCTATATTGCAGCCATTCCCTATCACAACTTAAGTAAAGGCCATGCACACTTTGAGGTACAGGGCATTTGAGAAAAGATTGCCCAGAACTGCTTTTTAACATTGCCCAGCTGGTCTTTTTCCTGATGCTACTGAATCATAGGAAAGTAATGTGAGAGGTTCTCATTTCAGTATAAGATAGATAGATAGATAGATAGATAGATAGATAGATAGATAGATAGATAGATAGATAGATATGACAAAATGTAGATATGATAAAATATAGATAGAGAAAATATAGATAGAGAAAATATAGATATCTGCTGATACTGCATGACCTCAGATTAGGAATACTCACTCATAGGTCTAATTTTATTAACAGTAAAAAAGTTTTAAGGAACGTTTCAGAAGGTTATTAACAGCTCATGTGACACAACATGCCTCTGTCAAGAACCTTAGACTGCTTTTTGTAGTAGAAAGCTCTAAGGATCTGTGCTGCAAAGTGGTACAATCTCATAAAGCAGGACCCTGGTGGAAAACTCTGGCAGATACGGCATGTAAGCAGAGCTGAGGCTTTTTAACCTTCATTATGGATACCTGCAATAGTTCATTATATATCTACTGCAATTCTGGAGAACAGTGGGGTTTTTGTTTTGTTGGTTTGGTTTTCCCCATGCAGTATGTGGTGGTACAAAGTCCTTTATGTTAAGAAATAAACTAAAGCTGAGGTCTTCCTGCCTTGGGCGCTTTTTTTGTGCTCATAGGCGCTTTAACTCTTCTACACCAGCAGTAGGTGCCCCCGCTTTGCTCCACCCTTCAGGGGCTGGCCAGGGAGTTCCAGCTCTGAGGGATGGTCTCTGGCCGCCAGAACCTCGGTGAGGACTCAGCAAGCGGTGCGGTGAGGACTCAGCAAACAGTGCGGTGAGGACTATGCTTTTTGGACGTTGGTATAAGCTGGACAGCAAGAGAAAAGTTTCATCTATCCTGCCTTCTCCGTCTTCTGTTACCGTGTACGGTGTGAGGACTGCCGCATGCAACAGCCTGCAGTAAAGGGCTCTGGACATCTTCCTACTGCTGAAGCTCTCCTAGAGGACCTCACGGGTATTTCAGGCTGCAGGAGAATGTACTGGGGAAATCACGTTAGGTAAGTTTACCTGAGCTGCCGGGGATCTTCTCTAGCCAGGGATGTTTTTCGTTTTATCTTTGAAAAGTTCACCCACCCATGTTCGGTTTAGTGTTTGTGTCTTATTAGCACAAATTTATTTCAGTTCATGGTCTTTTCGTAGAATTCTTGTCACTGTGACGCTGGTCTGGCAGGCTGTTCATTTAGGAAAAGGTAAGGAAAACTTCTCACCACCCCGCCGTGTTTCTCTTGTACATTTACGGTGTATATTTCTTCGTTAAAATCTACCCTTCCCTCCCCTATTTGCACTTCTTGTCAAGGCCGTGAAAAAGAAGATGTGAAAAGTCTCAATGCCACAGCACAAAAGCAGCAGCCCAAGAACGGAGGGACTTTTATAAATGCACTCAATGACATGAATCAGAGTTACCAAGGTAGAAAGCCACAGAGTTCCAGATCATTGGTACCTTTCACTGGAATCACACAGAGTAGGTAACACTATTTATGAAAAAAATTCACAGAATTGTTTTTAAAAAATTAAATTACAGTAATTCTTTGACTGTTGTCCTGGAAGATTCCAGCCTGTTAGTTTTCTGTGGCCACTCAGGAAATTATGATAAAAATTTTAAGTTAGAACTGGGGTTCTCTCACTTGCAAAATGTGCTAATGAAAAACAGGAAATGATACTAGAAATTAAGAAGGGTTTTTGCCCTTGCATTTACAAAAGCATCTGTGGAATTTTGTAACATTCTGTTCAGTTCTTAAAATTTACCGTATTTCATGACAGTAAAACGTTAATTAAAAAAAAAGTTTAAGTTGCCTGAAAACAACAGCAGTAAGAGGAAAAAAAAAGTTATTCGGGTTTCTCCCACATATATAAAGTTTTATACTGTTGCTCAATCCCAGGAGTCTGAGACAGACTCGAAGGAGCATTCTCCTCTCCTCTCAAAACTAACTCTTCCCAGTAACAAAACCTCCTTTATTGAAAAATAAGCATCACTTTCCAGTAACAATACCTCATTTCTTAGCGTGATTGAAACCTCTGTCTGTCAAAGTGAAATATTTCACTTGAGGACATGCTGCTGCTACAGGATTGCCAGGCGTTGCTTCTTCACCATCCTGTAATCCTTAGTAGTTTGTTTCTAATCCTTAACTAAACAAACTAGATTTAGCTGAACAAACACTTCTAACAGGCATATAATTTTATTGTCTCTAAAAACAATAAAACTAGATATCCAAAAGATACTTTGGCAACTGAGAGAACAAGTGAGGGAAAGGTGAGGTTCCCAGCCCCCACAGGGTGCTTGTTAACTTCTGTAATATTGTCTTGCAGGTAAAAAACTGAGCAGACATTGCTGCCAAAACGGAGGGACCTGTATCTTAGGGACATTCTGTGCCTGCCTAAAGCATTTCACTGGCAGATACTGTGAATATGATGAGCGGCAAAGGTAAAAAATCTAGACCAAAATCAGAGACTGAATGGTTATTTTCTTTGGTGGGGTCAGGGATGTACCAAATGTCTCCCTTGTAATTGACAGCAACTGCGGCAGCATTGCCCATGGCGCCTGGGTGCTGAAGGGCTGTTGGCTGTGTCGATGCGGCTACGGAACTCTGAACTGTCTCTCAGAAATAATGCACGGTAACTGTGGTAAGAAATGGCATTAAATGAAATATTTTTATCCTGTGGGTGACAGAATTGCCTTCTGCAACGGTGGGGCGCTTGGAGAATGCTGTGTGTGCTCTATTTAGATTTCTACAGTGGGCTGTTTTGCTTCAGAGAATGCGTTAGTGAAACAGTAAATTACATTGCTGTTGCCTGCATACAGTACATCACATTAAATACTTCCAGATCTTTATAATTCTGTGCAGTAGGAAACTTCCCACTGTTCTAAATTAAAATTACAGAGATTAAATATTTCTCTGTTCTGCAAACTCTGCACGTCTATGACTTCACACTTCACCAGTACAACTAAACTACATCCAAGCATACAAAACATGTTTCTTAGATAT
>JAWWLZ010000094.1:32575036-32595379 GCA_035041345.1 Poliocrania exsul
AAGCATACAAAACATGTTTCTTAGATATGGAAACAGAAAAAAACAGTAGTAAACTGGTGTAAGTAAAAACCTGTATTATACTAAAAAAACTACTACAAAAACTTTCTTGTTCTCATGTAAACTACTTAAAACATACAATCACCAATCATAACACATAACTGACACAAAACTAATCTGAACCCTATTTTAGATCTGTATGCTCATAATGTTCTTATGCAGAGTTCTAAGACTGAGCACATGTACTCAAAAATTATATGTAGCCATGTCCTGATCAGTGTAAAGTAATGCCATCCAGTCTTCTCAAAAGCACTATATTTAAGTCAAGTCTTTCTACATCAGCCTGTGAAAATCCCTGAATAAACTGTTGAATATTTTTTAATCAGCTAGCATAAAGACTTGAAAAATTGCTTTACAGGTATTACTGTCCATGGAGAACTGGCTACTTTGATCCAGGCTGTCTTCAATACTCCTGAGATGACTAATAAGGGTTTAATAATACTTCATTTTCAGTGACAAAATCAATACAAAATATTCTTGCCCTTTCCACTCTTAATGTCTCAATCCCATCTTGTGCTCCCCTATAGTTGTGCCAATATCATTAATTAGCAGGATAAGAAAACAACAAACCTAAAGAGTTTCGAGGTTCAGTTGCACCCCAATGAATAGCAGCCTCTTATTTCTTAACCGGATTTCTACCTGATTAGCAGTGACTTGAAGTTGAGACTTCTGAGTTATACCAACAACTCAGATGTAAATACAAATGTCAAAACATCAGGTAATATTCCTATCTTTGCAACCTCAGATAAAAAAAAAAAAAAAAAATTAACCCCCCCCACCAGAACCACTTTTCCTTGAAATTTTCTACCCTGAGCTATTATATGTGGTATACAGCTTGCTCATTAAACTCCTCAAAAGACTTAACCGCTTGGGTGTTCACCTTTGAATCAGCCCTATTGTTTCTTTCCCATTACAGAGCAAAAGACATAATGGGCCTCCACATGCTCAGTAAAAGCAGTCTACTGCTTACTATTCCTGAGCTCAAGCTTAAAAAAGACAATAAAAGGTGTCAATGAAGAATGCCCTGAGCAGGGCCTCAGTGGCTTTCACCAAAATGAGGGTATGGCTTTCTGCTTGTGCTAGAAGTGAAGTTCTTTCTTGTTAAAGGAAAGGTTAAAAGCCGACATTCAGGCTTGAGTGCATACCTCTTGTGAAGTTCTTCCTCTTGCTTTTGCTTGGTATTTACTTTTGATTATTCTGAGATTAATGCCTGCAGGAGCTGATAAGTGCTATCAGTTGCTCCTCAAACGATCATTGATGGGACATCTATTTACATCTCTCCCCTGAGAATAGTCCCTTTGATTGGCTTTAACAGCTGATACCTTTAACTTAAGTACCTGTGAGATGTCAGAAGACTTTACAAATATGTTGAAAATCCTTGTTTTCAAGTGTACATATTTACTTACTAACCATCTAATTTTCTTGATTTTTTTTTTTAAGAACTGAAATCAGAAAAGGAGGAAATTACCAGACTCTATTCTAATGGGTTCAGATTACAGCAAACAGTGTTTGCAGTCGCTTGCCTACTCACCATCCTCCTAAAGTTCTGCTACTGGCAGTTGTGAAACTGGATAAGGAGAAATACATTAGTGTTGATACAACCCTCACTGTGAATTATACCTTTTTTTAATTCTATGAGCTACAGAAGACTCTTCTACCTACATGTTGAAAGCATATTAAGATGTATTAGTTAATGCTAAAATGCTTGGGTTATTATAAATTCAGATTATATAAATGTGAAGTATTTATTATTATATTATATTATTACTGCTATCAATATCTGATTCTAATGATTCTTTATTTCTAAAATACTGTTCTTCCAGTGGAAGCAAAACCCCCAATGTTCTATGCTTAGGTATTTTAAGTTATACTACTCTCCATTGTACACAGTACAACTATTTCAACAAATAAAGCTGATTTCATTTCTGAAAAGCCATATGTTTATCTTTATTTAAACTTTAAAATTCTTATCTACCATTTGTCATTACATTGTATCCTGTAAGAAAACGGCAGAGTGGAAGGAATGATCAGAAATTTGAAGAGACAGGGAGGGTTTTAATAATAGATATCTTTCAAACCCTAATACAGAGAAGAATTGTAAAAGTTACATAATGTTTCAGGGTTTACTATTGTTTACTATAACTTAGTTGTACATATGCATAATCTTAGTCAGGAATCATATGTATTTTAAGAACACATAGCTGATGATTATTTGCCTTTTGGGGGTTTATTTTATTTCACATCCTAGAAATACAAGCTCCTTTTCTTTTTTAAAAGGACAGCAAAAAGCAACTTTAACTTTTTCTATAGTAAAGCTGTCTTGATTTATATATCATTTAAATAAGAGTATTTCTAGGCTGTAAAATACAAACAGCTTGAACATGTAAGTGCATCTGAAGTTTGTAAAACACCAGAAATAGGTTTGTTTTGAAGAAATTGCAAAGACAAGCCTAAAACGTACCTTTATACATTGAAAGTAGAACCACCACGTAGTAACAAATTCATAATTTTGTTTACTAAAAAGGCATCTTTAATGAAGAAAATCCTTACTGTGTTTTCAAAGTTCAATATATTTCATTCTCTAAAAATTCAAATGTTTTATTTGGTGCCACAAATCTAGATAATTCAGTTATTAAGCAGAGAAGGATGCACCACGACCAAATGACATAATATTGTGGCTGCCTTTAAATCTATGACTATTCAGAAACAGACATTTTCAAGGAATCATTGTGTAGAAACCATATATTAAATATTGCAAAGGATTCAGACTGCTCCTTTCCATACTCTAGATTTGAGTTGAAAGAAAAGACTTCTTACTCTTCACATAAGATACACTACACTAGAAATGGTCCTTATCTCATTATTTCCCACAAACTGGTCTGTACCCATATGCCTGTATTTCCACAGACCAGGTTAGGATAATTAATTATCAAAGACAACAGCTGGAGAAAAATAGTTGTGCCTTTACCTGTCAGATACTGAAATTGCAGGAATGCCTCTATGAAAACATCTTTGCTTGCTATGAGGCATACCTGAGAAGTGTGTAGGCAATGTAGCTTCTAAAGTGCTTCAAATAGTCTACTTTTTGAAGGAAAGCAGCGAGATATGTGGAAAACACATAGTACAGTGAAAGAAAATCTGAAGTAATATTTTTTTATTCCTATATGATAAATATATAGAGCTATTAGAGATTGCAATTAACAAAAGAGTATTTTAATACAGGTTTTACAACAGAACATCTATTTCTGTTTAATAACACCCACAGCAGATTTAATTAGGAAAAGCTGCTCTGAAATAACTCCTTATGCAGATGAGCCTGTGTGCCTGCAACAATCATTCTGATGGAGCTGTTTGTTATTGGGTCAATCTTTCCTGTAGAATTAGAGCAACTTAAAAGTCTAGCAAAGCAACATTTTCCTGCTGTACCAAAACTTCAGTCCAGGGCATCAAATTACATGCAGCATGGTTCCGTTCCTAGAGTTTCACAAAACCATATGGGGAACCTAGATGGATAAGTAATTCTAATGATACCAGTGCAAATTACTACTGACTCCGAATCTTAGATTTTAAAAATCTTCTTTAGAAAAAGTGATAGAAGGTTTTTGTTTGTTTATTTTTTAAGATAACAGCTCCTTTTCTCCCTATCTTATGCCATTGCATTCTCTAACTGGAAAATCTGAAAATTACTGCTTCAAGATGGTTTTATATCAACCATACTGTGGCAAAACATCCCCTCAATGATGGTTAGTTGTGGAAGATATTTGTCTCATCTTTGAACCAGAGTTCTTGAAGTTGTGAGAAGGCGGCAGAATGAAGGAAAGAGTCTATTGCCCTTGCATACTTCTGAAGTAGAGGCAGCCACAGGAGTTGGTTGAATTTGAGGAGAAACAGGTATCTCAAGTTAAAATAAAACAAGAAGAGGAAAAAAAGAAAACCCAGTCAGAAGCAGTCCTATACACAGTCTTGTTTGCAAATAAAAATGTAACTAAAAGGGAGGAAAACAGAAATAATGGAGAACAAAGGAAAGCACACAGTCACAATCTTTGCTTAGGTTAAAACTGTCTCTGCTTTTATCTGTCTCCAGCTGCTTGCAAGAACAGATAAAAGAAAGCATTATTTTCCTTCCCTGCTACCCACGAGTCCTGGCCAACCTTCTAACACTGCAATTACAGGCACTTTGCTAAGGTTTGTTTACAGCAAACAGCAATGCTTGCTCCCCAGCCTCATGCTAACTCACAGACCACTCTGTCAAACATGGCAAGCTCCAGCAAAGTAGACTTCTGTTGCTACACGTTTATGCATGTGTCCTCTCCATATGCAGCCATAGGAAAGACCCTTAAAGAGAAGTAT
This sequence comes from Poliocrania exsul, assembly GCA_035041345.1. Taxonomy (NCBI): domain Eukaryota; kingdom Metazoa; phylum Chordata; class Aves; order Passeriformes; family Thamnophilidae; genus Poliocrania; species Poliocrania exsul. Next base: position 32,579,444 of record JAWWLZ010000094.1, read on the forward strand.
TTATCAGGTGATCCGCAGACCCAGAGCCTTAGACCTGCTTTCACTCCTCACAGTTGGCTCCAGAACTATAACAAATGGTGCACCCTGCAGCTGGCCTCCATGGCTTCACCTCTGCAATTGCTCCAGCCTCCACCACTCCTACAGGCGTGCCACAGCTGATAAGAACCCAGACTGGGGAGCAGTGTGGTGGAAGGGCTGCCTTCTCAGCAGCCAAGAGCCCCTAGAGCTGGAGCTCTGCTGCTAAGCACAGGTGTGCAGGGGAATGCTGCCATCTGCCCCTAACATGCTTCCTGTTTAAAAGAAGTTATTTGTCTTGCATAAAGGCCATGTAATGCACCAGGGTTTTCTCATATAAACATGGAAAGCCAACTTGCATGTATCAGATGCTGAGAAAGTGTCACTCATCTGTGTCTTTGAGGATCTGATGGTTATCTCTCAAGGTGACTTGATTTCTATAAAGGAGATACGGATTTCTGTTGCCCCTGAGAAGTGTTAATGATACCCATAGGTGCCGATAGCCTTCTCTCACCTAGTAAAAAAGGTCTATTTTTCCCAGCCAATGAAAACAGAATTAGAAGTGATTTCTCAGACTGATTTTTCCGGAGTTGTTTGGGATTAGTTTTTTGGGGTTTTAATTGCCGTATTTGAGATGGCTAAGGTCTACCCCAACACCTTTGCTATTTGTCTTTCATTGACTCTAACATTGTCAGTAGGCTATATGTCTAGATCATTACACTCACTAGTTTCTTGTGCCTGAGCAAATATACAACAACTTTATATTTTGTCTTCCATCTATTTGAAGGATGATATAGTTTAGCAAGCTGGCTCATGTACTCAGCAGCCCTGTGAGTCAGAAAATCACAGAATAATAGACTATCCTGAGTTGGAAGGTACTCACAAGGAACATCAAGTCCACCTCCTGTATCCACACAGGGGAACCTAAAAGTTAAACCATATATTTAAGAGCACTGACCAAAGTTACAGATGTATGTCTCGTGAAGGAATATCTAGACACCCTGAAATCATCACATGTAATTTACCATCTGCCTCACCTTTTATAGCACGATCATGTATAAGCATGGCAGACTTAATGACAACCCAGCTGCTGTATACCTGTGCTCTGCAAAATTACCCAAATGTTGTGAGTACTTCTTGTGATTGCAAAGCACATTCTTGGGCAGAGAAGATATTAAAATGTAATTCCCTCCATATTTGGCTGATTGACCTTGTCCTTGGCTGATGCTACTGTGAGGTGGCTTCTTGATAAGGGCATGAAGCTACCATATGGCACTGGAACAAAACCAGATGCCTAATGCATGTTGGGCCTAGCATTTGTCTTCAGGTACATGCTGGCACAGCAATAGCTTTCATTAGCAACTGTCTTCATCTCCTGTAGCCCAACCACATCTTTACAAAGCTACAATTTATAATTCAACCTGTGAGGCTTCGGTTTAGATATTATCTGCTTGATAATGTTTGGATTAAATGCTGGGAAGGTACTACCAGGACAGAAGCATTGGTAAAGCCTCAAACGTAGGAAAGGCATTGGCCATTACAGTTACAGTTTGAGAAAGCGCAATTTCTGACTGAGCCTCTAGCACTAGTCCTATGGACTCAGGCCTCTTTCTCTGCCAGCTGAGATAATTCTCTGAGTGTCACATTGTCTGGGGCATAGCTGGTCACCTTTCACTGGGCACAGAGGTTTGTGAGCAGAAATAGATATACAAACTGTGATGCTTCAAATCACCAGATTTTGACAGGACTATGAGAGACATTTTCAACCCATTCATAAAGTGTTTTCTGACACTGGACAGCACAGCAGTGCTGAACATCAACTTCCTTTATAGGAATGGCATATCCTGCATCTCTTACCAGCAATGTGTCTTTTGCCTCTTCTCTACAATGAGATGCCCACCCACTAAACAGAGAGCTTAATATGACTCATACTACTAAATCATTACCAAACCTTTTAAATAAGAAAAAAATCTCATATATAGGCCAAAGAAACAGACAGTTCTGTCTCCTGTACTGGCATAAAATCTCTAGTCAAAGTCTAGAGTGGGGAAAGTTGTGCTTCTGGTTTACATGTCACCAAGATTCTGTCTTTCCAAAAAGCATGAAAAGGAGTACCATGAAAAATTTAATTAAAGAAGTAGTACAATGCTGGAAATTCAAACTTTGCAAAAGCATCTTTAAATAGAACAAGCACAAAGTCAGGGACAAAAAGACGAATAGGTATCAAAGATCTTTCCCATCTGACTTTGTACACGTATTCTTCTAAGGACTATTTCTTGCACCAAAAACTTTTAAAAAGAAGGAAGATTAACAGACTTGTGAAGTCTTACACATGCTTACACATTAGCCCTGTTCTTTCAGTCTCTACATTATGTTCCCTTACCTCAAACCTCTATAATACAGCACCAGTACCAAAGCTTTTTCCTATATATGCTGGAAAACAAAGTGCCAGTATACATCTTAATTAACAATGAAGGTACAGTATGGATGCCACATGATGTCATAATGAATTGAGCCCTGTTTTCCTGTTTGCTGTGCTGATGTTGGTTTGTTAAACTAAGTCAATAGCATTTATGATGCGTATTGGTAACACGGCTGGAAATTTTTTTAGTCTTTGAGGGAAACAAGAAATATAGAAGCATGCTCCTTGCTCTGTGTCTCTGCCTTCCACTGTTCTTCACCATGGCTATACCCCAGCACTGCCTGTGTGGACATGTGAGAAGCAAGTCAGTGATAAAAAAGACTTGTGCAGAAACCATGTGCAGTACAACATCTCCAGCAGTGCAATAAAATGCAACAAAAGCCAATTAAGTACATTCCAATGTTGTATTCTGCTTTTATCTGAGCACATATGATATTCCTAGCATTAGCTATGCTAATCAAAAACAACTGGAACATATGTAGACCAAACTCTATTCCAACTGATAGAACAGGCAATCACCTATGCACGTAAAATTAAGTAACAAATGTGAGTTCAGGTGCCAACTATTTACCCAATATTGCAACTTTCTCAAGTAGTTTGAGTTGGTAACAAGACCAGGAAGGCATGTATCTACTGTCCCATTTGTACTGGTATCAAACACAGCCATGAAAGTCCACTCACTTTTCATCCAAAACTTTCTTTTCTGATTCTATTGGCCTAGTTTCCGGATAGACCATCTTTGCTGATGGAGGGATGTAGCAGAGACATGAAGAAAAGGTGGAGGAGAACCTACAGTTAGATAAGCCAAAACTGGTTATGTAATCACTGCTTTAATGTTAATAGCTTAATTATTCAGACAGATTTTAGTTATCTTATCCTAAAATGCAGAGGCAATGGCAAAAATTAAATGCAAATATGCAGAAAATCGGCTTGTGAATTTCCATTTTAGTATATAAGCAGTACAACATGCCATGGGAGCAAGAGAAAAAGATAACTATTTTCTTGGCAAGACTGACATCATGAATGGACTTATTACATAGCATTTTGTCATCACTTCATAAAGGACACTGAAACTTGTAGAAGTTTCAGGAAAAAAGATATCGGCATCATTTAAGACATGAAAATATACACTACAATGAAAAGCATAGCAAAATCCATTCATTATGAAAGCAAGAATTATGAGTAACTTCTTCCCCCAGAGGATCACATAGGAAGATACTCAGTCTCATAACTTTGTTGAACTGACAGAGTTATTTTAACTGTTTTACACAGAAGTACCCCAATACAGCCAAGAAGTACACCAATTTCACCAGGAGACAAACACTCCATTCATCAGCAGTGGTTAGAATTTAGATTCCTCCAGTATTTGCAGAGAGGCTGCTTACTAAAAGTCAATCAAGTCAACGAACTGGCACTGTGGCTTGCCTGTTGGTGTGTACATGTACACACATGTACAGCAAATGAAGGTAGTTCTGGAGCAGACTTTGATGCCACAATCATTGAAGGTTCCACAGGTGAAGAAAGAGAAATCCCAAAGAAATAGAGCTAAGAAGATGAGACATTATTAGCAAGCTTTATACTGATTCATTGCAAACAATAACATGACAAGCTATGTATGTGAATTGCAATCAGCATCATTGTATTAAAATGTGGCTATACTATTGCCTGTGCTGCTTGTAGTGTGCCTACAAACCCTGATCAAGACAGATTTTTCTGTGGTAGGCACTGTACAAGTGCATAGGAAGAAGGAACTACCCTCAGCAGCTGACATACTGATGGATTAATTAATAAAGTTTCTGCCACCACAGTCTGGTTCCATAATCCAAGGCAAAACCCTTAGTCTGCACACACTCCTGCTTGAGTCATGTTTTTATCAGTCCTGTTGGGTTTGTTGTTTTTTTTCCACCTTCTCTGTACTGTTCCTAGATCACATCAGCACAGGCACCACTCACCAGGAGATGGCATCATTAGAAGTAAGTAACACTGACTCTTAAACTTCACAAGTCAGATATAAGTGTGAGACTTAATATAGCACTAATGGATGACTTCCTGAACCTGACAGTACTGATAAAACTAACATTCTCAAAGCAAACCATAACAAGTATTTGAATGTAAGGTGGAATTTTTTAAACATAAATTTCAAAAGATGAAGCTGCTATTATTTGCTACTTTGGCTGCTATGTATCTCTATGCACTAAGGTTAATTTAGCAAAGGCTGTTCTTACTGTAGAATCAACAAGGGAGAGTTTTTCTTGGGCAATAAGGAGAAAGAAAAATCTTAGGCTGGTAAAAGGAGCATACAATTATAGAAATGTTATCACAGAACTAAAATTATGGGCAATAATATATTTTTTTTCAAGTGACTTTCATATCACCATTCTACTCATGTTAAACTTACAGCGAGTGAATAAGCTTCATCTGACCTAATGCACAGATGAGTAGTGATTCTTATATCACTGTGCAAAGACTTAGAAAAAGTGAAATAATTACCTTTAATCTTACTGTTCTATCAAAGAGACAAAGGAACCCACTTGCTGGGTTAAGTGTGTCAGAAAGACAAATTATACCAGCCCTGTGTGCATGGATTCTGAGGTGTTGAATACTAATTTTAAAGGAATTTTATCAGATACCCAGATGAAAAGAAGTAACAGAGACTTGCTACTTTTCAAGAGTATATGCTTTGCCTGACTGCTGGTAATTAAAGTTTGACAACTTGTCAAGATAAACATGTAGAATTGGCTTGAAAATATTTGTTTGCAAAATCACTATTTCATATAAATACTCAGATCTTGGAACATTTCATAGAGTGGAGATAGAAAAAAAAGACAATAGTATTTTGATATCTTTTGGAGACACCATAAATAAGTACACGATGATAGGTTAATTAAAGCACTTCACAGAGTTCAGACTTATAGATCGATGATAAAGAAGAAAATGTGTCGTGCATGAAATAACATTCCCAAGAGATAAATTAGTTATCTGCTGCATATATTGTTTTTCCCTAACACTCTCGTGCACTGACCTTGATATTCTGCATATGTGATTATCTTACCTGCAATAAAAATATTTCTTTAATAATTCAAACTATATTGAAACAGTAGCTGTCATATATGTAGCCTGGTCTCCTGTACTGTATCTTTCTGCTCCTGAATACTAGTGAGAACTGCTGTTAGGCAAATCAGAGGGTTGCTTTAACATCATAAAAGCTATGGGTAAATACCTCTGCCTGTGATAATGTTTTCAGGAATTAAGAGTAAAATGAGACTAGTACTTTAGTTATGTACCCCAAATCACAGAAACACTAAGGTCAGGAAAAATTGTGTGGTGCTCTGGCCAGTTAACTGTTTTCTTTTAATGAGTTGAGGAAAAGCCTATGCTGGGTGCCCATTGTCCAACTTTCATAGAATATCCTAAAGAGTAAAGCTAAGCTAACATCATACCTGTGCACCTATTAAACAGAAGGCAGAAAAAGCCCTATAGGTTTTTACCTTGTTCAGGCAAGAATCTTCCAAGTATTGATATAATACTGTCTCATTACCTATTTGTTGTCTCCCTGCCATAATCTACCTGCAAACCCATATATATTCCACAAGTACTACACCTTCATTTCCAAATATCATAGTCAACTTATCTTCAATCTTGATATGTAGAACTATTTTCTGCCCAAAATTCTTCTAGCTGGTACATGGAACTGACACACACTCACAGATTTGTGGAGGATCATCTCCCACAGAGTCTGCCCTCTATTACAAATTCAGATGAAACTCTAAAGACCAAAGGTCTGATTTCTACTCCTTCTGTAAAGAAAAGGCAAAAAAGCCCCCTAAGTGCCAAGAGATGTGAATTTCAGAAACATGCTGAAGATAAGGTAGGCAGAGATAGTTCCGAGAGCTAGTGGATCAAAAAAGAAATTTGAGTAACTTTTAAGGGCAGGTTTAAGGAGCAGTTTAGGAAACAAAAAATGCAGGAGCAATATCATACTTCAGAGCCTGGTAAATGCTACTCCCCATCCTTAATCCAGTCAACAGAAAGATATAACATAACATAACATAACATATAACATAACACAACCCAACTCAACATATAATGTAACATAACGTAACATAACATAACGTAACGTAATGTATAACAGGAAGAATTTTTCAGTTATGGCTGAAAGTTGCAAAAGATGATTTTAGAGATAGTGCGTGGGATTTCATTTTGGTTAAAGGGTCTATACTTCTCCATACACTGGTTTGTAGCACATTTCTCTGATCTTCTTCTTATTCTGCACTAACCTTTGTGTTTCAGGCAGGACTGACAACTCAGAATCTATGACTAATATGTTTTTTAACTATTTTTGCAGTTACCTGGCTAAAAAATCACCCCAAATTTCTCCAGAATAAGTGGTTGTACAATGACCACAAGACTAGAAATTCATTCCAGAAGGCAAGTCTGGAAAGGAAAGGCCAGATTCTTCATAGTATGTTGTGAAATCCTGAAGCATCCCTCGTGTTGTTTAATGAGTTTTAAGAATGCTGAGATATGTACAAAACACAAGGGAGCATACCATAGGTACAGATGTGAAGTTTCAGGGTGTAGGGACCGTGATGTTTGGAGGAGTCATTAACATAAGTGTTAGATTTGCACATTTCATATTACCTGACATGTCTTGTTTTGGCCCATGCAGTCACTCAGTGCAGCTAGTTAGAAGAACTCAAGGACTCAACCTCACACTGCTGCTTATAGGTAACTTCTGCACCAGCTCCTGGCTAAACCATGGCAGAAAAGGAGGAAGTGGTCAAATAAGAGTAGTAACTTCCAGGAACATAATAAAAGCTTACCAGTGTAAAAGGAAGGTATTGCAAATCAAAGTCTTCAAAAAGGCTCATTGTCCTTGAAAATAAATAGTCAACTCCCTTAAAGCCTTAAAAAAATTAGTTTGGAAATAGTGGCAGGACTACTGAAAGACACCTACAAAGGACGAACATAAACAAGATTTATTTTCATGATGAGAATCACATATGTCTCTCAACTGCCTACTCAAGATTGTGAAGATGAAGTCAAATAGGGGAGTCACAAGGGGTTCAAGCTACACTCTCAGAACTGGAAACCTTCTTGCCAAGATTAGAGGAACCATTAGTACTGATTTCATGGGGCTTACATTATACTGAAGGAGGTTACTATTTCAGGCCTATGTCTTTGATAGGGTTTACACAGTTACCTTAACACCAGCATGTAACAGGGAGGTTTTGCCCTCTCTGCAACAGTCTCCTTTGTTCATTTTCAGAGTACTTATCAACGTATGTTCTGGCTGCTGACTCCAAGGTCACAAGAATATCTACATGACTAGTGTCACAGTTTGAACAATGAGTAGATGTAACAGCAGAAAAATCACTTAAAGACTTCTCAGAGATTTCCACACTTTCATGTTTTCAACCTACTAGTCTGAAGTACTCAAATTAATGGACTTCCCTTACAAACTCCTACAGTCATCCAATGCCTTCATCCATGAGGCAGCTGTCTGACAAGAAAGACAGACACTGACTCTGGTGCATGAGATCTACTTGAAGGACAAAATGTACAGCATTTATGTATTCAAAGCCAGAAGGCAACTGATACTTAATACAGTACACTAGGGTTAGGTTGTCTTGTCACATTAAAATAAATAGTTTTCCAGAAGAGTTTGATACAGTAGATTTGTATGTTTACGTACAACCTCATGGCCAGAAAATTTGAGCAGTTAGTCCATACAAAGGACTGGAGAAAGAGAAAAAAAAATAAGAAAAAAGACTTGTTTTAAACACAATGTAGAGCGGCAAACACCTCTCCTGAGTGGCGAAGCCCAGTGAGTACTGTGTTGTCCTGATCAGAAGTGACAATGACATAAACATTGACAATAATAGTCTTCGCTTCAGGACAAAAAATTTCTATACAGAGGTGGAAAGCAGGAAGTATATTGCCTTCTGGTACTTACAGGTCTTGTTTCAAACGGAATAATTGTTCGATACTTGGAAGTTTCTGGTTTTGCTGGCTCACTTAAAGAAATCACTAATTCTTTTGCAAAGGTAACGAAGAAGGTTGTCCTTATCATCTGTTGTCAGATGGAATCATAGAATCTACGAATACTTTGGGTAGGAAGGGATCTTTAAAGGTCATCTAATCCTAAGCCCCTCCCATAGCCAATGACACATTCCTCTAGATAAGGTTGCTCAGATTCCAATCCAACCTGACCTTGAATATTTCCAGGGGTAGGTCATCCCCCATATCCTTTGGCAGCCTGTTTCAGTGTTTCGCCAGCTTAATCATAAAAAGTTTCTTCCTTTTATGTAGTTCAAGCTACTCTCTTTCAGTTTAAAACTATTGCTCCTTCTCCTGTCACAACAGGCCCTGCTAATAAAGCTGTCCTCACCCCTCTCATAGGCCCCCTTCAGTACTGAAAGGCCACCACAATGTCTTCTTCAGGTTAAACAACTCCAACTCTCTCAGCCTTTCCTCATAGGAGAGGTGCTCAGATATTTTTGTGGCCTTCCTCTGCACCAGCTACAGCAAGTCTTTCTTCTGTTGAGGGTCCCAGAGCTGGACACAGTACTTCAGCTGGATTCTCATGAGAGTGAAGTATGTGGAGAGAATCACTTCTCTTGACCTGCTGGACATGTTTTGCTGATCCAGCTAATGAAACAGTTGGTTTCTGTTCTGCAAGTGCACATTGCTGGCTCATGTTCAGCCTCTTGTCTGCCAGCACCCCCAAGTCCTTCTCAGCAGGGCTGCCTGCTCTCAACCTGTTCATCTCCCAGAATGCATTGAAATACAGGAGTTTGCCCCAACTCAGGTGTAGCACTGTGCACTTGGTCTTGCTAAACCTCATAGGTTCAAATGGGCCCAGCTCTGAAGCTTGTCCAGGTCCCTCTGGATGGTATTGCATCACTCAGACAGATCAACCAAAACACTCAGCTTGGTGTCATCTGCAAAGTTGCTGAGAGTGCACTTGGTCCCTCCATCTATGACGTTAATCAAGATATAAATAACGCTGATCCAGATGTGGACCTCCTGAGGGTCACCACTTCTCTCCAGTGTTCATCCAGACATTGAGCCACTGGTCAATACATATGGATGTGATCATCCAGGCAAGTCTTTACCCAACAAACATTCCAACCACCAAATCCAGCTCTCTCCAGTTTAGAGAGAAAGATGTCGAAGGGGATTTGGTCAAAGGCCTTACAGACATCAGGATAGATGACATCCATAGGCCTTCGCTTGTCCACTCTTTGAATCACTCCATTGTAGGCCACTAAGTTGGTCAGGCAGGATTTGCCCTTGGTGAAACCGTGCTGGTTGACTTGAATCATGTCCCCACTCTCCATGTGCCTAAGCATAGCTCCTAGGAGGAACTGTTCCATGATCTTTCCAGGCACAGAGGTGAGGCGGACAGGTCAGTAGTTCCCAGAGTCTCCCTTTCTACCCTTTTTTAAGATATGTACTGTGCTTTCTCCTATATCTGAACTATGTGCTTCGTCCATCAGAATGTAACCTTCATTGTGTAAACAAGTTGCTCAGCTGCAGAGTAGCATCACAAAAAAGACACAAACATAAGCCAGGAGCAGGGCATTTTGTGACCACCACTCATGTCTCTTCACTAACACTTTTGTGTACACTATGAACAGGAAGGAAGATAAGATGATATTCCAGGGAGCAGAGCTAAGTACAGGGGTGGACTTTGAGAACACACCTACACACAGACATGGTTCTGTACAATTTTCTGACCATATTCAATCTTGTACTCAGTTTCTGAAATGAGAGGTTATTTTCTGGATAAAGCAACTCTAGAGCAACATTAGCATATACTGAAGAAATTTTGCCTCCAATGTAAAGACATTGTATAATACAACTTTTGGTAATTGCTAGGGATATAATAGCTCCTTACATGAATTTGATTTATATATCTGATACATTAAATATTTTAAAATTTTATGAGCAATACATACGTATACAACAGGCAAGGAAAGAATTTGTTCTATTCATGTTCAGAAAAACTTTCCTAGTTGATGCAACAAATTTTTTATTGCATTTCAGGTTACTGGAGTCCTCTTTCAACTATGAACAAAAGATTCAACTTTTGATATAGAGTAAAAGGCATTTAAATCCATACTTGGGAAGTAGTTGAAGTGATCCATTTGGCAGTAACACCGTATTTATCATCTATTTATCATAGCACACTATTTATCTTCTATACTAATTTGCTTTAGCTAAATACCCTAATGTGAAGAAAAAGAAACAGGATAAAAAACCCCAACCAACTTCCTATTTGCTTCATCCCTCCTCAAAGTTTGGCTGTTTCACAGATGACAGACCTGTGTCTCCAAACTATTCACATAGACTGTCTTGGCAACTAAACAAGCAGAGTGTTTGCAATGCTGGGGATGCCAAAGTCCACTACTCTATAATGACTCAGGCCACTGATTGCTCTCTTGTAATTACATGATCTTAATCTGCCACGATTTAAATTTTACTTAACACATACCTGGTATCTTCATAATCTTGCCAGCAGTCTTTGCTCACTGAGGATTGTTTTAGCGAGAGACTATTGTAAGGGCAGCTTCTAAGCGCTAATGGGTCTCACTTTTTACAAGAAGCATGTTGCTGACAATCTTTAACATCAGACATTATTTTTCATGACTGGATTCAGTGCAAGGGTTGAAATTTCTTTCCAGGAAATAAATGGGACCTCTGATCTCACATTCACATTCAAACTCTCAGGCCAGCCAGAATAAAGTCTGGGGTCTCTATTTAATGCTCATTGATACAGTCTTAATAAGATCCAAGAAGCAGCAAAAGACAGCCTGCTTATAATTTTGGTTAATTGGCATGGTAAAGCCCTGAGATGTAATGAGTACGTCTATGCTTGGTTCTGAGTGTGAGTTGAGTTACAAGTGGGGTTCAGCTGAGGAACAGCAGGGGTGCATCTATACTAGCCTTGAGGTATTTACACAGAGACTCCAACAACAGATTCATCCATGATGATGAAATTTACTTTTAAAAGCAAATAGGAATGTGTATGGACCTTTATCATCCTTCTTCTTACCTTACCTTCTTCCCAAGGAAAATAGTTCAAATTCATCCAAAGATGATCTTGAGCTTCCATAAAGAAAACAGTGAAGTAGTATTTGCCTCTATCACACATATAGAATGGTCAGACACTTAAGTTCTGTAAAATATTAATATGCCACCCTAACTCTCTGCTTTCCTATCACCGAAGTATCTGACATCATCCCACGGAAATTATTGCCAGAGTCTCTGTGGACTTTTGTTTAATTTCTAGCAACACATTTGAAGTCTCCAACCACTCCAGTTCATCCAATTTAACTAACTGAAGCACTCAAAATTTGGCTATATGGGAACTATACTACCATAAAAAACCACAAGGCGCTATATTATGCCACTGACATACTGTTCTCCCTACAATTTGTGTGCCCCAACCCCAGCTCAAACAGTATGTGCAGTGCAGCATGCTCTACATTGGCTGATTTTAACAGAGGATCAAAAACTTTCCTAGACTCGTTAAACTGATGCCTAAGGGTGTCTAGAGCAATATTGTTTCTAACTCTAGTGTCATAGTAAGATGGAAAAACATCCAGGCCAAGATTGCAGGCAAAATTGCAGGCAAATTCAACACACCATCACACAAGCCTTTCTGGACACATCACTATCAAAGTTCAATTGGACTGTAAGGTAGTTTCAAACACATGGCAGTGCTAGAAGAGAGCAGGTAACACCAGCAGCTTTTTCCTTCCTCTGTAGAAAAATTCCCCCCTGCAGTGCACAGAGCCAGCTAATTACACTTCCATGGTAAAGCATCTGTGTATCTAGCAGCTCCAGGGGGTAAATTTCAGCCTCATGCAATTTAAACTGCTAGAAAACTTTACAGTCCTGGAAAAAAAAGAGAATCATGAAAAAGCTGCAGGCAGGCAACTAACAAGAGAATTACAAAATGTACTAGAGGATCTTACATGTCTAATTTTTCTGTTCTATGTCACAAAGGCACTGTCATGATTACAATTAACACTAAGAGACCTCTATAAATATTTTAGCTGTCATGTAAATGGTGTCAATAAGAAGTTTCATTTGGCTAATAAAACATATCTCTTCAGTCTGCTGCTTTACTGACCTTGAGATTATCCTATAAGTGGCATTAAAAAGAAAACGATTGTGTTTCATAGGCATGCATGATGTGATGTATGCACCATCCAGAATGCACTGAGTGGAAAAATCCAGTGTAGATAAAAGGTATTATTGTACACAAAGTGGAATTCCTACTTCTACTTAATCCTGATTTTTTTTGTTCTTTAAACGTGTCACCACTGTCCAATCCAATGCTTGGCCCAAGAGAAGGAAAACGCTTTTGTAAACCTCAGCAAAATTAGGTGACTCCTTCAGTTGCCCAGTCATGACAATTTTTCTCATATACTTTAATCCAACATGCAGTGTCATATACAGCACACAGTGCTAAAAACTTTTAAGCAGGTGTGTTTTCTCCAGATGTGTTCTAAGAGATATAAAAACAACAAAGCAGGATTCAGACCAATGCACATGCCACAGAGGAACAGAAAAACACCAGATCCCCTGCACAGATGCATGGCATTGGCTGGAGAACAGTCAATTGAGGAACCTCCTGCCTGCTGTCCCACTCTGGACTACTAGGCTGTAATCTGATGATTTTTCAAAGGCATGTTTTAAAACCTGCATGTTTTAAATATTTACAGAAGCACGAAAACAGTTAACAACCAACTTTCTTGGGAAGATAGACATCTAAACCAGTCAGACTCCTCCTACCTATTGTCTAAGCCAACTGCTTCATTCTGGAATTTGTGAAGCTTGGAGAAGGCTGCTAAAATCTGTGCAGTGATAGAAGGCTGCTGTGACCTGTCCTGCTCCTGGACCAATGCTGACAAAGTCCAATAGTGACAGAAATCCTCTCTTACCTTCTAACTGCCATTGCATCAATCAACTATGAGAAGGATGTGAATACCAGATGCACAGTGAATACAAAAGAAAGCTACCCCAACGACATTCTACAGTATCTGCTTATAAAACTTACCTCTCCGGATTTTATTTTCTCTAATATCAAATAGAAAAGAGGTTTACTTAATTGGCAAGATCGTGTAGATCCTGTACAATATCTTTTACTTTCACCTCTTCTTCTTTAGCTTCAGGTCTAAGAATGCACACAGAGTAAAGGGACAAAATATAGGCTAAATGTACCAGAATTACTTGTGTAAGGGTAAGAGCTGACTGCTACTTTTATTTAAAACTCTCCCACACATGAACAACAGCACACAGAACATCAAGGCAAAATTTGATTGCTGCAGGTAAGTAACACGTCAGACCCCCCAAAGGTTTACACTTTGTCAGTTATTTTGCAGATTCTGCTCTGGTCTCTGCTAACAATATCAAGCAGGTGTTTACAAGAACTTGGCAAAGTAGAAATGAGAGTTGTTATACAAGCAGGTTCTGGTAAGCAGCTCTGAGACTTGCTTATGAAGTAAACAAAGGCTGAGGTGCAGAAATACGTGTTCTGGTCTGATGATCCTGGACACTGAAGTTCCCTCCTGAAATTACATGTTTGCAAATGTTTATGTAAGTTATTAAATATATAATAAAATTAAAAAAAAAAAAAAAACAACCAAAAAACACCAACAAAAACACACCAAAAAAAACCAACAAAAAGTGAAATTTTGGCTAGATGTGTTTACTCAGAAGGGGAAATTACTCAACTTCTAAGTCAAATGGCAATGAAGCAGTTACGTTGCTCTTCAGTACCATAGTGTTTAGCACCATCACTGCATCATGTCTGGGCATCAACCTCTCTTTATAATCCCATATTATTTTAATATTCACCCAGCAAATTGTATTTGTTTGTAATTTCCAAAGCCAACAAGAGTTGGGGTTGGTTTTCCAAAAACAGAGCAATCAGCTTTACCTGTGATATGTTGTTTTCTTTTTTCAATGCTACATATGTCTAAGGGTTCTAAAGCTCTGAGAACACATTACCTTTGTTATCACATGTGTGGAGGGAAGAGTTGATTTCTGTGTTTTCATATGACACAAAGTGAAACAACACGACATAATGTTAATAGGTATTGTTTTAAGGAATTAAATGAATTCACCAGTATTTGGAAATAGCTGGAATTTTCCTTTACAGAGAAATGCTGCAGCTGCTAGGTTTTGCACAGTGTTTTCTGCTGTAAAGCAGACTGCAGAAAAAATAAATAAGCAAATATGAGCTACAGAAAGCATCCATCTAATGGCTCCTGCTTTTACTACTTGAGGTCTGAAAAATTACAACAAAGGAAGGTTAAAATAATCAGCAGTGGTATAAGTACTATTTAAGCCAGCAGTCACATATGGTATATTAGCAATGTAGATGGATTTAATGAAAACTGAGATCAGTGCATGCATCTGTCATCAGCCAAAATTACAAAATATTTTCCTCAGAAAATGAAATATAATGATATAAGTGTTCATCTGTAATAGAGCTATAACAACTCCAAATGGTAAAACTACTGCTGGTCTAATGTATTTTGCCAGCTAACACTAACCAAACAGACAATTCCTAAGACAATTGCCTTGAAGAGAACAGATTGTGTGGTAGCTCATAATCAAGCACATATCCTTAGATTAACAGCTCCAAAGCACCGCATACTTCTGTAAGTCATCCTGTAATGCAAACCAAGTGTGATTTGTCACACCATTTTAGCCTCCATTACAGATAAGATAGCAGTGTGGAATTTTTCAAGCTTCATAGGAAGATTATTAAAATTGATAATACTAGCATGCATTTTAACGAAAATGCTCATCACTTGCCAAGTCATGCGCTTTGAGGTATCTGCCAGTGTGGGAGGGATGCATGCTTTCGAGAGGACCTGTGTTTCATGGTCATCTCAGGCAGGGGGCTGCAAAGTTCATTAAATGATCTTATCTTGCTGCTGGTTCTGTTCAAAATAGCCTTGATACGATGAAGGATTTATGTTACCCCCACTTCAAATAAAAAGTACTGAGGGATGCATTTCATTACTGCCCTGTGACACTGGAGAAGCCAGGGCTGCAGTGGTAATACTCCTCATTTGTTTGTGTCACACAGAGGATTTATTTGCAGGACAAGTCCAGCTCCAAAGGTAAGGAAGTGTTTGGGTTTTGTAGCAAGTTTTCCATAATAATGACATCAAAAAATGTGTTTGTTCTCTAATTCTCACAAAAGTATATTCTAGGAAAGATGAGAGTGTGAGGAAAATGCCAGGGAAGAGTGCCCAGTTTAGCAGAATTCTAGGGAAGCTGAGTAGCACTGATACAGAAAAAATTTTTATGGATAATTTCCATGCCATAATCCTGAATAAAACACCAAGGGCTATGACTGTACATTCTTAACTAATAGGCTAAATTGTAGCCAAGGTTACACACACACACTCATCTCTCAAAGGTTTTTTAACAGTGATCTGCTGCTGAGAAGCTTTTCAATTCAATGG
>JAWWLZ010000094.1:32606248-32620265 GCA_035041345.1 Poliocrania exsul
CACTGAAGGTCACAAAAGAAATTAAAAGAAGGAAATAAATGAACAAGCAAACTGCAATATACCTGTGAGACTTGGAAACAAGCCATGACATTGTAACAAGGACTAGAGAAACCTTACTGCTGGACTTTATCAGCTAAAACCTGATAAAATAAGTTGGGGTTTATAAAATCATTATGGTTAAAGAGGATGCTTAGATGCTCTTCAGACTATTTTCCACCAATATGCAGTTTCAGAGGATTGCAGTATTAAGCTAAACAGGTTAAATGGAATTCAAATGCTTATAAAATAGCTCCTTGAATACATATTTCATGTCTTGATTTTCTTTTCTGTCCAGACTTTCACATTGCTCTCGTTGCACTCATTGAGTGTAACAGCAAGAGATTTTGAATTAGGCCAACCTATTTTTACTACCCATGAAATTCAAATGTGGTAGTTACTCTGTTTTCTTCCTAGCTTTCACTAGTTTGCCATTCCTTTGCTTTATACTGACACTGAGTGGCAAGAAAGTGCATGTCACTTTCTGGGTACAAATTCATGGTATGGAACTTTTTGAAAGAGCTTGTAACAATGAGAAAAGTCAAATGTAGTGAAGTTTTACCATTCTCTAAAGCAAACACTAAACAATCTGGAGCCAACTCCTTTTAAATAGAATTTATGGGAAGTATGCTGCCTGTTAGCCCAAGAGTGACAGATGCTCCATTTTAGCAGTAATAATGATCCTTCTAGTGTATGAATAAGGGCTGACAGCTGTGAAGAATGACTGTCAATAACTTAAGAGACTTCTTAGCAGTTTAGCCCAAACTGAGATAACTTAAATACAGTTCTTCACTCAGTACTCCTTTTTGACCAAGGTCCTCCCTTAACAAGGATCTCCTCTCCGGAGCTCTCTAATTAAGGAGCAAATAAGCATAACCCAGCCACTGTTGCCAGGTTTTGAATTTGATCAATTGACACCGGTAAGGCAAAAGGGAAGACGTCTTCCTGTTAAGATGGTAGAGACAGACCAGGAAGATAGTCCTGCAGACTAATGCAGCATCATGCACCAGGTTGTCTTCAATGTGACACACGATGGCTGTGTGTTCCCTACTACACAATCGTTTCATGTCTGTGCGGCTATGCCTCTTTGGGCTTCTGGCCATATCCACTGAAGAGGAGGCTGACATATTGGCCAGTTCTGAAGTGCCTGAGGTTGTCAGAACTTAAATAAATTCACAGTACAATACTAAGTTCACCTATCATGTTCTGTGTTTAGTGTAGCATTAACTACAGAACTATTTTGCTCTAAAGTCTACGCCTACAGACTACCTCAGAGATTTTGATCCCATGATACACAACCAGTGTGAAAAATAATCCCAGGCACACAGAGTTCACTGTGTAAACAGGACAGAAACAGTGGAGGGGGAGTGGAAAGATGGGTCAGAGCCAGGGGTAGGGAAGAGCTACAGTACCTGTGTTGGGTACAAAGTCCAAGTCCAATTGTTCTACAAAGATAATGTGATCTACATACACAGTAGCCCAGTGCTTCAGCTGGAACTGAAATCCATAGACAGTTTCTTCTAATAAACAGGTGTGAAAAATAAAAGCATCCTGAACTGGTTCATGAAAGGTACCAGAGCTGTGGTAAAATACATCACATGTCAAGAGAGTTCACGTCACTGGATTCTCACCTTAACACTTTGGAGAAGCAGCATAGATACTTTTGGGGAGTTACGTTGAAGAAGTTTAAGAGAAAATACCTTAAACTAAAGGTGGATTGAGGAGATTTGGCTGACAGCCTAACATCAACTCCAAGCTTTTATTGTTTTGAACTCATCCTCTCACCTTTCCATGTTACACGTGGAGCCTCTCCCAGACATCACTGCTGGAGTTAGCTCAGACATGCATGTTGACCATGTGATCTGCAGCAACTGCTCAGCAGAAATTATATTAGAGACTGGTCTGGACCCTAAGTCTTGGCATTATGTGAGCTTTCCTATACTAAGATAAAACATTTCCCCATGCTAAAAGCTGCATCCACCCTCTTACATGAATAGGACTCAGTGTGGGTCAAACTGAGTTAAAGCCTATAAGCAGAACAGGATTGAGAATTCTGAAGTTTCAAAGTTGTTGAGGAATACACATATCCATTACAATGTATGACAAAACATAGATAGCTTTTTGAATGGCCTCTGAATGTACATGTCTGACTTGAAACCCCCTTTGAATGAGAATTCAAATCTGAGAGTGGCCCTGTGTGTCAGGGCAATACCTGTATCAATACAGGCTGAGAGATGTCATGTTTAAGAGTGGCCGTGCCAAGAAAGACATGGGAATACTGGGGGATGGAAAAATGGACATGAGTCAATACAGTGCACTTGCAGTCCAGAAAGCCACCTGCATCCCAGGCTGCATTAAAAGAAGTGTGACGAGCAGGTCAAGGGACGTGATTCTGCTCCTCTACTGCATTCATTCTGCTGAGACCCCACATGGAATGCTGTGTTCAGGTCTAGGGTCCTCAGAACAAGACCTGTTAAGAGTACGTCCAGTGGAGGCTAGAAAGATGGTCAGAGGATTGGAGCACATCTCCCATGAAGACAGGCTGAGAGAGTTGGGGCTGTTCAGCCTGGAGAAGAGAAGGGTCCAGGGAGACCTTGTTGCAGTTTTTTAATATTTAAAGAGGACTCATGAGAAAGATGGAGGGAGAATGTCTACCAGGACTTGTGGTGTCAAGACAAAGGGCAATGGTATTAAACTGAAAGAAGGGAGATTTGGATTGCACGTGATGAAGTTGTTTTTTTTTATGAGGAGTGTGGTGAGGCACTGGAACATGTTGCCCAGAGCAGTGGTGGATGCCCTATCACTGTAAGTGTTCAATGTCAGTTTGAATAGGGCTTTGATTAACCTGGTCTAATGGAAGATGTTCCTGCCCATGGCAAAGGGATCGGACTAGACAAACTTTCAAGGTGTCTTCCAATCCCAGCCACTGTGTAATTCTACAATTCTGTGATTTTCTGATTCTGTATTTAGAGGGAAGACAGCCCAGTGCTTGCAGTAAGAAGGGAAAATCAAATTATAGTACCCAAAGACATGTTCTGTCTGAGAGCCTCCAGAGAAGACAGCTGTGATATTCCTAGCTCACAGCTCTTTACATTTATGCCTATTTGTAAGATAATTCTGTGTTGACAACTTGCTGTCTATAGCTGCTAGTAGTGATTTGGAGAGGTAGCCCAGTACAGGAGCAGTTTATTAAGTGTTGTCATGGGGTACCCTACTTACATATCTTAACTTACTCTTCTGCCAATGCAATTTTTTTCTAATGAAAAAGTATGATATCCTCAACCTACCCTACACAATTCACCCTAGGTAATCTATCCTTTTTGGATACATTCTAATGTGAGCACAACCAGGGCATATCTCACAAGTAAAAAACTCCTTCGGCTCTTCATCCTCATCTGTAATAATTTTCTTTTTAGTGAACACAGTGTGCAAGGTCTGTGTAGCTGCTTTAAAAGCACTGAACCTTTCCCAGAGGCTTGTTTTTATTCCCATCTCATTCCTTGCACATATTCCTTTTTACAATCTTGGTGCTCTTCTGTATCAGTATGCAGTAGATCTGGTGTCAGAGGTCACTATCAAAGTTTACTTTGAGATTTGAGTGCTTTGTATTTGTGACCCTTTGTCCCATCTCTGCTTCAGGAAGGAGAATGAACAAATCCACCAAGCAGACTAATAGCAACCTGCCAATATTCACTGTAGAAAATAGAGCTGGTTTTGAATTGCAAATCTGGTAGAGAATTTTCAGTCACTGACTGACTGCTTTAAATTGCACATAGTATCTCTAAGAGCAGGAAGCAGTCACCAAGTGTTTAAATAGTTTTTCTTCTCCTTATACCAGGATGAGAGTTTAATACCAAAATCTATCCCAGAACAAATTTTTATGGACAAGTAATAAAATCCTTTGAAACTAAGGGATTATAATAGAAATGCTGACACAGCCTTACCCATGGACGAGAAAGAACATTGCTGGTATAATTATTAAATGAAACCTTTCATCTTCATGGTGCTCTAAGTCTAAAGGAAAATGAGAGGTTTTGCATAATGCTGAAAATCTATGAGGGATTTGATGTTGCTGTAATCCCACACTAACTAATAGTTCATTTAATGCCCAAATGCTGTGAATGAAAGTTCATGTGATGCTTAAGGTTAATGTAATTAGGAAGTTTAGAACGGAAACCAACTGGAAAAAAAATGCTTTCTCTGTTTGGCTTGGTTTACCTAGATTAAATCCTATTGTCAGAATATTTAACCAGTGTTTCATGATGTAGATCATGTTCTAAACCAAAGGTATGGGTAGTCACTTGAAAAGAAAAGCCAAATGAAATCAGCCCATATAATCCTCGTACTGTTTGCCGGTTACTAATAGGCAACGTACTGAAGGCAAAATCCTAGGACAACCTTTTTACTCTCAGAGAGTGGCTTAAAAATGAGGATCAGCTGTGTCAAAAGCAAGAGCAATGAGACACTGTAGGTTGTGAAATGGTCCCATGAACTGAGTCAGTTGTGACCCAAAGAAGAGCTATGCAAATGGTTTCTCAGTGATTACTAGAGGTACACATTCATGCGTTTGCATACTGAAATGGTTCTAAAAGCCCTAGGCACCCTTATTTGGCCCTCACTGAATAACACAACAGCCCAAAAGCTATCAGATTAACAAAGACCAGTGAGTTAGAACTAGAAAGGCTTTTTTGCAGCCCCTGTGGACCTGCTAGCTTGTGGGAGTACAGAGATTCTATCCCAGCTGATGCACAGTGTACAAAGGAGCAGCTGAACTCGTGAGAATGCCCTACAGTACAGCCCAGCTCCTCAACAAGAGAGCCTGCTTGCTCCATGGCCAGTTACTTGTGTATTGCAGGATTTTCAAGGAAAGCTTTGCTTTGATCCTTAAGGTTTATTTCGCTGAATGAAAATCTTGGAGGGCCAGAAGACCAGCCTTTTCCTAAAAATTCCTCAACACAAGCTTACAGGGTGATTTATGGTCTGCAATTTAACAAATAAATGAGCAGACAATCACTAGTTGACATGAGCCTTGCCCTCTTCTCTAGTCTACTCACCTCTCATCTTGTGCTGGCAGAGCCACTGGGGAGGCTGTCCAGCGAAGCAAGTCAGAGAAAACATCTAGTTGAAGTAAACAGATATACATATATTTTTGCTCAGGTAGTTTATGGCTAGATCTGCTCCTTGATGTTATTCTCGCCCTGCTCTTTCACAGAGGTAGAGGGGTGCCAGCATCATGGCTTATGGAGAGCAGAGCTGTGGAGCACACCACTCATCCTAGTTATTTAAGGCAGACTCCATTCTGTCCATGTCCAAGCTATTTAATATGCTAACTCCCCAGTTTGTTTCAATGAAAAATATTTCATTAATAACTATTCCAAATACTTAAAAAAAATAAAAATCTCAGCTACCAAACAGTAACACATATCTAAAATTCAGATAGTGATTTTTATCAATAGAACTCAGAGCATTTAAAATGAGAATTATTACCTGATTCTTTCACTGATAAAGAAAAAAAGGCAGGTTATGTTTTAGGGCACATAACTGGCCAGTGGTGTATCTCGTTTCTAATCGCAGCGTCGCACACCAGTCCAACTCAATCTCTGCCATAAAACGCATCCTGTTTGCCAAACACAATAAAAACACACACAAAAAGCCAAAATATTGCAAACTTCTAGTGTGTATGGCTTTCACTCATTCATAAATCACGTGTCACAGAACTGCATTTTACTTCGTTCATTGTTTTCCAGAAAACAATATTCTCTATCATAATCTCACAAAGAGCAAATCTATCCTGACCAAGTTTTTCAGTTCTTTTTTCTCTTTAAAGCCATGTTTCATTACCATGCATAGATGGAGAAGAAACACTTTTTCCCATTGTAGTTTTGCAAATTAAGACCTCCAGATTTTTGGTAGCAAAACAACTTTAAAAAAACCCCCAGCATATATACAACATGGAGTTTAACAATCCTTTATGAAAATTGATAAGAGAATGAATTTTTTTAAGACTGTGTGGAACTGCTTAGTTGGAAGCTCTTAGTTTTGGGCGTCTCTTGTACAAAGTATTTATTCATTCAACACATGTTCACATTAAAATGAGTTATTCAAGAAAGTGGTCATCTCAGGTCAGAGACTATTATATTCAACCAAATAATCCTTCTTTAAACATAAGTTATGAACACCACAAATTACTTTCATGATTATGATAACATTGATCTCTTCTTTTATAATCTATTTCAGCTCCAGAGCCATTTTTTTCTTTTTTTTTTCAAGAAAATGGAAATAAAGCTCCTCAACTTCACAGTACAAAGGATCTGCAAGAGACTTTGCTTTACCTGACCATAATGGCTTTCAGGAACAAAACATTGCCTCCCAGTGCAATATTGATGCAATATTTCTCTACTTTCATACCCTCAGCTGAGCTGGAAAAATGATTTAGCAAAGTAAGTTGTTACTGGTTTTTCTTCAGAATACCAAATTTAAAATTAGTCCTGGACTTGTTTCTTATTTAATTTGGTCTTTTTGTTCCAAAGGCTCAGGAGACCCAACATGCTGAACCAAAAAAGACTAGGTTAAGACATGTGAGATCAATAAGTAGCTGTTTCCAAAATCACTGCCATTTTAGCTTAAATAGTTCCCCACACATTCAAAGCTCTGCTACTGAGCTGCTCAGAACTGCCCCAGCCTAAGCCATTAGGCACTTCACTCATGTCTCACTCAGGCGAGGCAGCAAATAGAACCAGTGTGGGTGACATATTTCTCACATGCACCAAGAAGAGCATCTCTGCTGAAGAACAGAGCAGACTTAATAACAGCTTGTATAGAAGGGATACAGAATAAATGAACAAAGAAAACCCTGTTCATTTCATTAGTTGAGGCACTATGCCTACCAGTTATGGTACATTCTCAGCAAGGAGAAACAGATTCTTCTCTGCCTCAGCACATTCCTGACTATATGTTGCTGGAGAAAAAACAAAACAAAACAAAACAAAACAGAACCCCACACTTCAACTGTTTATATGGTATTTAAATTCAGTTGTGAAAAAACAAATTTACTGACATGAAATTGAGCATGTGTATATACAAGCCATATGTAAAAGAAAGCCAACCTACCAGTTACATAAAAAAATTTTTGCATCATTATAATATATATACTAGGAAGCTGATGGAAGATGACCTCCAGGATTCCCCACAAGTCTCACAGTTTCATTTTGAACTGGGACACAGCAGCCTTGCATCCCTTATGGGCAAAGAACCCATCTTACCCTTCTTCCCTTCCAAGCACAACCTTGCTGACAGTGATATGACAAAAGCCCAAATAGAGGCTCAAGCGGTTTGAGAATGGCTCTACCCATGCTTACTGCAAGTGTGCTGGTGGCTAAATGTGGAGCCAACTGGGTGAAAGGTGCAGATGAGCACCTTAGGCCACCTTTTCTAGGCCCCTCTCCATGTGGAGCAAGTAGTTCTCTCCTTGAAAAAGGCTGCTCTGTCATTCAGGATGTTGCCAAACCAGACTCTCATCTCTGGGGAACAATCCTAATGATACCACATCTTACAGTCAGTTTCTCCTAAGAGAAAGGACTTCTGTCATCTCCATTCACTTTCTGATGTAAAGTGAAGAGGAACAGGTTAAACTGGACATGATCCCTACTAATGCAAAAGCAAGACAGAGAAAAGCAATTGTGGCTTATTCATGCCTTGGAGTCATTGAACCTGTTAAACCACTTCAGTGGAAGGTAATGAATGTTGCTTTGTCTGCAACTCTGTGCACAGTTGTCTCCTTCCTGGACTCCAATGCATTTCCCCAGTTCAGTTTTAGCAGACAATTACTTGGTTTCCCTCACCAAATTACAGTCCCTCTCTTTTGATCATCATCAGGGGTCACGGACATACTCTCATCTTCCAACAAGTTTTTGAACTATGACCTTAATTTGAGATGAAAATCAACTGAACTCCTCATTAAGGTAAAGCTCACTCTGCCACAGGTCTTTGGTGGTTACCGCAGTCCTCTCTCCTTCATACTTCTGAATATTCATACTGTGGGATCATAGGATGATGATTTACCAATCCGTGTGCTACCAAGGCAGTATCATTAAGGCCATGGCTCCATGGCGATACTATATAAATCTGCTTTCTTCACTTGCAGAAAATAACAGATTAGTTAAACATAGCCGCATCCACCACGCCTTGTCTTACCATACATAGTCTTCCTAGTAAGTTCTTTGCCTCTTTGCAGTTCTACCTGTGTTCACATTAATTGGTTAGGACTAAGAGCAGAAGTCTAAGGATGGAAAAGCCATCTCTTGCCATTTTTCCCTTCTTGATAGTAGCACATCTACAAAAAACTATAAAAATTTTATGAGAGGTAAAACTAACACATTCCTCTGATTATCTTCTTGGGATTCATTATTTTTCCAGTGCCATTTCTGAACAGCTTCTCTGGCAGCAAAGACACAGATTTGGATGATTTGAATTTGACAGCTCTTAATAAGAAACAGATGGCAAATGTATTTGCAGTAATGCAGGTGGCTGGCTTTGACTCTGCTATTTCACAGGGATGCAGATGCTCCACTGACTCAACTAATGGAACAAGAAGAGGAGCAGGGGATTTAAAGTTAATGTTTAGCTTGACAAACTATATCTCTGGAACTATCTGACTTGAGAAGTGATACATCAGGACTTTGTCACCTAGAACGTATTTACAGGAAAGAATAGGGTAGTGATGAAGAGGTGAAAGACCTGCAGAAATAGAAGTAGTTCAAGGGTACAAAGGCCAGATGGAAACTTACACCAGGCTCAGCCCAGAGATGCTGCAGCAGAACACTGGTCATGAAACTTCTCTTTCAATGAAACAGAGACAAGGACAACCCTCGGCCTATGAGTCAAAGTAGTACAAACTGATTGCAGCTCCACAATAAAGAGCTCCGTTCCCTTGTTGTAAGGTAGGGACAGGAGCGAGGCATAGAGCTGCTGGTTAATGTGAGAGCTAGTTTACAGATAATTGGAGGGAAGTTTTCCTCATTTGAGAGAGGTGATGTCTTTGCATGCACTGGATAGGACTTGAGAACAGTGTGGAAGCATCTGGAGACACAAAGTCTTTATGGACAATGTTGGAAAATCATAACTTAGAGACAAATTTAAAAGTACCTTGTCCAAACATTGAAAAATCCTGAAGACATGTAGGATTGCAATGGAAGAGTATTATGTGCTCTCAGTGTGGCTTAGAGAAGCAAAAGAAACAGTGGCTGCATGACCAGCCCCAAAGAAAATGTTTTTCTTTTCACAGTTCTGGAAATATAGAAAATTGTTATCATAATTACTAAGCAGAATTCCTTGATCATTGTTCCAAGTTGAAAATGTCAGTAAGGATATTGACTTCATAAATTTTTCCATGGGATCTTACCTGCTGTAAAGACTGTGTATTAGTTTGGGTACTTTTAAATTTGTGGTTAACATGTTTCTCTATGCTTATTCTCTAAACATAAGCCAAGAGATGTATTTCATTGTCAGACATGCTAATACACATTTTCTGAACACACGTGGTCAGGGATGCAGTGCATATACTGGAGGGGTCAGACCAGACAAGATGAGAAAAAAGCAATCAAAGGCCATAAGTATAAACAATGTCAAGTTAACATACCAGGGAAATAGGGACAATGATGGAGAGACTGTGTTTGTCATTGAAGTTTATACTGTGAGAATTTAGACAAATATTCTTACCTCTGTCTTTTATAGCAGTATATAATTAATCACTGAAGAAAAAAGCTGCAAATCTCAAGTACAGATGTACTGTAACATTGTACAAAGCACTGGAAGGAAAAAAGTTCCCACTGTAACATTTTCATACAGGCTATTAGTGAGATCTCCTCCATATTGTCTTCTTTAAGATTATATGTAAGGCTTCTGTGTGTCACATCCTACAGCCCTGGAGAGATATATTTATGCATTTCCCCCAGTCAGCCTCATACACAGAGGTGAAGATGACAGTGACTTGTGTTAGACATGTGGATACTCTTCTGCTTTCTCTTGGGCTGCTTTTTTATTTGTGAGAGAAGATACTGTTTAGGGTGACAAAGGCTATGCACAAAATAATCAGGAGGGGCCTCTCACAGTGTAGAGCCGCAGAGTGAGGGGCAATGTCTGAACCTTTTCAGATTACCAATACAAACATTTGTAGGAACAATTTGTAACACAGATCACAGAAAAAAAAAGTGTGTTAAAACAACTAAAGAAAGAGTCCTTATGTCTATACTCTGATATAACAAACTATTTGTTTCAGAAAAAGCACTTGTGAGCTAGAAAGTCTCAAGGGACTTGAAAAAGGGGAATTCATTGACATTTTTGTGATAAAACATGACTGGTCAGCAAAAAAACTTAACTAAGTGCTCTTCTTCACTCTCATCTGCTTCTGCAGAGACATAATTGAGCCCTAAAGCTGTTGTCCATTTGACATCTTTAACAAGAAATTAACTCTCATTTTATTTGTGTCAGGTCTTGAAAAACAGGGCATTATATCCTCATTTTGATTTTGACTGGAAAATGGATTTTTCTAAACACCAGTTAGTAAGATTTAATTTATATTTGTTTGAATGACAATGCCAGTAACAGATTAAGACACATCTACTATGACAGTGTGGTACACCACAAGGAACTATATGGGGTTTACCTGAATCTATAACACACTCCAAGAAAAAAACACATTGGCACCGGTGTTCAGTTTTGCAAAGTGAGGTCTTGTACAGATTAAATATACCAGCTCTTTTCATTGGATGTGTTGTTTTTCCTAATCACAAAGTCCTGTTAGATCAAAGAACCACAATGACTGAGCAGTGCCAATAGACATTTGCAGTAAGAGTCAAACCTGAACAAAGCAATGAGATTCCTAAGTATGCACAAAGAGTCTCTCCTTGATTAACCCCACTGAAGGGAGATTTTTCCAGTTCCCTAAAGAAGTTTGACAACAGAAAGAATCATAAGAATATATTTAAAGTATTAGCATAATTTCCATATACAATTTTACCTGTCAATTTTAACCCTAACATCTGATTTTTCTTGTTGTTTTCTTTTGCTTACCTTGACCATAAACTTACCTGGCACAAAGCACCTGCATTTAGACATCTCCAGCCTTTTAAATTTTTTTCTTCTGCTCTTGAACCTTGAATTTACCAGTTTTACTCACCTTACTTATGCTGTTATGGCTATAATGTAGCTAAGGTGGTTCAATCAATATAGAAACACTAGATTTCATCATTCCTCTGGCATACAAACACATGAACAGGAGATAAACTGTGAAATTCATGGAGGAAGTAATAAAGTTAAGGAAATTTGTGATCTATATTTATAGAACTCGAAAAAAATAATTAATGTGTTTACATTCTGTTCTAAATTTTTTGAAATTTAATCTGTGCTTCTGGGAAATGGTGCTGATTTCACGGGGTTGGGCAAAGAGCAAGATAATTTTAGGATACAAAAATGACAAACTCCAACTCTTTTTGTGTTACCTGCCTGGCTGTTTTGTGGCCCCCCACCTTTAGGCACACAGACACTCCCACCCACTTGATTTAAAAATAATTTATTATTACCTCCCCAAAAGTATAATGTTTCAATTTTACCTTGCAGAAAAATAAGAGAAATCAAAAGAGGGAGGATTTAATTTAAAAGAAAATAATTCTTTCTATTTCAACCTGAAAGAAGAAAAAACCCTACATATTTATCTCAGAAATTTACTGCTACTTTTTGTTTATTTATAAAAGAAATTTTAAAACAGTGATTAGTATTTCAAATCTCAACAATCTCATTTTACATGAAGTTTTCTAAGAAAATACTTTGACAATACGATTTTTTTTACTAATAAGCCTTAGTAAAAATCAAAATTAAATGAAATGACACAATAGTAGAGAAAATATTAGGCTTTGATTCAAGTAGTGTATCAAGGACCTTGAACTTTTTAGTAATGGTTGGTACCTACACAAACTCATTTTGCACTTAGTATTCCTGTGGTAACCATAGACTCCTCAGGGCTCACTGCAGCAACTGCATACTTATCCTAATTTTTAATTAAATATTAAAAAAAAGCAGATGTTGTAAAGAATGAAACAGGAAATTTTAGAGTTAGAAATTATTATTTATCTATCATATATGCTGCCAAAATTTTCATCTCAAGAGGTGAAATGGTGAAACAGTAATTCACACAAGATAAATGTGATAGACTGCACTGCATTACTTCCAGTGGGATTATTCAAGGCATGCAAAAGTTTAAGCCTTGCTTAAGGCCCTAGATTTTAGCCACAAATCCTGCTCATTTGCCTTAGAATGGGTGAAACTGTTCATCTAAATGACCTACGTGTGCTGTAATCACTGGGAAGCTTTCAATGACAATGTGTTCAAATACCAACTACTAATTATTATTTGCAATCATTAAACTAAATCAAAGTTGATAGAAATGACCACTACTTCAACTTGCAAGTCTTATTGTCCTTAAATTGTCCCAGGATGTTAAAGATGGCAATTGTTTCAAAGTCCTTTGTATGTGTGTATGCAGAAGATATGGTGGGAAGAGATAGTATCAGTTTGGGGAGTAAACCGTTAGGGGAGCAAGGAATTGCTCTGAGAGATTAGTCCAGTAGAGCAAAGATACTTCTTGCTCGTTATGTGTCTTAAATTGGTGCTCGTTCCCCACCAAACTCCAACAAAACCTGTAAAACAACAGCACTGTTACACTGGCTCAGCCTCTGATCAAGTTTCCAGACTGCAGCAAAAAAAGCATTTTTTACATATTTTATAAAAACCATTTTTTGTACATGAAACCTATGTGCCTTTTTCCTGGTATGTCAATCTACTGTTAATCTAGACTCCTGGTACCGCACAATCACATAACAATCCTGTTCTTCACTTAATAAAAATTCAGTGACTAGTCTGTGAATGCAGAACAGTCTTCGGAAAAGGGATACCAGAAAAAGAAAACCAGTATCAAGAATCAGAATGCAAACAAAGATGAAAGGATCAGGTCTAACTCAGCTGTTTGAAGAAAGTGTTGTGGTGAGCTTAACCAGTTATTTCAAAAAGGTGGAGATTTGGTATTTCTGCATGAAAGGTGTCATCTTTGAGGCATGCAAATATCCAGGAAGGTAAGTTTTCATTGTGATTGTTTCCATGCAAACTTGCACCAGCTTAGGGACATTTGTTTAGCTACAGCAATGCAAATTCTGGCACATAAAGTCATTTTGGTTTAGATTAGGTCAAAATAAACTATATTAAAAATTCCTCTTCACATCTGTGAGAACAGTTGTATTTAGACCATAATATTCTCAAGCATAAATAAACCAATCTTAAAAATATTGCATATAACATAAAAGATGTAATCTAAACAAAAAAGCCATATAACAAAATAGAAATTTCTAAAAATAGAGTATAAAATATTAACTTTAAAATCAATTAATAATTTATTCTAGAGATTACAGTATGTTGATCATCTACCTCTATATTTATGTCATCAACCAGACCTGAGTCATGTCAATTATACTACATTTTAAGACAAGAGAAAAGGAAAGAGGGGGGAAAAAAGAAGAAAAGGCTTTCATATGGAAGATTCAATTTACTTTGGGCTCTGTTGCCCCCAGAGACCAATTTAGAGAGGGTCCTGTGATAAATCCACCATGGAATGGCATGGCAAATTGCTGGGTTAATGAGGAGAGTTCAAGTAGGGAAATGAGAGGCGAGAGTAGAAAGGTCTTGATCATCAGTAAATGACTTGCTGCAGGGAGTATGATGTTAAAACTCAGAGAGTGAAATATACCTTTTTTTCTTGGATGATAAGCAGAGGATTGAATTCAGTTTTATTTCTATATTTCACCAAAGCTTCCCTGTCAAACAAATTCTTTTTATGTGTGCCTAGCAGTGTAGTTACAGTAGAGAAATTTCATGTGCAAAGGAGTGAAATACAGGCAGACCAGAGAGAAAATATATGAAGATTTTTAGGTAAGAA
>JAWWLZ010000094.1:32621552-32644487 GCA_035041345.1 Poliocrania exsul
CATGTCCACTGTGAAGGTGTCTCTAGAGGGGTAAAAGGGCATGAAGGTAATGATAGAATGGTGTTGGTACATACTGATAGTTAAATTAGCCAAAGCCAGACAAACAAAAGCCCTACATATTAATGAAAACATGCAGACCCTGTGCAAAGGACCTTGACATCACAGTGCAGTTCTCTTAGCAAATAGCGGGGAGTCCTTGAATTTGTGAAGCCTGATAAGCACGCAGCCATCGGCAACACAGATAGCAAGGCCTATAGCAGGCCACTCTTCCGCACTCCTGTTGTCATAAAAAATGCCAGCTAAAATAACCACTTGAATTATTTGAAATATATTGGTCCTGTGGGAAAAATAGGAAATGACCTATCATGCTTTCACTGCTTTTGAAAATTGATGCAGAAAGTTAGAAAGGGCTAGTGATTTTGTTTCAAAAGAAGAAGCAAATCTAGAGGATAAGTTCAGAAGCTTGTGCCAAATCCTCTCAATTTCACAGGTGATGAACCAGCTTCATGTCATATGGCCAGGTGAACGCTAGGTGGTACCTGACCAGAAAAACACTTTTCACCTTGTGGTCCCGATTTTGAGATGTGAGGGCAGCTTCAGACTCAAGAAGCTGGTGTGCAAAGGACAACTGGCTGTGTTTCATGCACAGGGACCAAAATTCTCAACATCAGAACCCCTATGGATAGTGCTTAGTGCCTTTGGACATGTGCCAGCAGCACTGGTTATTGCCGCCTATAAATTATCTTCTCCTCATTTAGGGAAAAGGGAATTTCTAAAATTCTAAATTTTTATGTCTCCAGACAAAAAAAGAAAATGGCAGTAACAGACATGTCTCCCTGAGCCTGCTTTTGGTGCTATCACCAAAGCTAAGCACTTTATTTGCCATGGGACTGTGAAAGGATATATGCTGAAAGCCATTGCTCTGCTTCAGAGAGAGCTATTTCCTTTTATCTTTCTTTATTTCCTCCATCTCCCATGGAGTGTATAAAGAAGTGATACTTTTATACTCCAAGTAAGATGTGTGTTTCCAGCTTCAGCTTCCAACTTCCATGCAGTGCACATCTCCTAGATACATGTGACATTTGTCTCTCTTCACTATCCGGAAGCATCTTCCAAAATGTCTCTGAAAACACATATGAGTTAAAAGAGTTTTCTTCTTGGTGTCACTTTTCTATTTGCTCACTTTCATTAAGAATCCAGACCCATCAAGTCCAGAATGAATCTAATTAAGAGTTGCAGTCGTTTGTTCATACACTAGGGTTTGCATGTCTTTTCCGGACTTGGGAACCAGAAAATGGGATCAAAGAAAGTAATTCCTCCTATGTTTTTAAAGAACATATGAAAGGTCAAGTCCTTGAATGAATGCCTCTACAAACTTCAATCTCTGATTAAGCACAGGAACAACAAAAGCCTGAAGGCAATTTTATCTGCTAATGAAAGATTAATTAAAAGTTATGAAAATGCTGCAGATTTAGTCTTTGACCTTTTGAATGCGCTAACAAGTCAGAATAACTGTGTAGAATCTTTGCAATAGACAACCAAAACAAATTATAAAAGCATCAAGCTTAAATTGGCAGTCTATCTGTCTGCAGCTAAAGCGGGTGCCATATTTGCTCAGCAAATTTTCTGCAAGAACTTCTTATTTCTGGCTGTAGCCTTTGAGCAGGAACTGCTACCAAAATGGAGGAACCTATTTCCTGGGGACTTTTCAAATGGTGTCCAAAGTATTGTACTGGTAGACATTAGGAACATGATAAATGTATGAGGTAAGGCCAAGTGTGGACTGGATTTTTTTTCTCAATTATAGTAACAAGCTTACTTTCAAGAGATGTAGTTCCACTTCCTAGGTTATTATCATAATCATCATTTTAATTGTTACTGCTGTTGTTTCTTAACTGTGCAGATTCACTGGCATGGTGAGGCATAGGAAGTGGACCAAGGACAGCTGCCCACTCTGTCAGTGTGTCCATGGGGTCCTTACAGTTTTCCTCATGGTCTTAGAGATACCAGTGGTGAGAGACACAGTACACTGCATATAATGGAAGTCCTTAAATCAGGACCCAGCTGTGCATTCTTGGTTTTCATGACTGCGTATCTCTGAGTCAATTCACCTGCCTTAAACAATGACATACTGTTTGTGGAGATCCTTTTCAGCTGCATCGAAGTGTTAAGTGGATTTAAATTCCTCCCATCCCCCTACTGCACTTGCCCATAACCAGGTGCCCCTGACACTGACTACCAGTATCATGGAAAATTATAATTGCTACAAAAATGGCACTTACCTCTCCCCACAGAAAAGAGAGTGGATGTGGCTTGGGGCAAATTAGAGGGGGGCAGATGGAGTTTAGGGATGTTGGGTGTGAGTGGCAGAAAGCTTCCTGGGGGTGTGAGGACAGGCTCTGCTAACCAGCACCAGTACCATTAAAGACCAGCCTGTAACTCCTTATCTTAGGTTTTACCATCTGCCAAATCTCTTCTACAATGGGAACAATGACATTTGACCCACCTTAGTAGTGGAGAGATTCTTGAAAAATATCTTCAGTCTCTCCTGCCCTACAGTGGTCTGCCCTTAGATTCACATTTGAGGCACATTCAGGGCACAAATTATGTAGTTTTTTTATATATTGTGGCAGCTTCAAAAGTAGAGGGTTTGAGGATTTTTAGTAGGTTGCTTTCACATTAAGTTCACTGTGAAGCTTGAAAGGTTTATATAAATAGTATTAGGAGTTTGTGGCTTTGCCCAAAGTTGAAAATTCCACTTTGATTGAAAGTAGGTGGAGAACATTCAATTTTCCTGTTTTCAGTAGAGAATAATTCTAATTTATCTGCCCTACCAGAAATTTAAGAATAAGATCTGATGACGGTATGTGTGTGTTCATACATGTACATATACATATGAAAAAGATACACACACACAGAAATACATGAGTACAAAATCAATTTTTATTTACTTTTGCACGTAGTGTATATATACACACAATATGCTAAAATGCAAAACCATTGATTTTCTATATCCAAACAAAATGATGTTGAAAAAATTTGAGTCATGAGCACCTATGTTGAACTTCTTTCAAAATTCTTAAATAAAAGTCCTCTAAATGCATGGACTTATCTATATGTGTGACAAAGAAGGCTCCTCTTTGTTAAACATTTACCATGTTAAGCTATTAATGCAAGAATTAAGCAAACAAAAACTCCTCAATTTTCTGATTACTAAATTTGCTCATTTACTTATTGGTTTTACCAGGTTAATTGGATTTCGTTAATCCTTCTAGAAATAATTTTTCTATCCGTGTTCCCTTGAGAATGTTTTTATCTTAGGGTCTCTTCTCAGTTACACTTTAATTTCAGCTAAGCTAGAATTTTTTTATGAAAAGTATTAACACCTTGAAATAAAGATGTCTTTATTCTCAATGTGCACCCTTAGCCTTTTCAGTTCAGGTAAGTAAATAACAGATCAAATTGTCTACTTTCTACTTTAAAGATTTTCATTTGAAACTAAAAATGGGGCAGGAAGAATCACAAAATTCAATCTCATTTCCACTCTTCATATGTTTTGGGTTTTTTTTCCTCTAGGGAAGATTTTGGGACTATTGCAGAGCAGATTTATACCTATTCCCATCATAACAGGGCTAGCACATCATTGAAGCCAAATGCCAAAATACATATTCAATGTGAAGTTTATTATAATTTATTTATTAAGTCTAATGTCTTTAAATCTAGCACCAATTGAATTAAGACCCAATTCATCAGTCTTGGAAAGCTGGTTGTGATACACAGATCACTGCAGTAGGTTTCATTGTATTAATATTTATATAAAGCACACACAACACCTTTGGGTCCTGGTTGTTTCATTAATTCTCAACATATTTAGTTACAGATTACTTTACTATCAAGAACACTTTTTGTTTTTTTGTTGGGTTTGTTGTTTTGAAAACCAAGGGGTCTTTGCCAATCCTAGCACAAGAAGTTCAGGGTATCCTATATGGTACCATATCTCACAATACTACACACAACAGAGCTCCATGTTCTCCAGTGTCACAGTCAATGAGGTGGATGTATGAAAAACAACATATGGTCATACCCAGGTAGGATTCCTGCACAAGCAATAGTTTCTCTTTCATAAGTCTTCCCTACACTGGGAATTTTAGTCACATAACTGCTCTTGTACAGACCACCAGTAACGCATATTTAGTCTACAGCAGGGTAAATGGATTCAGGTGCAGTTCTATCCAGCACTGCAGTAGTCATTTTATTCTAAGGTAGACTGAAGAAATCCTGCTTAAAACATGTTTAGTCATCATGATGGAGCTGATGTAAATGAGATAAAAAATGTCTTAGCCAATATTGTCTGGTTCCCCACAGGGCTTAAGAGTTTTTGTCTTTTCCTCCAATATGGCAACTGCTCAAAATACTTCCGTTCTTTCAAGAAAAGACAAAGAAGTCATCAAGAGTTCAGAAATGGATTCCTCTCTCTCCAGCCCAGGCTAATCTGGGACAAAAAAGTTCTTTGTTTATGTGGGACAATCACTATTTGTTAGCTTTTCAGAAGCAATGTATACAGCTGCACTCTGCCAAAAATACACTTTGCCAACAATGTCTGGCTCTATGCTTCCCATCCCCAGCCACACAAACATGTAGCAATACCCCTAGTCATACTGATCTAATAACTGATTTACATTGCTTCAGGCTAAAAAAAACCCAGCACTCCATAAGGCATCCCATGAAATTCTAGCTGGCCATCCACACCTTACCTTGTTATAAGACAGCAAACCCTGACGTGTATTTAAGAAAACAGAAGAAAGTTGCATTAATCCTTTTTAGCCCTTTTTTTTCTTTCTTTCCAGTACGGTTCAAGTATTTAAGGGGTTAGGTTACATTTAATGTATACTTTTTCTTATCTTTGTACAAATAAATGAAAATGAGAAAAGAACTAGAACACCAATTCTCCACTCAGTGTTCATTAGATGTAAATGTGGGAAGAGCAGTATAATGGAGTCAATTTCTTATATTTCTCTCATCACAAAAGGTCAATCAGAGTTACCAGAAAGTAAAAATGCTACTTAACTTAGTCACAGTTAAATTAGAATAAACACATTATCACACTATACACAGTATCCCATCATGGAAGTGATCATTAGTTTTTATCAGACAACAGAAAAGGATGGAACAGGACTGCAAAGGATTAGGGAAGTATCAGTAAAAGAGCACATAATGCAGTTCAGCCTTTCTCATGAAATCTATTACTTACAACTTGTAGTCATTAACATTTCAATTACCAAGATGAGTTTTCTTATTCTTTCAAAACACATCTATTTTTCTATTCATTATTTTAATTATTAGTTATATTGAAATATGGTGAAATTTTTCTGTTTCTAGTATTAATTTTTTTTCTCTGAACTTCTTTATGGAACTGTGAGAAAAGACAGATTTCCCCACAACAGTCATAATGAAAGGCTTGTCTCCTCAGCTGAAAACCTATCCTCCTTTTCTCTCTTGGAAGCACTGAGCCCATTTTGCCTGTGGAACTTATCATTCTCCTGCACAATGTTAGACAAATAACTGGCTCAGATCTGGGTTTGGACTACAGATACATTTGTGTGCATCTTGCCAATGACCCAGACATATGTGGCCCCTGCATTCTCTAGCAGGTAATGTTACCATAATGTTCACCCACAAAGGTATCCTGAAGCTCCTGGTTTGCTCATTGAGCCTGGAACAGACAGACCACTAAATTGTCTTGGTAAAATTAGAGCCTTTGTAAGACACCAAATAGCTCAGAGCATTGTCTGCTGAGACACATCAGAGACACAGCCTCTGGTTAGGAGGGCAGTGCTGGCAGCTGTACACAAGAGCTGTGTGCTTCTGGTGTGCACAGGGAGTTTACATCTCCTGGACAAACATAGGAATGGCTGCCAGGAAGCCATGAAAAACCTCAGCAGGGACTAAATTTTTCTGTCTGACTTAGGCTCTTCTCCCAGTGTTTTGAAAACATGGATTTGTGAGAGAACATACACTGGATCTCTGACCAAAAAAACCCTATTGAGATAACATCTCTTTTATCTGACATACCAGGAACAGCAGAAATTTCAAAAATATTGCCACCACCGACAAAATCTGTGATGTTTTCTTCTGTGAAAAGGGGTCATGAACTCACAGGTTTCTGTTTTCTTGATGTCCTTTGTGAACATTTAAAACAATCATGAAAGTTATTTGACAAGCCACCCTTATGAGTGAGGTTTCCTATCCAATTTTTATTGTGCAGTTAACAGCTGACAAGTGTTGCAGCCATCACATTTCAAGCCCCCATCTTTTGAAATGCCCATCTATGAAGAGGGAAGCTAATTCCCTGTGCCAGGATATACTTACCCTTTGTCTTTCCCTTTGTGTATCTACATGTCTGGTTTAAGACTTTACTTGCATATTGCTGCAGTGAAGGTCAAGCAGGATTTTATGATTGGTCTAAAAACCACAGCCCAGCATCACAAAATTTCCTTCTTCAAAACTCCTTGTCCTTCAGCAGGACTTTTCATGTCCTTCAGCAAGAATTCTGAAAAATACACACTTGCAAGTTTAGACCCCAATAAATGGTACTGTCATTATTATTTATGCCATATCTTCACTGTTGGACACTGCAATAGCCAGAATGAACAGATGCTTGGGAAATTATTCAGTGGCATATGGCTGACCTTGCCTTCTCATAGAAGGTTCGAAACACTGCTTATATTTCTTTTCTATATAATTGCAAAAAACTATTTCATGTTTGCTCATGCTTGCTGAGAATAAGGAGGGCAATAAATCTGGATTACAGAGGAACATGAATACAGCTTACAGAACAGTGTGATTTAAAGGAAATGACTTATCATTTGACTTGAAATTACATTATTGTAACATTTTAGAGGCTTGAGAGAGCAATCACAGAAGAAATGTTTCTGTAGCACTACAGAAACACAAATTTTTTCAGAAAACTAAAACTAAAACCAAAACAATGTTCCTGAAAATCTGGCCATCAAACTATTGCATATGTTTTAAATCACCTCTTAAAATCTATTTCTTATGATTGAACTGAGTCCCATGGATCACCTTGCATAATATATCAACTGTGACTAGATGAGAACTATTTCAGCTTTAAACATGGGCAAGACAGTGAAATTACAAAATATAATACAAAAATCTATTCAGAGAAATAGTAATAACCTATGCCGCTGGTATGCAGTTTTTTGACACACATCTTTGTCTTCATAGACATAAGACAAAATGGATTACTTCTCAATCACAGAAGTGGCACTATTTTTATGCCAATTATCTTTGATTTATGGTCTTTATCATTAAGTCATTCACCAATTTTCTGTTCTTCTGTCAAGCTTTGGTCATTCTATCAAGGAGTAGATACAGATTTTGTGACTTAGATCCGAAGTTACAAGAGAATAATTGACAAATTGAAACTAATAACAGCAATATTTCATATATAAAGGGCTAAAAATTATTCACACAAACTGTTTGGATCTTCTCTTAAAAGAATTAGCAACATAGTTGGCCACTTTTTCAGAGTCTTATTTCTGTCAAAAATTAGGGCATCCTGAGATGGTATCCTGAGTGACTATGAAATGTAAAGGTTGCCAGCTGTAGTGACGTCAAAGAGCTCTTTCCCTGCCTGTAAATTGCCACTAGAAATGTACTGTCACAAACCACAATGCTACAAGCATGTGTTGGCATTTCTGTGGTCAAGACCTTATATAACCACATATTGGTTTTCAACACCTGCACTATTAACAAGCATTTGAGTCCTTGCCGGCTCAGTCCCTGAGGACAGCAATGCAGTCTTATGACCTGTTAACCATGAGGATTCATTTCTGTTGTCATGTTTTACTATAATTAAAACTGCCTGTTCAGTCATTTATAGTAAGCCTGAAAACCCAACTCTAAACAGAGAAGGGAATGTAGACTTTCCAAGACACTCATGGGCTACTGAGGATATATAAATAAAACACTCCCTTCACTTTTTCCACTTTCATAGTTTTGTTTTCTTCCATGTCTCTGTCCCATGTTCTTCTATCCCTACTGTTCAGATACCATCCAGCATGTATAGCTTTCTAACCTTGTTTCCAAACCCTAGAAACTCCTCTTCTAAAGAAAGAAAATGAGGATGAGTATCTCCTGCCTGTGGTGGGAAGTGATACAGGATTTGCAGCGGTCCAGGAAATTCACGAGGTAGTTTCCCATTTTTTAAAGATTTATATCAAATTCATTGGCATGTTCACATAGTACCATGTGTTAAATCTAGACCTGAATAATGAATTTCAATTATAATAAAATATGTTGTTAGATCCACCTGGTTCTATAGATTTAGGGGTGGGTCTTTAAGAAGCTATTGTTTGCACAGCAGAGATCTGGTAGAGATTAATTTACCAAAAAACCCCAAACCAAAACAAAACAACAAAACAAACAAACAAAAACAAACAAAAACAAAAAACCACTCAAGGTGAAAAATTAAAGCAAAATAAAAATGGCATAGACAAGATGAATTGTAGACTTGTGGACATCAAACAGATAACAAAACTATCACAAAACACATGCAAAATGTGCAGATTTTGTCTGGAATTAAGTGAGGTGCCATCAGGAATTTTTAACAGGTGAAGTGAATGCCTTTCACTGGGTTATTTGAAATAAGATCATTAAGACTGTCTGAAAATAAAGAAAAGCAAGAAAAAAGTGAGTACAAATGTGAGAACACACTAAGAAAAACACACATAAGAAACCAGCAACTTCTTATGGTATGTCTGTAGAAGATATAGAGTGATAATAATACATCTGTAGAAGATATAGGGTGATAATAATATATCTGTTCTTCCATTCCCTGACTTTTGTCAGTAGAACAGAATAAGGTTGCTCATATAATACACAGAGCCATTTTCTAAAATACACATTAAATGTAGTGAAGACAGTCAAATATGATGCTGGAAGGGTTTGGGGTTTTCTTCTCTCTAAAAGAGATTATCAGCATCTAATTATGGCAATTCAGAAAATAGTAGGTTGAATGAGATTAAAAGATAGAAAAAGAAATGGAGGAAAAAGTTACTACTCACTGATGAAACAGTCACATCAGCCTTGTTTACAGGGCTACTGAGCTTTCATGGCAAGAGCAAAATGTTAAAGATTTCTGATGCTTCCTGATTTTTCCTGCATTAGAAACACCACACCAGATTTAATGCCAGTATTTGTTCATGCCCAGGAGTGGCTAAAGGAAAACATACAGAAATGATAAAGGAGATGTGAAGGAAGTAACTTGGCAAAAGTTTCTTTCTCAGTCTCCAGCAGAAATATAGGATAGGGCAGGTTCACTGCAATTATTTAATAAATGAATTCCTGGATCAGCCATAGAGTTGCTTTGAACAAATCACTTTAGTCCTCAAAGTCTCATTCTTCCCATCTACAGAATGAAAACATTAACACTTATATTCCAAAGAAAATGCTGAGAAGCCTGTTCGGTAAAACCTCTGTATTTAAGCAAAGAATCCTCATGCTTTCACTACTGTTGTGTTGCTCTTGCTTTCTCCAAATTTCTGGAAAAATAATCAGATCTCTTCTGATATGACCTCAGCAGTGTTACATCTTTTTTTTAGCTTCATTGCTTGAGTTGTGACTGTAAAGGGCAAGTTTTGACTTGATGTACATGTCCTAGTTCAGCAGGTAGGACCAATTTATCACTGTGTGGGTGTGACCAAAACTGTGTATTCTAAACCCTCTATTCATTTCCCATGAACTGTTAACAATGGACCATTTGCAGCAGCTGCCCAGGGCACACCTGAACCCTCAGGCTGTGAACTGAGTGTGAAAGACACCTGTGAGATAAGAGGTGTGATAACTCCCTTCCAGGAAGTCATTAGCACCTTCACACCCAGCCTGAGGGGCCATGTCTGCTAATGGACCATCAATGATTCCAAATACCCCATGACTCACAGACTGAGATTACTCATTGTGTAATTCCCCACCCTGGGGGAGGTACTTGGCAGTCCCACCTGGACCTGAGCGGATATATCTTGGGGGTTTGCAGACCTGGGGACCCCCATTCATCAGACCCTGAGGAGGACCAGAATCTCAACAGGAGGAGTCCACCACTCAACCAAACTGTGACTGTCATCTGCATCAACAGGTTTCTCACTTCTTTTTACTTTGGACTCAGAGGAACCACGCGGGCCTCAGCACAGGGGCCAATGAACACCATTGTGTTTGTGCCCCAGGGTTCTGGGTTATACTTCTGGGTTTTGTGGTTAAAACCAATTTCTCTTTGTATCATTGCATTTATTGTAATATTTTTCATTAAATTGTAACTGTGACTTATAATTGCTTTTGTGTTGGGTTCGTTTCTCCTGCTGGTTTACCTTTAAACCAGCACAGTACAGTACTGTGCTTCCCAGGCCAGTTGGCTTTATGTGCTCTTTTCTTTTTATATTCTTTCGATGCTGACAATTTCACAGGGGAGTTTTGGTGAATTTCTTCACATACAGCTTGCAATTAAGTAGTGTGGTAATCACTGTCCTACAATGGAATAAAATTACAATAAAAGTAATGTCAGTGCCAAGTTTACTTAGTGAAAAATCAAAATCACTATTTTACAATAAAATAAATATATGTGCTATGCATTGTAGTTGATAAACAAGCACAAATCCAGTGCTTTTTCAATGGGAGCAAAAGGTGAATTTACTTCTTTCTTTTTTTCTGGTCAAGAATTCCTTATTTATAAGTTTCAGAAACTGACATCCATGTCCTTACAGGAAACACTTCAAGACACAGCTTGACTGAAAGAAAAACAATAGCTAAGAAATTGTGTGATGGTCTACATTTTACTAGTGATGAAAAAAAAAAAAGGAGGAAGAAAATCTCTTTTACTGTAAAGGAATTATGCATTTCCTATATTTATGTCTGCTTAGATATGAGAGAAGATGTGTCTCTGTCATGTACTGGGGTAATTTTCCGTTGACTTAGTGCAGTTTAAATTTGACACCTTTTCTTGTTCTTGTTTATATAAGACATGAAAAATGACATGTTTTTCAACAAATTAATAACTGAGAGACCAAACTAATAACAAATAGCTTATAAATTAAAATGCCAAGCAAACTAAGGCAATATTTGATAAATGTCTATGTTTTTTCTGAGGATTATGCTTTAATGTCATTCTAATAGCTTCATTATAAAGAACAATTACTGATTTTAAAGTACGCTGGACAGAACATAACTACACTCAGATCTAATTTTAAATTAACCTGCATGTAATATCTCAACAGAAATATATTTCTTAACCAAACATATTGAAATAAATTAGAAGTTGGTGTTTTGTTTTCCTCTTTTCCACCAATATAGCTATCAATTTAATTTGCTTTGATTTTTTTTTCATGTTTTTTCCCAACTGTGCTTTCCAGTATACTTGGAAACTTTCCCTTCTAGGACAGTATGACCACATCTATAGAAATTAGTTTGAAAAACTGACAGTCATTGCCACCTGAGGAGTTCTTATGTTTGTGGGAAATACATTTTCTAAAAAATTTCTTCTAATTATTATTTCCCTTCTTTTGCTGATTTTTTTTTCTTCCCTCTCAATGAAATTTTAAGGAAATGGATTATTTTAAATAGCCATAGGGTATCCAAAATGAAGCACTAGGTTTAGGACTCGGGAGCAATTTAATAAATCTGGTGAAGTTTAAGTAATTTTCACTCACCTGCTGACATAATGAAGGAAGCTCCTTGAACTATCTGTCCAGGATCCTGGATTTCCCAAAGTCTAAAGCCAGCAGGGGCTGAGATATATTTTTCTAGTTACCAAAATATCTTTATTTCTCAAAAAAACTTGCTTTTCCAAATCACTTGTCCTATGGTCCTGAAGACATAATTTCTCACTAGCAATTTGTGCCTTGAAAGAGAATCAGTGGATGGTAACACTTAAATATGTTGCTGTACATTTTGGAAAACATGCACAACTGTGATATAACTGATTTAATCTTTATTATCAGTCTTTAGGCTACCACTTAAAATAAAGATACTTTGGCAACAGGGCCTCACTGCACAGAACCCAGCGTAGCAAACACTCTTACCCATAGCCTTTTCTATTCCTATAAACATCTGTCACCATGATGGATGTTTGTTGTTTTTAAATGTTAGTGAACAGTTTTATTTCTTCCACCTTCAGGTGATGGTTTTCTCATTTAAAAAATACTTGTTACTTTCACCATTTCGTTCAAATTCCTGGAATTAAGTACTGCTTTGAAGTAAATTATAACTGGGATAAAAGGCAAACATTTGAATAGAGAAACATGGCGTGTAGTTCATCAGTGTGACCAGAGAGAGCAAATAAGAGCACTAGGGAAAGACTTATGTTCTCCTTTGTGTATGAGATTATCAGTAGATGGTTAGAGTCCACTGATACAGTGGAGGGGTTCCTGCTTTGAGGAGCGAGGCTAGGAGAGCCACACTAGGAGCTCCCTAGGGTCAGGCTCCTTCGAAGCTGGGGTAGGCTCTTCCTGCTCCCGGCCCAGCGACCACCCTGGACGGAGTAAATCCACAGCAGCCAGGAGTCCACGAGGAAAAGCAAGCTTTATTGGGGTGCACCGGCTTATAAAGGGTAGCATGGGACTTTCAAGAACTGGGGCAGAGATATGGGAGGA
Source organism: Poliocrania exsul (assembly GCA_035041345.1). Lineage (NCBI taxonomy): Eukaryota > Metazoa > Chordata > Aves > Passeriformes > Thamnophilidae > Poliocrania > Poliocrania exsul. Next base: position 32,634,212 of record JAWWLZ010000094.1, read on the forward strand.
GCGACACATCTCATTGAGTATATGCAAAGTGATAGGCGGGGTAAGAAGGGGGAGCATAGGAGGGACCAATGGGAGAACAGGGTTTGAACATAACCATATAGGGAAACTGGTGCACTGCACCAAACTGGGACCAATCAGGAATAAGTTGGTGGGAAAATGTCCTAGGGGGTTATGGGAAGAAGAAACTTGGATAGGAATGACTAAGGGAAAATTGACCAGGGTAGACATATTGGGTATATAACATTTAAACTGGGGAAACATCAATATAACTTCTAAAACCCCCATAGTCCTGGTTCAACTGCTGCATAGGCTCCCCAGGGTCTTGGATCTCCGTGTCTTCATCCACCCAACGTTTATAATATCGTTGCCATTTGATGAATTCCTCGTCTTTCTGGTCTCCTCCGACATGACATAACACACATTGTATTAGCAGGTTTTGGGTTCAGTGAGCCGGCCCTGTGACAGTCCTCAGCATTCCTCTTGTCAAGCTGTCAGAGAAGTTTCTCATGAGAACTCTCACCAAACCCCTTCCACCAAAATATCTGTATGAGCAGGGACCTTCTCTTCTCACTCTTTAAACCCTCTGGAGTGTGTTGAATGTAGAGCTCAGGTACTTCCTTCAGCAGAAAAGCAGGTAGCTGCCAGCATAGGAGAGGTGGTTAGTAGCTGAGGTAGGATGGTGGCGGCCATTGTCTCAGCCTATGCAGCTACATCCAGGCTGTGGAAGTGTTGCATGTTCATAATGAGGTGTCAAAAAGACAGCTGACATTGATGTACAGCGTTAAATAAAATCAGAAGGGAGCAATGTAGTAAAAGCTAGGCCTAAGAGCCATTGAATATGTTAGGAAGAAGCTCTAGAATGAAACATATTAAGATTTTAAGGTGAGCCAAAACAAAGGCATGCCACAAAATTCAGCAAATCATCTGCTGGCAGCAAAATGCTATTTAACTCAAGATACCTACTGCTTTTTAGAAAGTAAGAGTGCCACCATGACATGCCTTTCTCTGGTCTTGCCATAGAGGATGAAGGAATTCTTGTCCCTTATAAATGGTCAGAAAATGAGCTTTGCTTCCACCAGAAATTTCAACATTGCAGTGTCTACTTTTTAAATATTTAAGACCCAGGCACCCAGACAGTGTCCACTAAGACTGGTCTCATTTTCAAGAAGTATTCACCAGGTCTCATAAAGAAGCCATGCAAATTATGGCAACAGAAAGAGCAACTGTATAGCTGTAAAATACCACTATAGAAAGTACAGGAGCTTTGCTTACATGAAACAGGGTAGGTAAAAGTCTATGGCCAGGGTCCAAGGCCTGACAATGTGACCATAATCTTTAGAACTTTGCATGAGTGTGATTTTTCAAAATGTACCCGCTCACAAGCAGGGACCTACCCAACTGAAAGGGTAAAATAAAACCTGGAGAGAAGTCCTTCAGCACACCGGATTGTTAATCAATAACTTTACAAGGGGGCTGGTGGGATAGTTGCTTGAAATGACAAGACTCTTTGTAACAACCATGTAACAGTAGGTATAGGAATAGGTAACTGAATGTATATTTGATAAGACCACTACAAACCAAACTTTGTACCAACTCGTGAAGAATGTATGTGATAAATAAATTCAGGACTTGTTTGTTAAAGTGTATAAAAAACCCTGGAATTTTGACACATGTCAGACGTGTACATGGAGGTGCTAACCCCTATGTGTGCCCCAGCTGAACAAAGGTGTGCTTTACTATACAGTGTGTACTGTGTAGTGGACTCCTTTGAATCATACAAGGGCTGCTTTTTGGAAGTGTTGAGTTTTCCCCAGACCCAGGCATTTCAGAGTCTTGTTTGTGTTTGCTCTTACTGTTGCCAGACTCATCATGTTAGATCAGAGATTTTCTTCATCAAATCTTGTATGAGGGCTAAAGAACAACAGTCATTTTAAAAAGTGCATATTACACCTGCTTAATTGTGAAATACTGAACACAGTAAAATACCTGAATTGCTGCTCATTCCATTATTGACTATTATGCCTCATGGGATGAATTTTAGCTCCTTTACTTTAGCCTATTTGTCATTAAAAAACCAACCACACAAACAAAAACCCCTCTCATTAAAGCAAGCAAATATAGGGATATTGAAGCCTAAAAATCATAAATGGGAAAGATTAATGAGGTCATTTAATACATTTCTCTGCCATTTTACTCTGATTCCTCAGAGCACTTGAAGGTGCTTTGCCCAGTCTAATTTAAAACGTCTGAGGCAAACGGGGTTTTGGTCCTAGGACTCCATAAGAAAGGAAATACTTTCTAGAAAAGAAGAAATATTGTGGTTTTATATATTTACATGTGAATTAGCTCAGTTTACTATTGGAAAAAAAAAGTGCCTTGACACCTTGAAAATAGAAACATATTGCTACCGGTAGCAATTTACTGTACATTTTTTGATTTAAGTTAATTCTGTGGATCCACTTTTTTAGCCCATAACAAACAGTAATTCAAACAAGTTGCTTATACTCTCACACTGGTGCTTGAAACCAACGGGCACTTTTGAAGGGAACCCTTCCAGGTAAGGGTAAACAAATGATATGTTCCAACAGTCCACTAAATGCACATCAACCAACCCCTAAGAGTAAGGACTGATTTTGCTGAATTCTCTGATGTAAAAGTTAGTTTTTGTCCTGAACACCTTGGTGCTCTGGTGATATAAGTGCAATATGACAAATTACTACAGGAGCAATTCAAAGGAATGACTCAGTATAATGAGTAATACAGAGTTGCTAATATCTCATTCGTTTATTAGAAAGTACTTAAAATGTAAATGTACATGTGCATAAATTGATTTCCTAAATTGTTATCAGAACATTAAAAGGTTGCAAATACTATGAATCAAAGCTGGTTTAAACTTCCATAGAGTACTAACAGAAATTCTTTCTTTTCTTTTCTTTTTTTTGTGGTAGATGAGCTAATGAATTAAAAATACAAGGAAAATGCTGTTCTACTTCCTTAGCAAGTCACAAGATAATTAGTAGATCTGAACATGGTAGTATGAATAAAACATCAGCTTGCAGTTCTTGTATACAATTCCTTTCTCACTGTCAGCTGAAGTACATTGACTATTTTTCCAGGTTTAATGGGTATAATAATCTGCTTCTCAGTTTTGCAGAGTTATTCAGCTATTAAGAATGTATTTTGTTCAAACTTGGTACTTTGATACATCTTCCCAGGCAAGCATTTCCAAGTCCCTTTTCTTTATAATAGTGAAGTCAGTTTTTCAGTTCCAGTAATGCAATTCCACAGTGCAAAGGACTAACCTGCTGTAAACTCGGATTGCAAAATCAGAGTAGTTCAAAAGATTCAGACAGGCTAATTCTGCGCTACTAGATTTTGTATTGGTTCCCCAATGTCTGTTCATGCCAAATTTCAATTAGCCTTTTCATAAATATTTATTTTACAGTATTACAACTTTTTCACTCCTCTCTGGACCTTCTAAATTCCCTTTCATAGGGTGCCTGTGTTGTCTTCCATTCTGAACTTTTTCTGTGCCTAAAGATTTGCTTAATATTTCTTAGTCTTACAAGTCTTTCTTTAAATCATAGATTGATGTAGTATTACACTATGTCTTAGTTTTCAAGATACCAGGCTTCTCCAGTTGTTTTTCTTATACCATAATTTTACATTCCTTCAGCAAGCTTATGCAGGACCATTGACATATTGCAGCTAACCTCACTAGAGATATATACTTTCTGGTCTGGAGCAACACAGAGGAAACCACATCACATTATCTAGCATGATGTCTGTTTACATGAGCTCAGAGATATCATGCAGGACCAAGTGGATGATTTTCACCTTGTCCCCTACTTTTGCAGTCTCTGTGGCATGTTCTCCTGTGAACGACCCATACTATGTCTCCATTTCTGGTGCACAGAGAGCATTCAAATTGACTCTACCATTTGCAGCATTATTCCCTTACACACCAAAGAAGGTAGTAAGAACCCTTACATCCTGTGGGCTGTTTATCTGTCTAGTTGCATCATCCTGATTTTCAAACCTAAGGAAGCTTGACCCTTCTGGTCAAAGCCAGACAACTAAAGACACATCCACACAGTATAGGTGAAAGTGTGGAAGAAAAGAAATTCAGAACATGGCAGTAAGACAAGATTCATCAAGTGAACACTACAGAGAAGAAATGTCTTGAATAAGTAGTTGGTGGCTGCTTTTGCTGAGTAGCAAAGCTAGAATGGTGAGACTGTAAAAATTTCCCAGACCATAAAAAGACTGCAGTACCATCTACACTTCATCGTCACCTCCCACATTGTCTTATTTCATGCACCTTGCATTTATAACACACCCCTTTCATGAGGGAGCCTACCACATGTGCTGCAGGCCCTGCAAGCTGGCAGTAGCTTAGTGTCAGTGAAAACCAGGAATCAGATGCTGTAGCACAATTGAGTCTTCATTCCTTTTGATGTGTTCCCCTCATGCTTCAAAATAATGTACAATAGACAAAATACAAACAGTCCTGATAAGACTATACAGACCTCACTGCAGTTAAGTGTCCACTGAAATCTTCAATGGACTTTAACAAATAAATTCTCTTCCTTTCAATGAAGGATAAGTTTTGGTTACCTCATGCAAACAAGCATCTTACTGAGAGCAACAACATAGCAAGAGAAGTCTAGCAGTGTAAAATTCACTATAAACCATTTGTGTAAGTAGAAATAACTTAGAAATAGGTTAGGGCAGAGAAACTTATGATTATTTAAGTAGTCCTTGGATAATCCCATCAGTTATTGTTTTCCAATCACAGTTTGACTGGCAGTACATTGCCAGGAGTCATTGCTGTCAGATTACAATAGTAAGGGTAACTGGCACCTCCATGCTCTGTGACATCATTTGATGCTCATCTGCATCAAATTAACCATGGTGCTAATCTCTAGATGTTACCTTCCCCAGCCTCAAGTTCTCCCCTCTTTGACAATCTTCTCACATTACAACACAATCCATGTGTTCTTGTCATGAGCTCAGACAGTACAGGGAAAATTGCTTATACCCATTTTCTGAAGTTTCCTTTTTTCTTTTTAATTTAACAAGGAGTGACATGATTATGGAGGAGGAATCCTCTCCTCTGGTCTTGGTAAACATTTTGGTTTCCCTCAAACTAAGACAGAACTCAACCGTAGGTCAAGCAGTCTTCCTTACTTATTCCTGACTTTAGTGATGGTATTCCATTGTCTTTGATATGCCTATAATGCTATCATCCATGGAGTTGAATGTGTGGAAATTTTTCAGTAGAAACAAACACCAGGCTTCCCTATGACAGAGGAATGGTCCAGGAACCAAACGTGACCACAGTACAGGCAGTGCCTTCACCAAAAGGAAGTAGTTATCCTGTTGTGGGATCTTGGAATAGCAGGCCAATCAGGGTCCTACATGAGACACTGGTAATAGCATTCATTGGCAGCCCCAGAAAGGCCAAGGGCATAAAACAGATCTAGAACACATCCAGGAGACAGACCTGGAGACAAATTACCTAACATGCTGTTAACTACTTTTGCTAGATACCTCTTCTGTCATGTAGGTCTGACATCTGTCCAGGACAGGTGAGAGACTGGGCTGGGTATGTGAATTTGTCAGATAGAGCTCAGGAACCAGATTCTTGGGCCTGAGCTGTAACAGGGTACATGGCAGAGGTGTGGTTCCTGGTGAGAGTGGGCTTGTCTCTGAAGGCCTTTTGAGGTTCTCCAGACCCTGATAGTAATGTGGTAAGGAAACCCTCTAAAATACTCTCATAAGCACCAAGGTTCACAGCCACATTCTGCTTCACATAAAGCAAAAAAAAGCTCCAAATAAATGGTGATATCTGTACCAACTAGCAAAAAATACAAGGTGATGAAAAGGTAGTGTTAAAGGTTCAAATAAAAGTGAATTACTGCAATACAACTTCCAAACCACAATCAATTATACCAAAGCTTATGTCAGTGCAAGACAATATTACCTGAGACTTATTAACAGAACTAAATCATTACAAATGAGGAAAAACAACTGTCAGAAACTTAACAAGAGAGGTACACTGTACACTTGTAAAATTCTTAGATGAAACTGTCAGACTGTAAAATTACTTACTTTATAAAGTTGAAATAATTTACTCAAAATATTGATTTGTCTGGCAAGTCAATAGAGAAAATCTCTGCTTCTTCTAAACTCACATAAATTATTGCAATTGACTCTGTACTACAAGAAGGCTGTAGTAGACTATACTGTTATCTCTAAGTAGCACCAGACACCTACTACGGTGATCAGCCTTGCTTCCAAGTCTCAGTCTGTTTATTTACAAAGATCAAAGAGCTCTGAATATTTCTCTTTGCCTTGTTGTAGTCTTGTCCTCTGTCTAGTGTTTCTTATGCTTTCTTGCCACTAGGCACCACTGACACTACTCAGTGGAACCACATGTGAGTTCTCAGACACATAAAGCTCAGTTTCAACACAAGAACACAAGCACGATTTCAAGCCCTGTTTTATGTCTGGCCTGCAGTGAAATTCAGATTTTACAAAAGAAATTCTCAGTAACTTACTTGCCAAGACAAAAACATGCCTTAGAATACCTAGTAGCCAAAATGTGAGGCAATATATTCAATAATCTGGGAAAGTGGAAAAATACATCTCTGAGACATACAAAAGATCAAGCAAGCATGGGCACTCTCAAGCCCAGAGTTTTGCATTATTTATGTGAAGTCGAGAAGCTTCCAAAAGAGAACATGTAAGAGTCTGACACCAACAGCAGCAACTTGAGCATTTGTCCAGCATCCAGGATCAGCAATCAGTCAAAGCAGTCTGTCCTGGAACAGTCAATTATTGACCTCATGTTACGTTTCATGGCTACCTTCCACTAACAGTAGCAGTGCTGAGTGTCTTATTGAATGATTAGTGGAAAAATTGATTTTGCTGTTCATCTAAACTAACCATGGATTCTCTAGGGATACTTAATGGCACACTAAAATATCCCTCTCTTTCTTTTGCCATCTACTAACCATATCCAGCAGACAATATGTAACTGTTCTCCTTGTGGTAAGAGATAGAGCAGACTTCATTGTCTCTTCTTTACTGTCTTCTCCTCTTCCCTACAGAGGAACCAGCTTTTCTCTCTGATGGTCCCATCAAGGGTTATCTATTTAAACTCAGAACTGGTTAAAATCAGCTAACATTTTTTAGTGAAAGCTTCCTAACTGCAACTTTTAAAAAAGGAATTAATTCAGATGGGTCCATCTTACTATTGTTTTGAGCAGTAGCATTTGGCACAAAATGAAGCAATGAGTTAAAGAAATTTCCTGGAGGGCCCAAATGTTGTCATAAGCATAGCAGACTGAACTTCAAAGAGAAAAGAAACAAATTATCTGAAGGACTGAAATACAGAAAGTTATACTAAAGTCAGGTTGTGAACTTAGGATCTAATGAAAATTTCTGTTTTAGGTTGGAGCTTATAAGTTGGAAAAATAAGAGGAGAACTAGGCAGGTGCATGAATCCATTAGAAAGTTGTTATGAGCATTGTACTTCCCTGGAAAAGACAAATATTTCTCTAGATTATTATATCCAAAGAAAATAGAGAAGCATATAAGGGACTAATACTCAACTGGAATGTGACATGCAGTTCTCATTGCCTGTGTACAATGACAACACAGAGAAGGGTCATGAGACCTATCAAGAAAATGAGTATGAGAAGAATCCAAAGACATCAAACAACCTAACATCAAAACAAGGAAGGAGACAGGAGGTGTCTCATGCCATACATACCCTGGTGACAAGGGAAAGGTAACTTGTCTCTTGAATGCATTTAGGTCATAAATTAAAAGAAAATTGACAGTACTTAGGACAGAAAATTCTGGAGCAACCTTTCACTGAAAATACCTTAGTAAGAAAAATGATTAATTTCAAGATGGAACTTGCCAAACTTTTGGAAGGGTTATGCAGCCAGGTTGCAAATAATAGTTGAAAGTAGGAGGTCTGTCACTGTCTGCTCTCCTTCTGTCTGAGTAAGTAGCACCTTACTTGCCTGCGTTTTTCTGTTCACCCAGGGGTACCAGTGGAGGGAGGAAGACTATGTCCAAGAAGTAGAAGTGCTAAATTCTGTAACAAATTATATATGCTATATTTCAGCTCACAGCTCTCTGAATTCAGATTCCTGCACTATTCAATGTATTAACAGCTTAGCTGGAATCCTGTCATGTAGCCTAACAGGTGCTTTTACAGAGCACTTTGAAAGGAGTGAAAAAGAAATCTGTTTATCTGTCAGTCACTCAGTAGCACAATTCTGAGACAAGCCGTGTTATTCAATATGTTCTTTTCAGATCTGTCCTTTTTCTTGGAGTGGAGAGTGCTGAATTCTTGCAAGTCACATGGATGTTATATTACAGTGATCTGCACTTGTCAAAGAATAACTGTTTCTCCAGAGCCAAGTTATGACATCAGTGGCACCTGCCAAAATTTATAGCACAGATCAAATGTGGCATTCAGAGTTTGTGCCCTGTAACTGTCTGGTCATTCCACTTGGTGTGTTGCAGACTTTACAAAATAAGACTGTGGGTTTGGGCCTTTCTCCCTGCCATTAAACTAATTCATAATAGCAGATGTCATCACTCACAAATAAAAATGAGTGACAGATGAACAGAATTCATCAGTCATTCCTGGCAGTTGGAGTTCTCTTGAAAAGGGGAACCCTGAGGTAAAACTGACATTATTCAGTAATCATTCAAGAAAACTATACTTTCACAGAAGAGGAAGATACTATACAATAAAAGTAAGCATTTATATTCTTGTATTTTGGCCAAAATAAGATTTTCTCTTTCTGTCTTGATTATCAAATATGCCTAGAAATACAAGATATACATTTATTTTGTTTTTGTTAAGTCATATGGATTTACATAACGTTTTCTTCTTTATTCCCTCCATGACCTTGAATTCTGTATATTACAATATGTTGCTGTGAAAAATATTCTGATCCTGTGTGATTTATAAGATGTAAGAGATATCCTGCCTGTTTTGCTCTAATCATAACTTCAATTATTAACCTGTTATTTGTTACTATCTTTTGTGGTATTACTAGAAATTCTGTATTACACATACTTTAGGGGCAAGGAAAACCACCACAAAAGGAACATGTAAGAGGGTACTCATCCAAATTATGTACTCTATAAGTGTAATTTAAAACTTTAGGACATTAAGCCTCTTTTATTTAAAAAGAAAAGAAAGAGCACCATAAACAGGCTTTGAACTTACACAGTGTACTGTAATATTTATATAATGCTAGAAAACATTCTGTGCTTAGGCAAACAAATCCTGGTGAAGGGCAACAGGAATACGATATTAATTAGTGTTCTGACAAAGATAAAATAGCTCATGGTCATTTTATAACCCAAGGGACTGAGTCTAGTTGAAGTCAAAGATAATCTTTCCATTGTTTACAATGATCTTCAAAAACCTCTGAAGTGACTGACTGTGGAAATTCTTTCAGAAACGTGGTTGTGCTACACATGAAAACTGGCTGAATCCTCAAATTCATTGAAAAAGTTAAAATTAGACCTGTCTTCACCTTCTAGAAAGGAAGTATTTTTTAAGATATGTATTTTTAAAAAATCATTCTTGTTAAAGTCTTTGAGCAAACATTTTGGAAGTAAACTCTGGAAATGTTCAAACATTACTTCATGTTGCTGGTTAAAATATTTTCCAGGAAGACTAAAAGCATAAGGTTGTTTTTATTAGCCAAATCAGTTGATTTTTTCAGTTATGTATAATGTAGGTTAAAAATTACTTTTACATTTTTCTCAAAATAAGTTCAGTTTTACTGAATATGCTAAAAAATAAATGTACTGACATTGTATGAACAAGTATTGTGCATACAAATAGCTCTATGTAAAATACTGATTTTTTTTTTAAGACAATGGCTAGCTTAAGATACATATTAAATAGGCTGGAAAAGGGTAAAAAAATACCTTCTGAGGCTTTAGAAAAGATTTTCTTATTTTGCTTGCTGATTTCAAATAAAGGTAACTAAAAATAATAATTTAATTCAAAAAAAGTGCTGTAAAATATTGTTTTATACGCATATATATATATTTTGGCAGTTGAGCTTCAAAACTACCAAATACATAAGCCATCTTAACCAAGATCTAATTTTACCTTTATTTAAATGTTGTTTTAACAGCTTGGCTCTTTCAAAAGGCAGCCAACGATACTTCAGATGGGTAGGCAGAGCAGCAAAACACACACAAAAAAAGTTTCTCCTTAATTATC
>JAWWLZ010000094.1:32648438-32667030 GCA_035041345.1 Poliocrania exsul
AAAGATAGAAACGACATAAAATTGTCCTGTTTCATGGCAAAAACCGTAGGGGTTTTGCTGTGGGTTTTTTGTTGTTTTGTATTGTGATTTTTTTCTGTTGGCTTTGTTTTGTTTTCATTTTTACAAAACGATATAAAACAATAGTATTGCCTAAAAGAGCTATGACTATGGTATAGGTACTCCACACAAGCTGGGTAGACTGTTTCAAGTATTTGTTCAACTTGTGCAACTCAGAAGTTTGAACGAGGGTCTCCTGCATGCTAAGTGAATCCCCTGACTAATAATGGGCAGAGACAAAGGACAATACCATGTCTCTTGCAGGTTTCTGTTGTGCTTTTTTCTTGACATTAACAGAGGTTTTCTTGCATAAACTTTCCTCAAAACTCGGACATTCAGATAAATTAATTTGATCGACAAATTGGAATGTTCTGTTTGAGGGCTGTTTCTTTAAAAAAAAATCCAAGTACTTTGACACTAGTGTCCAAGAAGGAAGCCATTGTCATCATATAAAAACTTGAAAATCAAAATCTGAGCAGGCCTTGTGTTCCAACAGAGTCAGATGAAGGCAGTGTTGCTTCCTGTATCCTACTCCATCTAGTCAGTAATATTCCCAAATCCAAATCACAACATTGCTGGAGAGAAAAAATGCATGATAAAACCTAGGAAAGTGTTCAGCTTCACTGGAAACTCTTCTCATCTCTAGATCAGAAAAAACTACCTCAACAAGGCAGTGCAAACAAATTGCAATTAGTGGTGCAGATAATATTTGTAACTTCACAAAGTTAAAAGCTTTTGTAAGATCTTTTCTGAAGGGAAAAAAAACGCAGCAAAAAAAGTTTTGAATATGTCTAAACTTACATATTCAATGTCTTAACTGACTGGTCACAACTGAAACAGATCCAACCAAGTCCCTTCAAAGTCACTTATTCAGTCAAAGCTCAGACTGCTCACAAAGTATGCTCTAATTAAAAAAAAATGTACTTGCAGGAGGTAATAGATACTTTCATTACAAAACCTAGAGGTCCCCTACCTCACGTAAGAAGCACCTGGGAAAATTACATGGTTTTAAGTAAAGGCAAGCGATCCCTTTGTGACACCTACGACACTGGTTGACAAGGAACATGCAGTTTTATATGGCAACTTTTTCCTAACTAACTGCACCCTTTTTTGAAGCTCAACTATATGCACAAAAGAACAGTGAACACTAGGTAGTTTAAAACATTACCTAAAATTAAACACAGAACCCAAGATACCACAAGCATCCATGTGAACCAGCTACTGCTGAGTTATTCTCAGGTGAAATCATTGGCTGCTGTTTTTTCATCACACCAAATGTAATATAAAAACCTCTATATTCAATAATGCATTTGACATTACCATATGATATCTAAGCTTATAACATTGCTGAATCAGGTGCTTCAAAAAAACATTTCCTTCAAAAACAACCCAGACAACAATATCTTGTAGTGATTCTTAGAGATTTTCTCTTCTCTTTGTGTCTTGAAGATATGTGGCTCCTCTTGCATGTGACATAAATTTCTTTCATTAAACACATATAAGGTCCATAGATTAATTTTTTCCTAACCCAAAATGACGCATTTCAAGTTCTCCTTGCTCTTCTCCACAGCATTTTACAGTAAACCTGGTGGCTGGAGGAAGAAATGGTATTCTTTAATTGACACATTGAATGACCTTACTGCACAGGCAATAATTCTGTGTGGCTATGAGAATACCCCAGAGGAAAAAAACAGTTCTTCACAGTGACAGTATTTCAGCAGTTGTTTGACTCATTTGGAATCCAGCAATGTCAACCACTGATAGCATCAGCACTATCCCTTTCTCCCCTGCATTCCCAATCTAGCAAGCTAGAGAGATGTGTAATTGGTAAATAAATACAGGACAAGTGCTCTGGTGATGAAAGAGAGGAAAGCTTCGAACCTGCTGAAAAGCCCTGGATACATTTTAAGGATTTGGCTCAATAACTGCTAAGCACTTGTACTCTCTTTGCAGACTTCGCCACAAATGGACTCTGCAGCTGGAAGGGCGAACAAGGCAAGTCCAGGCACACATGAAAACACAGGATGAACAAATGACACCACTATCTATTGAGGCTCTTCCCTCACCAGACAAAACTGTTGCTTAAAGCTACTGTGTAAACACAGCAAGAATCAAGCCCAACTTTCACCTTCTGCATGCACCTATAACCCAGCAATTACACTGCTGAACAAGCAAAAGGTCAGAATCTGGCCCTTTTCCAGACTACTTACTAGAGCTGCTATTAAAGTGCTACTGAAATTCAGTGCAAGAACAGTGCCTCAGTACACAATCTCAAAAAAAAGAAAAAAAGAAAAAAAAGCACCCAAGGTTAGATGAGAAGCAGACAACTCTAATTCTCCATGATATATTATTAGTGTAATGCATCAGGCCTCAGGACTCTCTTATGTAACTGCATTTCCAAGTGACAACAACATTTTGCTAGGAAAGAGGGCAGCTTTTTTAATAGAGATAATACATTCAAACAGCTGCCTGCAAAATTGCACATTTCCATTTCACAGTGTGGCTTAGTGCAAATATAAGATGTTCTGTCTGTCTTGATGAGCCACAGTGAAGGGAGTTAAGGCTTAGCCTGATCAGCGGGACAGGAGAAATATATTCTTTAATGGCATCAGGAAAAAAAAAAAACAACAAAAAAACAAACCACAAACACAACTTTTCTGATGAACATATAAGAACACTTAATCTTTAAATGAACAGAGGAAATTACTTTGGTTTTTTTAGGGTAGGTTAAGAAAGGACTACTGAGGATATTATAAACCAGCCTGACAAATATAAGTGTGAGTAAGTATGAAAGAGAGTTTGAAATAGAAGATATAGTATCAGTTCATCATTACAACACAGGAATGCTTTGGAAGGTATCACTTGCCATACCTAGTGTGCATTAGTCCAAACACTTGGTGCATCTTTTTCTAGGTCATATGAAATACAACTAGGAATAAGTAAACACTGGGTAATAACAGTGTGCTCTGTTTACCTATATGTCTGTGTATCTAAATCCTGTATAATTTGGATTAAAACATTTATTTGTTATTTCTTCAATTAATCTTTGGTATGAAAGAGAAAGTCATAATTCTAAACAACTATTTTTCTCTAAAAATATTGTGCCCAGATAGAATTTTACCTTGAGCCTTTGTTTGTACTAAAGAAGTAGATAGAAATAAATCTGATACATTTTAAAACAAAACAAAAGCTAAACTATTTTGACCTCAGACAAATGCTTTTTTAATCCTTGTAAAACAATGTTTCATTAAAACACACAGTTTTACAAAATGATCCTGCTTTTACCAAGTGACATTCTCCCACAGAAAAAAGCAAGTTGTCACAAAAGTGTTGCTATTCCATGAAAGACTGAAAACTTACAAAAGATTATTCTGTTACTTAAAACTGAAGGGATTGTAATATCAGTTTCTTTTCATAAAAATTGTCCTCCAAAAAAGCAATTGTTTCTTTCAGTGGCTATTTTCTATTAGAAAAATAATGCTGGAAAATAATAAAGTTGTAGTTGCTTTTGCCTTTGCCAACTGGTCGTTTTCCTCTGAATTCATTTATTTCCCACTATTCTTTAAAAAGATGTTTTCTGTAACATGATGTCCTGGTTTTCAGACAGGACAGAGTTAATTCTTCTCAGTAGCCATGACTGGTGGTGCCTGAAGCTGTGTGGGCTTGACCAGGTTATTGTTCTATACCACCTCGTGTCACGATAGGGAGTAGGGTGAGAGGATGGAAGTAAGGAATTCTTTCTTCAGAGAAGAAGATGGGCATGCTTTCCAGCTGGGAACAAGTGTGTCCTGTGGAGTGGCCATCAGAGTGGAGAATTCATCATGTTCATTGTCTCAGTGTTGTTCCACGTGGTGTTGTTCAGTGAGCTTTTTTTGCATGTACTTTTCTCATTAATATTGTTGCTGTTTACTCTTCAATTTTCTTTTCTCATTGCTATTTCCAGTAAATTATTCTTATTTCAACACCTTATGTCTGCCTTTTGTTTCTCTCACTAGATGGGGGGAATGGAGCAGCTCACGGTTTTCTTTTTAGTGGATGTACTAAATTGAGAAATACCTTTCCTAAACCATAACACCCAACTTAAATATTTTCTTTGATGAAGTAAATCAAAAAGGACCTGAACCAGCTGCCCTTATATAAAAAACTTAGCAGTTTACCTTACTGTAGCAGTAGCTAAAGGACACAAGCAAGGCTATTGAAATGGAGAGAGATATCAGACTTTCCACTTCTGAAAACCAGATCTATTAGATTTGCTAACTTAACCACTGCCTTATGGTGTTGTAATGCCACCTGTATCAGTGCAGCTTGCCCCTACTCTGTGTCAGTGTGACAAGAGAAGATCCAAGAAAAGCTATCTATGGTTCTTTTACATTTAATGTCAATGTTTTTAGTTATTAGAACACTTTTGTGACAGTATATCTGACTGTTTATGAAGTTATGTAAGATACAGGAAAAAGACCACACAAGTAGATGCAATTCACACAAAGCAATTTTCAGCACTCTCCAGTGAGTACCCAAAAACAACCTTGGGTCTCTGAAGAACAGTTTTTCTGTAAGGAGCTCTGAGGACATCCAGGAATACGTGAAATCACTTCCACTACAAGCAGGCAGCATCATATTGACCACACACTGAAGGAGTGTTGTGAGCATTGTTTACATTCACAAGTACACGAAACCTATTTCAGTTGAGAATGGTTTTCTGATGCATCCACTGCAGCACAGAGGGTGTATATCATGAGTGTGAAAGACTAAAATGCTCCCACACTTAGTAAAGAGTAGCTCTTTGTGAGTTTCTCAAGTGCATATGCATTAGTCATGCTTACCTATGCTATAACATATTATACGTGACAGCAGTAACCTGACACCTCCATGACAGTGAAAATTAGTTGCTTCCTGTTTCCAAATGTGGGTGTTCATCCACGTTTCACTGCTACCTGCACATGCAACCAGACCAAGAAAGGTAGCAAGTACTAGAAATAATAAAGTCTAGGAGTCAGATGTAGCCAGATGTGCCACTTGGCAAATTGCAAAGCTGAAGAAAGACAGGAAGGTGACAAATAATGTTTCGTCCTTTTGCTTTATTTACTGAATTGGTGAAACTCAAGCCTGAACTTAGGTGTTTCAAACATGTCTGAAAATGTTAAACCTGGTTCTCAATAAAAAAAACCCAAACAAATAGAAATCAGTTTGAGTTGTTATATTTTATAAAGCTGTCTCGTTCATATACACAGCCCCCATTGATAAAACAAGATACCCAGTTGTGCTAGTTTAAAGGGAAAATGGCAGGAGAAATGAACACAACATAAAAGAGATTGTAAGTCAGAGTTAAAATTTAACAAAAATATTACAGTAAATGCAATGATACAAGGAGAAATTGGTTTTAACCCACAAAACCTACAATCCAGGGGCACAAACAGAATGGGGTTTGTTAGCCTCGGTGTGTCCCCTGAGTCCAAAGTAAAAGGAAAGGAGAAAACCTGTTGGTGCAGATGATGGTCACAGTCTGGTCAAGCATGATATTCACAGTCCTCCTGAGGTTCTGGTCATCCTCTGGATCCAACAAGAGGTCCCTGAAGTCTCCCAGCCCCAAGATTATATGCCCTCAGAGTCAAGTGGGAACACCCAGTATGTCTTCCAGGGTGGGGAGTTCCACAATGGGTGATCTAACTCCGTGAGTCATGGGGTATTTTTGGAATCGTTGATGTCTCATTAGCAGACATGACCCCTCAGGTGGATGTGAAGGTGATAATAACTCCCTGAAGGGGAGTTATCACAGCTCTTATCTCACAGGCTTCTTTAACACCCAGCTTACATTCTCAGGGGTCAAGTGTGCCCTGGGCAGATGCTGTGAATGGTCCATTGTTACCAGTTCATGAGAAATGACATAGAGGGTTTAGAATAGATAGCTTTGATCACACCCACACAATGATAAAACTGCTCCTGGCTGCTGAACTAGGACACCAGTGAGTATAAGCTTTTGGGGGAGTGGGCTCCTTCAACTGAACATAACACTTGTTTTCCTCCCTTATCCCTAGTTCCTCTCCCTTTTCCAAACAAGAAAATGGGGAAAAAATAATAATAAAAAAAAGAAGATTCAAATGAAAGTTTAAATTATGGTAACCAAATTCAGAAAGTGGGACTAGCTATTTGACAAGAGAAACCAATTTACCCAGAGTTTTTTTCCTTGGAGCTTATTAATTGCCTAATAGAAAATGATCTGGAATTCAACATTTGTCTGCATAATCAGTACTACCCTGACCTTGAACTAGCAAGATGTTATCATGTCTTGCATCAGCATATAAGACAGACCAGCACTTTCCTAAGTCAGTAAGCCACTAAAATTGTACAGGATAGGTCAGTGACTAGTATTTTGGTCATAGGACTTTAACCATATGGTATATGATGCAATAGGTGTGGATCATGCACTTAAGCTGGTGTACTGATGTCAGCTGTAGAGCACCCACTTAGCATGCCCAAGTTCACGTACATGGCACACAATGTGAGCAGAATCTATTGCCATTCACATGGTTACTCATCAATGCTGTGTCCCATCCCAGAACTAGTGAGTAGTCCTTGATAAACAGCAAGGTTTGCTTTTTTAAACTGAGTTTGGCCAGTTGTTGAAGTATGGCTTACTCAAACCAAGGCAGTCAAGCAGGTGATTATAAACCACCTTAATTTGCAGTTTGTTTTCACTCAGACATCATTGAAAAGCAGTCACACAATCTATTATAGATAGGATGAAGCAACTTAATGCCTGTCAGCAGCTACACTTGATTTGCGCTTAAAATCAGATCAGGAGAGCCATTTTTTAAGCTAAGCTGTTGATTCTCTGCACTTACCACACACTGGTTTGGGGCCAATTAAATGCATTGCAAACCAGATTCCTTTCAGAAGAACCTAAACCTGACCAAAAGCTGTACTTCAAGCATACACAAAAGGACCCTACCTCTAAGGGTCTGAGACGAGAACTAGCTCTCCAGTTTTGAGAAATAATGATATGTACTATATGTCTCAAATGATGCATAATGGGGATATTTGGTGCAACTAAACAAATCAGATTGAGTCTGATGTAATCTCTGAACCATGCTTAGCCTAATGTAGGGACACCAGTACCAGCCACTTGGAACTACTGAGCTGGTGGTAATGTGCTGAGTCACTTGCTAACATAGATGAGTATAACCCAACCAAAACAACATAGATGGGAGCAAAGCTCATTAATACATTTCATGTACATCTAAAGGTGGACCTCAGCAGATACAAGAACTGAGCCCAGGAATTATAATTTAATTAGACAGCCATGTAGATATGCTAGCATTCACAACTAAGCACAGTTTGCTCAAGTGACTACTGGACCTGCATGTGTTGGGATATAGTCTCCCCCCACAAAACTTTGTATAGCTCTGGCTTCTGGAACCCTAAAACAGTTATATGTGATTCATTTCTACAGTTAAATGATAGGAATATGAAGATAATGACCAATTTTCTAGACCAAACGTTCTTCCTAATTACAAACTGCCTGTGTCCTGAGGGATCTGTTTTCTACTTTGCCCAATAAACAGCTTTCACAGCACCACAGTATGAAGAAGGAATAGTAAATCACATAAATATACTTGTGAATTAAAAAAGCATCTGTAGATAAATGAGGATGAAACAAATTTTAGTTCTAGAAAATCTCATACCTCCTGAGAATGCTTCTGTTCATGAATTAAGAATTACTACACTATTTATTTCTTACAAAGAAGAATGGGATCTCTTCATGGTGGTATGCATTTAATAGAAAACTGGATACAAAAATTCAGTAGTCAGAACAGACAATACAAAAATCTACTACTTATTCCCAGCTCTTTCAGCTGTGTGTATTTATCTATGCATTATTTAGTGTCCAGCATTTTAAATATATTTCAAGCTAAGGCGGACACTAAGTTTATGGGGAAATTCCAGCCCCAAAAATGACATTCTGACAAACAAGTAGGAAAAAAAAATTCTATTACCAGTGAAGCCAAACTTAACAATAGGTCATCATGTGCTACCTCCAGAATTATCTGCATGTGTCTCAAATGCCATTCCTTAAAGGAAATAATGACTTCCTACTCATGTCTATTGGTACATGAAAGACTACTGGCCTGGTCTTTACCTGGTACTCAGTGGCAGTGTCAGACTCAACTGGTCTACTCACAATAATATGACTTCAGAGGTTCACAATTAGGGCCACTATTTTTCCCACAGCAAACAGGAGCAGCATCAAGGAGAGCTATAATTTCAAACAACTGCACTATAATAGGATAATCACCTGGCAAGAATCAAAAGGGGGTAAAAAGATGCAGCAGCATGAAAGATGGTATTTGTTTCAGCCATTCTGACCAATTCTTTAAAGAATAGCCTCTTTGTGTTACATTTACACTTTGACTGTACTGGTTATCCAACATGAACATTAGTCATTTGATCAGAACTGTAATTTCACAATGAATGTTTATAGGGTTCAACCATAACATGCAATTCAAAAGGTTGAATTAATAGTGAAAACTTCTTGATTCTATTAGATTTATTTTCAAATATATTTTGCTCTAGTTAGTGCTATTTTTCTCCCTCTAATGTGCTATTCCATTTAACAACTTGTTGTAGTTTTGATGTAAATTCCCTCCCTGCCAGTAACTCCCCATGCCATTAGTCAACAAAAGAAGTAGTTAACTACTACCAATTCCTTCTTGATCATTTTGGGTGAGACATCACACAGCTCTGGGAGAAGGTTGGAGCTGCGTGTGCTGGCTGTTGGAGAGAAACCTTTTCTCCTGCTGCTCACTGCTCCTGTGGAGTAAGCTAGTTTTTTTATTGCCACTGCTATTTCTTCTGGTTTCAGCATTGGGGCCCCGGTTGCCGCTCCAGCCTCATCGTCACCAGCAGTGTCATGGCTGCCCAACCCACTGAAGCAGCGACCCGAGAAAGAGGAGTCACACCTGCCTTTTGGGACACGCTGCAGCTCTCCACTCCCAGCTTTCCTTCTTTGTTTGGGACAAAGGACAAGGAGAGAGAGAGAATTCATCTGAGTGCTCACTGCTTGTCTCTGCCTTGCTGGGAAAACACTGAGAACTCACCCTGCAGCCAGCCAAGGTGTGACACTGACTCTGTCCATAAATATAGCTGCTCCAGGAGGACCCTACCATTTTGGGGGTTGTTCTCTTTTGTTTTTACTTGTAGTGTTGGGGGAGTAGTTTGCTGTGGTCTGTTTACAGTTATATCTATATCTATATGAATATATGTAGATATATATAGTAGTTAAGAACAGTTATCCTTCTTATAATCCATTTTCTAATAAAAGTTCCTTTTCTTAAATTTAGTAAAGAGTGATGTGATTATTGTGGAGGAATCATCTACTCTGCTTTTTGGTAAGCATTTTGGTTTCTCCCCTCAAACTAAGACACAACTGCATTAGTATTGCCAAAATGTGAGGTTGCAGTACAGGTTATGAGTCTAATTAGGCAAGGAAAATATAACATTACTGGAGTGGTCAACAGCGTTGTTTTAGAAAAATCTTTTGAAAAATTACCTGTGTTTACCGTGATGCCTAAATATTTTTTTCCCCAGGGTGATGGTGATTCCACTGCAGCTTCTCTTAGAGAAATTTATCCTGTGAAATTTGTACTGATGCTTTTATATGTATTTTAATAAGTAAAAAAACCACAAAATTGTTCATTTTTACATGTAAAAAGTCTCAAGTAACAATGGAATCTCATTAATTACTGGATATCATTGCAACAGAGTTCTTGTTAGAGCTTAGTTAATGATAAAGTGATAATTACTGAATCAATACTTTGCAGCTTTTGGTCAGTACATGAGTTTACGATTTTGTTGATACTGCCTCAGTCATTAAATATGTATTTGTAATAATAAGACTAACAGTCACTGAAAATAAGCCCTACAAGGAATAAGGGCCATCTAATCTAAAATATCAGAAACAGCAGTTATTATCCACCATCTCAAATGAACACTTAATAACCTGGAACAAAATCTCTTCAGGCTCCATTTATGATATGTACACACGTCTGCTACAGTGATGAAAAATACTCCATTTTCCTAGAACTAATGACCTTTCTATTATATGTACTACAGGGCTGACAATTGTGTGGAATGAGTCTATCAACAAAGGTTTGAGAAGTTTTATGACTAAATCACAGGCAAATTTCAGTACTTCTATGATATAATAAACCCCTTTGGAGCCATATCAAAATTCTGTAGCATGTGCTTGCTCAAGACAATTTCTGCACATGTTTTGTTTATTTTCAGTTTTTTTACATTTGTCCACACTACTAATCATTAGGAGCAATACATGGAAATAATTAGTATGTAATAATTCACTATGTTCAGACAAAATACTGTTGTCCCATGGGATGTTTTATTGCTTGAATTTGTGGATGCACTTCAAAATATCTCCTTTATCTCAAAACTAAAACAGAGGTTTTTTTTGGTTTGGGTGCTTTTTTCATTCCAGCACATCTTTGAAAACCATCTCAGAGTAGGCACAGATGTATCACTGCTTTACTGCAGTAATTTTGACAGCACTCAGTTAATGTATCACTGCAAAGATTAATGATGTGGAAAGTAACTATACCTTCAGCTAGCTGCTGTATATATAGTTGAACTTGAACACCACTTTTACATGCCCTAGGACCACCAGAGAAAACAGCCAATCCTGACAATAAGACTAGCACTTCTTCCAGCAAGCTAGTTTGGAAAAATACAATACTGACTAGCCCGAGTACTGCTAGATTTGAGCCATCATTTTCAACAAAAGACAGAAAAACTGAGCAGGTACCTGCTTAGTTCTATCTCTTTCACATATTATTGTCTTCTTTGGAAGCTCTGGCACTCAGTTGTAAAGGCTCCCATCCAAGTGCAAATTCTTCTGGCTGACAATCCTCAATTAGCCTTGAGAAAGTCTGGTATTTTTGTTGGCAGTAGGTAAGAAGAATTCACAGCTAGGCTGCAGGATTTTTGAACTGCGCTTTTTTCTATGTTGTCAAGAAACAAGGGCAAAATTTGAATTGGGAAAAATGTGACCTTCTAGCATGCATTCTAGAATTAAGGTGACAGGATTCAGGGGGTTTTTCTGATCTAGCATGTAATTGCCATCTGTCCCTAATCTACAAACTGTATCTCCTAAACTGCAGAGCAATTCCTGGCATTTACACTTTTGTTTTCTAGCAAGAAACTTGTATTTTACAGACTTGTGTCAGAAAAATAATTTTTAATCACTGGAAACAGATAGATGTAAAAGCAATCAAATATGCCTTTTGATGCTCCAAATTACTCCAAATTATATAATGTCAATTAAAATGTAAACCAAGTTAAGCACATATATGTGAATTTTGCCTGAAGGAAGCATAGTTTTTTCCAGCATTTAATCAGTTATAACTGAAACAATTAAATCCTTCCCCAAGGAGGACTGGAATTACAGCTAAAGTTAAGGGATTTGGTTCCAAAGAGAAGTACATGCAGACATACTATCCTAAATGCTTCAGCAATTCTGATCTCAATTTTAGGAAAATGTCAGTTTATAACGTCCGATCTCCAGTCTGGAGGCAACACAGTCAGAGTGCTCTATCTCTTGTCTTCTTAATACTGGGTGTTTTGCACAATTTCACCTGGGTGCTTGTCAGCTACAGGAGGAACACATTAGAAAGGAAAACCATACTATGGAATCTAAAATACTGATCTAGCACATTCCAAGAAGCCTCAGGCACATAGGCTCTAGGAAGCCCTGAACAGAAAATAAAACTGCTTCCAAAGCAGATTTTAGTTCTTTTGTTTTGTTTTTCAGTTGTTTATGGGCTGGGGTTTTTTTGCAGGGTATAGAGGTCTGTCAGAGGATCAAGGTCCAAGAGGGGACATTCAAATCCCTGTGATAGCACTGGCAAGCTGAGCTTCTGCTCCCCCCAGCTGGAACCAAGTTCTGCATCTCCTACAGGACCTGTTTTACACCTCTATTCTGTGTCACTGAGAGTGGTTGGGTAGTGGGGCAGAGCATGCTCCATCGTCTCCAAATGCCAGAGAGACACAAAGAAGGTCATGTGAGCGGGGTGGCCATCCAGGGCAGCTGCCTCCACAACTGCCACTCTGCTAGCAGGGCTAAGAGCCAAAGCTACCTCCCGACTCCTCTTTTCACAGCCTTCTCCAGGTACTTCAACCTGCCCTTCCCTTATTGGGAGGAGTAGCAACAGCCCACTAGGTCTATGACTGGCAACATGGGAAAAGGGCTCTGAGGATAGGAATCTAGACGCACCCCAATTTTCTCTTCTCTATCACGCTGAAATGGCATGTGACAGAATTTGCTTGAGAACTGCTGCCTGTTCTCATATCAGCCCCAAATTCAACCATCTATATCAGCAGGACAGAACCCTGGTGACTGCACATGGCGCAATGTTTCTCTTCAGTGTTCCCAAGCAGCTCTATGACAAAGGAATATATAAGCAAGAGACAATCAGAAAATAGAAACTGAAGTCAAGGTAAGATCTTTCAGTGCTGATTATGAGGAAAACTATTAACTGTGAACAAATACAGAAATGCTAATGCAATCCTCTGGCACCACAGAAACCTAGGCAGAGTTTTCCTGGGTGAGACTTCTACTGGGTTAGGGAGACCTGGCTTGCCTTGGCTGAGTACAATGAAACATAACAAGTCAAACTGGGAATGGAACTACAGTGGAGAAGAGGTATGCGCTGCATTCATCTTGGCTAATGCCACACCTCACCAGAGGCAATACACTGCACCCACATCAAGCAATTTCATTGCACCTGTCGTAAGTCCATGCACAAAAAGTATAGCTCCCTACTTTCAGCTTTATGGTGCTGCGTGAACATGCAACCACAGTACGTTGCCCTCATGCTTTTTTCATTCAATGAGTCGTGTGACCTGAGGATGAGCAACCACCTTTTGGCTAACTTTTTCTGGTTGTAGTCCTGGTGAGGTTTTGAAGGTTGACTGGGAAGACCTGGTTTTTCAGGGGTTCAAAACCCTAAGACTTGGTCTGACTACCTCTAGCAGCAAAGAAAATCCAGCAAAGTCATAATCAATATCCACTGATTAAGCCTTTCATCAAATGAGCAGTACTTGCGAGAGGTCCTGACTTTTAAAAATTCTCTTTTCTCTAGCAGATTCTCAGAGTCCAGCATTAATGACCTTCAAGTCACACTACAAGATATAAATATCTTTGTCAGCTATAAGAGCTAAGGTGCCACACAGGTGAGTAAAATAATAATTCTCTGTCTATGGAGATACTGAGAGTACACAAAGAGAGAAAGAGGGAGGAATAATAATTCTCAGTAGCTTTATGTTTCCTCTAGATAAAATTCAAAAGATAGTTTGAGATCCTATTTACAAGGAACTGAGATTTCAATAAAATTTGCATCAAGGGAATAAGTAAAAGCAGAAAGTTATTCAGACAGTCCTAAAAGAGAAACTGAGAAGGAGGTACTGACAAGATTTAACATTTATTTGTCTCCGAAGAGAGAAAGCATTATTAAAATATGCATCTCTGCAATTCTCACACGGGAAAAGAGTTTAACACAATATAGCTCAGAGCCCAAAACTTGTTGTCTTGTTAGTTAGGGATAGGCTAATAAGCACAGGTAACCAAAATCATGATTTAATTGACATCTTTCCCCAGCTGCCAGGGAATATACCAACATTATTTAACCTACTGCATGAAGAAAGATTTTGTTATATCATAATACAGAACTCCAAGAGCATACTGCTTTTTCTGAGAAAATCCAAAAAAAGATCCTAAAATTTGATGTCAAATTGTATTTGTGAAAACTGGGTATCTTAAAAAACACCCAACATTTCTTTTTACAGCACAAACATTTGTAGAGCTTGTATCTTCAATACAATCAAATGCAAGATATTCTTTCTGTTAAAAACTAACTTTGCTTAGCCATAGACTGTCATAAAAATATAAATATATGTAAATCATGCAAAACACTGAGCAATAATTAACTAAAGTACACTCTGTATATTAATTAAAAATAAAGTACCAAATTTCAATATTAAATACAGTATACGATAAGCAAAAATATTTTAACAATTGTGCATATAGATTTTGTCCACTTAAGATGTCACATATTTATTCATAGCCAAATTAAAACCTAAATTTAGGTGAGTTTTGGTGAGTTCCAATCAAAAAGAAAGAGAGAAAAAAAGTCAGAATTCCCAGGCAGATGTGATGGGGGTTTTTGTTTTCTTTTTTTTTTTTTTTAAGAAATTAAAAATAAATGCTCTGTGGCTTAAAAACTGCTTAGTTAGTACAACACAAGGTAGAAGTTCCAATTTTTGAAGTTTTCTAGGGTTGTCTAGACAAGAAAGAGATGTTTTGGCAGATTTAGTACTACAAAACCTAATTGTGGGTACCAGTTTTCTGTCTCCCAGGCTCCCAGCCCATCTAAGCATACAGGTACAATTTGGTGAACTAGCTTGTGTCAAGAATGAAGGTTTTACATTAAAATGTGAGTTCCTGACCTGGGGCAAATGAAGCAAAAAGGTAATACCCATTCTGTCATCCTGACTGGGAAATGTAGTAACCTGCAGCTGGAAAGGAGAAATGGGCAGGTGGGGGTGGTAATGTCCAAAACTTCTGTAGCTAAATCTGACATATCTGATCTGTTGAAGTCCTGCATCCACAACTGAAGCTGTCACAGCCAGCCAACCTGTGCAAACCACTTTTGTCAGCACCAAGGAACTCCATGCAGTCCAATCAGCCACTTTTCAGATTTATTAGGAAAAGTAGATTATCAAAGAAGACAAATTTTTGTCCTTTTAGGATGGCAGGGAGGATGAAAATTGAGGCAAAAGACTGAAGTTAAAGCTTTGAACCCTTCACCAGGAAGACACAACAAGAAATTTACTCCTCTGCCTGACAAGTATGATCACATTGCTCTGGTACATGAAACCAAACAATCGGCAAATTTGTAACACAATAAATGGCTGGATTTTTCAAAACTTCACGGTCCTGAAAGATGCATGTTTGTATACAGAAGTTATCTGCTTTATGCTGCTTTTTAACATGCCTGTTTTCACTCCAGATGAATCAAGGACAAGTAAACAGGAATGGAGGAAAGACTGTCACAGCTCTTGAAATTCAATCTCCTACCTTATACTGCTAATTTGGGGTGGAGAAAATTATGTGGTTCAATTTACAATTAGGATTCCTCCATAATGATGCCTTTCCTCCACGACTCTTATATAGGACATATACCTTTTCCAGAAATCTAAAAATAAAGTATATTGCATAGTCCAGCTGTAGTGTAGTTGTCACTTGGTGTGACAGACTGATCAACACAAATATAGACAACATAAAAAGACAGTGAGGTTCTTTGACCAAACATGATTTGAAGAGCATGGTAAAGGAGCAATCTGACAAAAGAGCAGCTGGCAAAAAGGGAAGTCTTTCTACACTGCAGTTAATGTTCAGAAAATTTGCATAATAAGTGATTATATCAGTTAATACAGGGTAAAGCTCTCTGTGTTCCAGGTAAGCTTTCAGTGAAGGCAAATCCTGTACTGATAACTGCAAACATGAAACTTAATCTACTCAATAACAAAATTTTAATTAATATTACATCTTCTTTTATCTTGCCAGATTTCAGCAAGTTTAGCTAAAAAAACACTTTTACCCTTCAGGAATTTTAGTTGCAACCTCTATTAACCATGCCAAACTTCTTTAGGAGATGGAGCTAGATGTGTGTTACTATACTGTAAGTTACCTAAAAACATATTTTACCTTCAAATTTACCTCTTTGGGGGAGAAGGAAGGATGAATTGTTGCCCAGAATGACAGGTTGAATGCCTAAAATAGCTCCCATAAACTAAGAAGTCACCAAGACATCATTTTTACTCTACCAAAAGTTTGTTGTGCAAGATTGACTATGCTGAATAAAATTAAAGATCCATGGGAAACACATGGAATACCAGCAGCACAATATACTTTCAGTCGTAACACTACTGCTGCTTGGCAGATCAAGCTTTTCTGGAATGAGACATCACAGTCTTTTGAACTGTGTGCCCTTTCTCTGCTTGGCATACAGAAGGACCACACTGATTCACCAGATTTCCTTCATGTAAAGCGAAGAACAAGCACTTGTTTTCTTAGCTAAACTAGATTTAAAGAACATTCTGGACAAGTTATGTTTTTTCCCAAAGCTCTGCTTTTCTCTGTATCACAAGTGATGAGTATGGGTGGATGGAGTATAAGTGTTAAGAGGTAAAGTCTCAGCTCCTATCAACTTAATGGAGCTCTGTCATTGCGCTCAGTGTTGCCAGGATTTCTCCCCAGCTCTATTCATCAGCCAAAGAACCACACGGAGCTGGACAGCTCAGCTTTAGGGACAAGCGCATAACCATGCTCAGAATATCTTACCATTACTGTGAATTTAGCTAAATCCAGGATCAGAGCTACTTCTTGTGTTCTCCCATGAGCCGATCTTTTTCAACTATATTCTTTCCCTTCTCTCAGTGGCAGAAGCTCTTCTGAGGGCAACAATAATCACTGTTTTGCAGAATCAATGCTAGAGTATCACAATCAGGAGAGCTGTCTCTGTGCGAAGCACTCCAGACATCCTGGGCAAGGACTGTAGTAAATTTGGAAGATGATTGGAAAATACAAAATAAAATTGCCATAGCACATATTTCACAAAATTTTATAAACAAACAATTCCACAAATTTCTTTATCTTCCTCCTCTGCTTCAGGAAGAGGGAGCTTTGTCACTTCGGTTTATACTTGGCATTTTGCCAAAATATTCAAACCAAAACACACCCTTGAGTGTTTAATTTATAAACACAGAAGATTTTTGTATGATCCCTAAAATAAAATAATTACAAATCAATTTTTCATTATTTGCACACTCTTTGGCTTTTACAAGAGTTCAGACTCTAATAGTATAACAGATATAGAAATTGTTGGAGTGCCACCTATTGGAAACATGTACAAATAAAAAAGACCTTGGTCAACCAGCATAAAATAATTATTTATTACCCAAGTGTTGGTTTAATGATATAAAGTTAAAAGGCTTTAAAATGCATGTAACTCTTGTTCTTTTTATAATTATGACTAAATTTAGACCAGCATGTAACTTTTAAAAAATTAGCCTCTCTAGGAGCCAAAAACTAGAAAGTGGTAGGGATTTATAGCCCTGCAGTATAAAATAGCAAAAATACAAGCAGATTTACTAAAACCTGAATAACTTTACTAAGCTCTAAATCCATGGCTGCTGTAAATAATTTCATATCAGATCTTGGTTTGCACTCTGCAGATTCATACAGTTCAGCAGTGTTTGAGAATGAATGTAAATCATTAATTTTCCCTATGGAAAACATTCACCTTGAGATAAAACAGCCTGACCTTCCATGGAAAACTTACAATTTGGTCTTAGGACAAAACAGTTTTAATAAAATTATCTTCAGCCATTATTTCTGTTCAGAAGACACCCAGGCAATGGTACATACGAACAGATAAGTTTGTGGGTTTTTCCTCACTGCCTTCCCAGCTATACCTTCAGGTCTTCCATTAAGTGAAAGTGTGCTGATTTACACTTAATACTGAACAAGACTTCTATAATTTTAAGCAACTGAAAATTCTGACCCAGTTTGGAACCTTGAGCTTGATCCTTGAGCTGTCTGACCTCTCTTCTTCCTTAGCACCCAGAAAGCATCTGGCTGGGAGTAGCACTGCCTCAAGAGCATCAGTACTGAAATGCTAACACATCTGTTTCACCTCCTCATCTTTACTATTTCAGCTTCCTTCTCTGTAGCTTTATGACCTCTCACATTAAAAGAAGAAAAGTGTTGCCTAGCTCTTTTCTGTCCAAGTCTCCCAGGCTTGATCTTAGAATCACACTATTCCTCTTACAAGTCCTTCTGTTAATTAGCACTGACCCCTACCCAGCTCATGACAGCTTCTTTGACAGCTCTTTTTATGGTTATGCTTAAGAGAGCTACATAAACACAGAGTGGGATCTTTTGTAGGCTGGTCTAGGAAAAAAACCAAAACAGAACAAACTGCAGTTAATTATACATGTTAGCATAGTGCAGAAAGAGAAATAGAAGAGTGACATGCCACAGAAACAAAGTGAAACAAAATATACCAAGAGTGGAATATTGCATATGTTTAGTCCTCAGAATTGTTGCAGCAGGCAGACATTCCAGTCTGCTCAGTCATCCTCAGTGGTCTAAAATTTCTGACTCAAATTTTTGACTAAGTAAATTTTATAATGTGTATACAAAAACGACATATGAAAATTAATCGCTCTTTACTCTTAATTGCAACAAAGGCTAAAACACCTTTTCCATTCATGCTACTTATGAACCAGTCTAGATAGTTAGTGACAGGATCACTTCCTAAATCAGTTCCTAGTCTGTCTCGCCTTCATTTCCAGCAGGCGTCTGATGCACATTTTCATTCCTTACAACCATTTCTTCTTTCTCCTGGTAGCTTAGATCACTCTGTCAGTGAACATTTTTTCATTCCTTGGTTTTATCTCTTTCTCC
>JAWWLZ010000094.1:32672722-32685188 GCA_035041345.1 Poliocrania exsul
ACTTAGTGATATCAGCATGTTTCAAAACCACCTTAAGTGTCACAAAAAAAGTGCACAAATAGTACCTAACTATTCAGACTTTCAGAGCTGTAAAGACTACATTCTTTTCCAAAAATGCATGAGGGTTTTTTGGGATAACTCTGCTTTTACTGATTCCTACAGAGGGCAAAAACTGTTCTGGGAGTACTGCTGAGTGAAGAGTGAGGATATTCATTGCTTTCTGGGAGTTTTAAAAGGATGCCAGTACAGGACTACAGGAGTACTAATTTGTTTAGAATACAACATAATTACCTTTGGACAAAACCAATCACAAGCAGAATTGGCTACATTTTTTGAAAATTATTATAGTCCCTACCTTTTTAAAAAGCTTTTATCAGCGCACAACACTTCTTTCGTCCACCTCAAGGCTTTTTCCATGACGAAACACCCTTGTCTAGGACAAAGTAACTGATTTCCAGTCGTTCCATTACCTCTGCTATTAGTGAGGTACTTGCCTCCCTTTGACTGACCCTGAACTCAGTGTTACACCCTTTCCACATAGTTACATACTTTCCTTCCTGTGATGTCTAGTACCACACGTACTACTTCTCTTAGATTGCAAGTTTCCAGTCTGAGGAATACTCATAAGAAATCACAGTTCTGAAATGATTTAGCATAAGGAGTTCAAAAATAGTTATGATGCAGCCCAGACAGCTTATTTTCTCTTTCCTCTCTCTAATACACCCAGATATCCACTCACTTATTTTGTTGCTTCCATAATTTTGCTATTCATCACACTTTCTGGTAAATTTTCCAGACTAAAGGTAAACCCATATTAAATATTATTTGCCTAGAATACTAACAGCTTGAAATACACCACTGGTGTACACAGCTTGCTCCATCATTCTAAGTATGCCATAGATCAAGCTATCTACCTGTGATGGTGAGCATATTAAATCACTTGAAGTTCCATTTGCATGATCATCTTTCCAAACACTCTTGCGGTGGTGCTGACTCAAGCACTTTAAAAGACTCGCTCAAAATTACTGTTAAAAAAAATCGTGAACATTGTCTCACTGAGTATGCAGGAAATTAAATGTGTTAGCACTTATCCATTTTAAATTAGATTCAGCACATAACTGTCTACTGTGAGAGCACCTAGCTATAGTTTACATTTGCCTCTTCAGTAAGGTTTTTAATCAAAAGTAATTTAGAGTTAACCATATTGAAATCCTTTCATTAGCCATCGATGTGACTTGATTTATTCATATGCTGTGCAACATATGTTGCTGATGTTGTCATCTACCTCATCTCCAGTTTTAAGTGCGTGTCTCAGTTTGGGGTTGATATTTATGCAAAGACTTCATTTGCAGTTTGCATCATGCAAGGCATAAGGTGTTTATTTTGCACTGGTGACTGACAGCAGAATTAGTCATAGGATACTAGGTTGCAGAACTCAGATATAGTTCACATCATTTCAAGTGTACAACAATCAAGATCACAAGGCTTTGTTTTGAATGAGGCATCTATTCTGAGTAAGGTATTTCATTTTACAATCCTACTATAAGAGAAAGCAAAGCTCAGTGGTTGTGTCAAGACATTACTGTGGAAAATGTCTCAATGTCTACATCCATCAGTGTTTTGTCAGACAATTTACACCAGACTGGAGTTAGTAGAGGTGTATGCAAAGCACAGAGGGACTGCCAAGACTCTTGTTTAGTTTGGCATTATAGAATCACAGAATGGTTTAGTTTGGAAGGGACCTTAAAGATCGTCTAGTTCCAAGCCTTTGGCCACAGGCAGAAACACTTTCCACTAGACTATGTTGCTAAAAATCACATTTCAAACCTGGCCTTTCACACTTCAGGAATGGAGTACCCACAACTTCTATGGGCAAGTGCCTCTGAGGAGGGTTCCCAAATAAAGGAATCTCTGGGCTTTTATAACCTTACACTATAAGCATGCAAAAGTCTTGACTCTTCCTCCTGATTCCGAGGCTCCTGATGTGTCTCTGAGTGTCCTGCCACCTGGTTGGTCCACAGGTTTCCGTGCCCTTTATTATACAAAGTGTTGGTATTTCACAGCCTTTTGCCCTGGGGTCCCGCTGCCCGAGCTCAACCTGCAACTTGTACTGCTGCTGCCCACCACATTATTTGTGTAGGTATGTAAACGTATTCCTCAACACAACCATTCTCCTTTGTCCTGTCGCTACAGACCCTTAAAAACTCCCTCTCCAGCTTTCTTGTTGTCCTCATTTAGTTACAGGAGGGGTGCTAGAAGATGTCCTTGGAGCCCTCTCTTCTCCAGGCTGAACAAATCCAAGTCTCTCAGCCTGTCTTCACAGGAGAGGTGCTTCAGTCCTCAGATCATCTTTGTGGTGCTCCTCCAGACCTAGTCCAACAGGCTGATATCCTTCCTTTGATGCCATCAGCAAACTTGCTGAGGTTGCACTCAATCCCACTGTCAATGTTGCTACCAAAGGTGTTAAACAGGTGTTACACACAGGCATTTCTGAGAGCTCCCTGGTAGCAGTACGTATCAGCTGTGCGCTTTACAAGAAGTACCACTTAGCTTCCTCGTATTTCAGTTACCCACCTACAGACTGAAAAAAACCCCAAACAAAATACCCCCAAAATGAACAAAAAGCTACAAATAAACAAACAAACAAACAAACGAAGGGGGGGGAGGGGGGCAAGGCCCAAGATTTGTCTCATGCCTCCTTTTGCCTAGTTAGGTTTAAGCCCATCAGAACAAATTTCTCACATAGTATGGCTGAAATCCCGGCCACTCTAGAGGTAGGTAAGAATATTGTTGTAACTCCACTGAAGTAAAAATTTCACTTCTATTTATACAGCAAGAATAAAGAAGGGTCACTTTAGGCTTGCATGAGCCACACAGTGCAAGAAAATTAGAATCATATTGCCCATCTCATATCAATATGCAAAACAGTTGTGCTATAAGTCAGACAGGAGCAGGGATAAACAGGTAATTTCCTCTGATGGCTCAGATAATAAGCCCACATGTTACCATACACATTTATGTTACCAAAAGATATATTTTTGAAACACTGTTGTGAAAGTGTTGAGTGTTTTAAGCAAACTGAAAATTGTGGTGTTCCAATATATTGCAAAGTTCCTCGGTATCTTCTAAAGACACGCTATAATGAGGCAGGGCAACAACATTGTGTGAAGAGTTTCTTACTTTAGTAAATTAATCAAAACAAATTCAATTATGTGCTAGAACCAGATCTTTAAAGAAGCATGTTTACAGCTCACAGATTCAGTTCCACAGGAGCTAGCAATTTCTCAGTAATGGGCATTTTTACAGAGCTGCCTTTATTATAGGCAACCAGGTCACTATTTCCAGTAAGAACTGTTCAGATGTTCTACTGATGAAAATTAACAGGCTCTTGTCTGTTCAGGAGACCAGAAGGGTAAAGAGAGATACAAACAGACCACCAGCATATAAAGTACATTTCTATTCATCCTGAAGAATCCAATTTAGGCAAACATTCATCTCCCAAAATGTTTACATCATTGCTAAAATGCATATTATTTCATGCGTGGCAGAAGAGACAGTTTAGCCTCATTCCTGGAGCATTGAGTTTGTGTGTCCTCAGACGTTTAAGATGAGGAAACAAAATTGAGGTTTTTACTCTCTTTTTACCACCACCATCATAAAGGATTAAAACTTGCTTTTACATAGTCTTGTTGTGTGCCTGTATCTCAATCGGTTTCTGCCAGTCTCTTTCCCTTTGACAATATTTGAACTTTATGTTCAATTTCAGCCAAACAAGACAAAGGGGTCTCAAAGCAAGTTTCTTGGAAATAGGCAGGTAACAAAGGGAGAGACACCATATTAGTGAAGACAGAGGGTGTAAGGAATGCATTCTGACATTATTAATCACCTGAGACACTCCCAGAAAGAGAAACTTGGTGTTTCTCAGCAGATTTGAATATTCCAATTGCCAGACAAAACTAGATTGGAGTTCATACCTATTAGACCCCATAAGGCACAGTCATCCACAGCGAACCAGGTCTTGAACAGCATTGTAGTTCCTGGAGGAATTGATTTTCTATCCCTCTCTCTCACAGCCCTGCTCCCCCTTCTTTCACCGTTTCACAAATGCATTTCGTTTTTTGTGTGTCTGTGATGAACTGTTAAATATTTGCTAAAACAGCCTCCCTCAGTATCACCCTCATTCCACTTTGCTTCTGTGGTGAAATGCAGCCTTTGAGCCCTTCTGCTCCTTATGTATTACTACACCCAGCCACTGGGACCCATGGCCTCTACTTATCCATTACTTCATGTAAAGAAGGAAGGCATCAGAGCCCAGCAGTAATAAAGGAACAAGGATTACCTTCTATGCAGGCTGAAAAGGGAGTTAGTCCTGCTTTTCATCATCAGGAAAGTATTCTCTGCCTATCTCTTTTGATAGGCGAACTTCCCCCATGCTCCCCTCTTTGCCCCACAAAGACATCCCTAATCTGTAAGGGACTGACTGGTGGCTTACAATTTACGTCTCTGAGACAAGATGCTCTCAAAAGCAATCTTCAGCTGAATGAGAGCCAAGCAGAGAAAGTGATACAAAGACAGGCACAATTAACTTGCAATGATTCCTTCTCTAAAAAAGGGTATTATTTGAATTATGAATGGACACAATTTCTTCTATTTGCTATACAGAGTCATCTGTCTCAATAAAACAATAGTGTGTGAGTAAAGAAAAATTTTGTGATATGGAATGGGTCAGGGAAAGAAAACATACATTTTGGAAAAAAAATCCTATTTTTGCAGATTAATCTAGCAATATTAAAAGAACACACGATGGTTTTAATTTAAGCAAAATCATCAAGATTATGTCATTAAATCGAAGGTTTATCATACAGAACTTATTAACATTTTATTCCACCAGCAAAATCTGCTTATGCACTTGGAAGGTCTCCCTAAGTAGATGGAAACAGAATCTGGATACACATTGCCATCTTGTGGAACCTCCTGGACAGAGCATGCTGCAGAGACCTCAAGGCTTGCTTTACTCTGAAACAACTCCGTTCAGAGCTGGTATTGATGTTTAACATAAAAAACGTTTTCTAAGACACATGAGCAGCAAGAGTGTTATGTGCAGGTTGCGATACTGGAGAGACTGTTACAGTTCAGGGCTACTGAATCTCCTCTGGGATATCTTAGTTCCAAAGACAAAAAACCTCTCACCCTTAAAGCACTGCTTCAAAACAGAAGTAAAACAAATAAATACAACACTTGTCTGTTCCATTTTATGAGAAGTACCTGACTGATAAAGTGCTCTGTTTCACATTTAAGGCCACACTCAACAAGCAACGTGACTGAGCATTTGTTGTGTTTCTTTTAGGAAAGGTTTGAAGAATGGTGGGCCAACAGGGAAAAGTCTGAAGCTTTCCCATTTAAGAACTAGCAATTTTTGTAGATATAGACATTGTACAATTTTGCCAGCTTGGTGAGTTTCCAAATATGAAATTTCTTTCAGAAATTGAGATATTTATTAACAAGCTCAGGTGAGTCAGGGAGTTCTTTGTGGAGTGATTATTTAATACCAAATAAAGCAAGCCACAGAAGAATGAGTCACATCACCACAATACCGAGGAAATAAAAAATCTAGCCCTTCTGGTTTCTACTCCTTTTGTGGCCTTTTATTTGCTTGGTACCTGTTTATTCTCATAATTCAGAGTTATTTCCAGCTAGTGTACTCCAATTTTAGTTTCTTTAATTGTTTTCTTCCTGTAGAGTTGACTTACAGATGAAAGAAATTTTTGTCCCTCTGACATGAGTATTAAGTAACGTCCAAGCTGCAAACACAATTTTTTTTTCTCCTGAGTCAACTCCTGTTAGCCCTAAAGCCTTTTACTATGAAGTAACAAAGTCCAGTACCCCTTCTAGCAGTATTAGTAATCAAATTTGTCAATTGGGACAGCTAGTAAGCTACAGCTGTGCCCAAGACAGGAGCAATGCAAGAGATTGCATGTTCTGCACTTTTTTTGACAAAAGTTATCCTCACAGAGATTTCATGGTACTTCAATAAACACTTTGCTGAAGAGTTCATGAAAGTTGAATCCTGAAAAAAAATTAAGTTGATGGACCACCACTGTGTAGTCAAGACTATTAAAATGAAAGGGAGGATGAAAGTCCTGTCCACATGGAAATGAGACAAATGGATTTCTAGGCAGATAGCATTAGTTTAGCTGAGCAAATAAATGTGGTTGCAGTGTGAGAAGAAAGATGTGAAGATAAATCCACTGCACCTCAAAAGATGGCTTTGGGCTCACTCAGTGATACCTTCAAGGTTAGGCAAAGATAAAGACACCCACTTATATAATCAGAGCAATACAGAGGATGCACTCGGCAGCCTAGAGTCTAAACAGATTAATTGGTGATTGTTGTCTTTCTGTAGACTATGACCAGTGAAAAGGATAAAAGCAATCATCCTTTGCTGCAGGGTGATGTCATAGAGGTGTCAGGAAAGGATGTTACTAGCGTGTGCAGCAATATGCTCGTAAAAATAACAACATGAGTATCACTTCTGTTCAGTAAACAGAAAACACAGATTTGGACTGACATGAAATTGTACTTGAACAATGGTCATGAAGAAGAGTTTGCAGGCTACATACAACACCACCATCAATAACTTCTTACTGAGTGTTTATTCAGTTGCTTGCACATAAGTAAGAAGAATTGGAATCATAGAGATGTCAGAAGTACATGCTAGTAAGTTTCATGTACTTGATACATCGAATATATTTAATTTTCAGCGAACTTCTAGCCAAAACTGCACCCATCAATTGCAATTCCATATAGATCAACAATATTTACATCATATACTTTTATCAATTTAATGATTTCCACTCAAATTTTTATTACAGTGTTTTTTCCTTAACCTTTGCCCCAAGGAGGGAGTCATATAATTTTATTTTTTCCTCTCATATACCTTCTTTAAGATAATCATTGCTATGAAGCAGAATGGGCACAACAAAATCAGGAAAAAATGTTCAGAATTGCAGTCAAAAGTTGGGTTGGCAGATAGCAGAAAACAGATGAACAAACAATCAAAGACCTACATTATCAGCTGAACTGTTTTGTTACCAGCATCATTGAAAGAATAAATACACTGTCACATTATTTCAGTGATTCAGAATGAAGCGTTATAAATGTCAATTTTTATAACCTGTGGTGTCAGAGGTCAGAAAAATATCTTAGGTTACTTTTCCAATCACTGTATAAAGCTGATTCAATATATTCCCCCAATTCTAAAAGATGTATCTAAAAATAAAGCATCTTTGTCATACTCACAAAGCACCTCTTGCAACTGCCATACATTATACTTATACAGTGAACCAGTGAATGGTGACAGCTGGCATAAAGGTTTTCTCCATAATTACAGTCAGTTCAGAAATATTCCTATATGTTAGACATATAGGAGCAAACAAAAATCATTTATCCCAGTAACATTCTTGTGCATCTCAGTTTCCTTTGAATACAGCTCAATATAAAGTTAATCCTGAGGCTTCCATAGCTACAGGAACAATCATATCAATGCTGTGTAACATAAACTAAGCAATTTAGAAAAGAGTAACCAGAACCATATAAATTAGGATAAATAAAAACAAAAATCAATTTCTCAGGCTACCTGTCATGAATCTGTATGAGTGGTGTCTTCTGCCACCTGAGAACTGAGCTTGGTTCTAGCAGTCAACAAGGAAGTACAGCAGAATAGCAACAGTAAGAGGTGAATCTTACCATTTCTAAGATGAAATACACTGATATGCAACCGTGCAAAACCTTTACCTAGAAACCAATTATTACAGCCAAGAAAATCCAAGAGGATCTAAGACTTTGACCCAGAGGACAAGATAAGCTCTTTAAGAGAGTAGGTGCAAACAGAAGGTAGAGACCAGAAGGCTCTGCAAAAAGAGACGCTGGCATTCATTTCTTCTTTTTTAATTTCTTCTAAAGGAGAGTCTCAGATTAAAGTGTTTATTTAAAAACAGCAAATTGAATTGAGACTGTAGGCCTATAATATAATTAAGCACAGGCCAACAACTGATCACAGCAGCCAAAACCACCTGATCTGCCTTCCACAACAATGGTGTAAAGACAGTATCTCTGTTTTTAAAAGAATGCACTTTATCCAGATTTTTAACAGTGTAACCAAGGGCAGATTTAGCCCAGCTTGCTCAGTGGCCTCCAGAGCTCACAATACACATGCAACAATGCACAGATGTGTAGTGAAGTTTGAAAAACATGTTCTGTCTTTTTACAAAGTGTGTACAATGAATATTAAACAACCCCCTGAAGTTCAGGTTCCACTTGCTTAGAATCAGCACTGCAATTCCTATTATACACTGCACTATGTGGAATGCTAATGACTATTTAAACTAATTCAGAGTGAATGTGTAAAGAATCAGGGCAGTGACAGGGATACAGCATATTATAAGTGCCGATTGTACTGTAGCTTTATATATTCCTTTCCTTTTTCTTTATTTCAACATGACTTTTTTTCCAAATTTGACTATTCTTGACAGCCTTGGAGGACAGAAAATGAGGTTTCCACATCGAATATGGTCAAGATACTCACAGGCTAATTTTGATTTAGTAAAAAGGAAAAGCTACCATATACTAGAACACCATGTCAAAGGCTGGGGAGATCAATTGAATCATAAAAAAAATGGATAGGAAGTTTCATTAGAAGTGTGGTATATGGAAATTCCCTGTCAGCCACAATGCTTTGTAACCTCTTACTTGCGTTCTAAATATATTTGCATCAGATTTCAGAGAATTACAGCACTAAAGTACCAGGAAGTCTTAGCTAAGCGATAGCAAGCAATTGATGTGACAGCCAATTATTTACACATACACAATGACATACAATCTGCATTAGCATATCTCACCTTTTCCTTCCATATTCTGAAAAATACCACAGCTCATACATCAATCAACAGTAGTCTGAGGACTTAGATTTCTGAAGTGCAATACAGCTTCCACTTACTAACTCAAAAGTGAGTTAGTGTCTTTTTTTAATTGATTTTTGTGTGAGGATTTTGTTTGTGGGGTTTTTTTTGTTTTAGTTTGGGGTTTTGTTGATTTGGGGTTTTGTTTTGTTTCATTTTGTTTTTCCCAACAGGGTTTGTTGTGGCTTGAAAGAACCATCATTCAGATAAATATTTGTCTTAAGCTGTGGCCAACTACAGTTAAAAGGATCTACTGCGTTCTAGTTTTGTGCTTCTATTCTCACAGAGGATGTCTTCCCCAAATTATCACTTCAGTAGATTCCAGTCTAAAATTGCTTCATTATTGAACAAATATATCTTGTGAGGAATGCTTCCTTGAAAAGGCAGTCATAATCCTTTTTCTTTTTTCTTTTATTCTTTTTTCTTTTTTTTTTCTTTTAACAGAGGGAACTTGCACAAAACTGAACTATGAATTCTCTGACAAACAAAACATGAGCACAAAAACATGAGCACCTGACAAAAGCGTATCCAGAAGAACCTACTTGGCTTCAAAGTAAGTTCTGCTCTTCTGAAGAAGAAGCAAGGACTTTTAAGAAGCTGTAATACTTTTCAAAACAAATGCAAAATGTTAAACTTGGGGACAGACCTAGATTTTGGATACTCTAAAGTATCTTGACACCCTGTGAAACAGGGTAGGTAAAGGTCTATGGCCAGGGCCCAAGGCCTAACAATGTGGCCATAACCTTTACAACTTTTCATGAGTGTGATTTTGCAAACTGTACCCGCTCACAAGCAGGGACCTACCCAATTGAAAGGGTAAGATAAAACCTGGAGAGAAGTCCTTCAGCACACAGTATTGTTAATCAATAACTTTACAAGGGGGCTGGTGGGATAGTTGCTTAAAATGGTAAGACTGTTTGTAACAACCATGTATAGGAATAGGTAACTGAATGTATATTTGATAAGATCACTACAAACCAAACTTTGTACCAACTCATGAAGAATGTATGTGATAAATAAATTCAGGACTTGTTTGTTAAAGCATATAAAACCCCCTGGAATTTTGACACGTCAGACATGTACATGGAAGTGTTAACCCCTATGTGTGCCCCAGTGTGGTAGTTTTGGCCTAGGTAGCCCTTAGTTTTAGTTAGGCTTAGATTAGGCCTTAATTTGAGTAGGCCCTGATAGTGTAACGTAGATTAAGAGGGACTTAAAAAAACCAAAGAAATATTTCATACCAGATAATGCAAACTGAGATATAAAGGAGGTGTAGGAGGTACCTCGTCCTCTTCCCCTTCCTGGCTGGGTGCTGAGCAGACCTTCTATCACCATGCTGGAAGTGTTAGGCCTTCCCACTGCCTCACAGCTGCTTGGTTTGGAAAGTAAACATTTCTTTGTCGTTGGTTTTCCTTTTTTTTCCCCTCCTCTCTTGCTGGGTGTTTCTTGGCTGAGGTGGTTGAATCTGTATTATTGGGTGGGAGACTCGTGTAAGTTTACATTTGTATTTATATGTGCTATATTGTAGCTTGTTTTTAATTTTCTCTCTTCTGTGTAAATATAAACCCCTTGCCATTTTAAGTTTTACTTCTAGGGGTTTTTCCTCCCTTTCCCTGAGGGTTGTGGTGGGGCTTTGTCTCGGTATTGTGCAGTTGGCATTTTGCCAGCTCAACCTCACACACTCAGTTGAATAAATGTATGCTTTCCTATACAGTGCACCTGCACAGTGGATTCCTCTGAATCACCTGTTATTAAATATGACTCTGCTTCAAGATACATTAAATACAGCACAGCATATTTCTACAGAGGAAGTTCTTAGCTAGAAATGTGTCCACATTTCTACATTCTCCTCTGGACTGATAGGCCCATTCCTACTTTCTCCTTCACCCTTCCATGCTCAAAGCAGCACAGCGGGAGGTAAACTGACTGCAACAAGAACTGTTTTTTCCAGGACAGAGATAGCAAAGCTGTTGCTGCTATGATTTTGCAAAATGCTTATGGAGTAGGAGGGATGGACGGAGACTCATTAGTATCTTCCTGAATGGGTGTGCAATACTGGGGGGAAAGAGAACTGGAGAACCAATTCATTTTGAAAAAGCAGGTTGCTATGTAGCAGTCCTTGAGGTTTACTCAGTTTATACCATCCTTTTCCATAATTAAAACATAAGGGGGGTTGTTAATTTTGGAGCAGATGCATAACCTACTTCTTTACTGCCCCATATTAAATAATTTTAAAGGTAGAGAGCTTATTTTAAAGATTTATTCTTTTGAGCTGCATTTCTGGGAATGAATTCTGAGCACAGACTTGTGTTGTTTGCACACAATTCCTGCCAAACATATTCCAGCAGGACTTTATTTTACCATCAGGATTTCATTTTACCAATATTTTAGCAAAACAAAACATGCAGCGAAAGGCTAAGATAAAGACTGCGAAGTCAAGTAAACCTAAAGATTGCAAAAGAATTAAAAAAAAAAAAGGAAGAATAAAGCAACAGAAGGGCCAGCCTTTAGGTGAAGCCACATGTTAAAAATAAGATTACACGACGTTAGCCACAGCCAGCCTGACTTGCATCTCAACGTCTGAGCAGTTGCTGGGCTATGCGTTCCTGACACCAAGTGGTTCATCTGTAGAGGTGCATTCTGCCAGTCACTTGAACTGCTCCTCCCCTTTCAAAAGGACGTTGTATTCAAAGATGCTTTTAAGGGCAATGGTCCTCACTCCGTCCTTGGTTGGGTTACAGGTCCTAAGACACTCTCTCACAAGAATGCCTCATAATGTCACTTAAACTTTATTTTTATTTCACTCCAGCCCTTTGCCTTTCAAATGAATTTTCTTTCATTCACACCCAAAATACTGTCCAACTCAGAAGTCAGACTAAGTATTTTAAAAGATCCCATCTAAGAGAAACTATATGCACATTCTGGAGAGTAAAGCACCGACTTATTTTAAACACAATATATTTTAAAAAGGAATTCATTATAAAAATAAAATGCAACATAAACTAATACTAAACCTGACATGGAATAGACTTGTCCCCTTCCCCTACTGTTATTACAGAAGCAAGGCAAGAAACAAAATATACCAGTTATAAAGAAAAGAAGAATAGCAAAAAAATGCCAGCATGATCATCATTTTGTTGAGACCAAATTTTTCTCAATTTCAGTGATTGTTTACACCCAGATGTCTTTAGACTCTCTCAGTTGTAAAAAAATCTGCTTCTACTGAGTGTGATCAGCACTAATGTAAAAGAAAGGGGAGGTGGGGGTGGGGGGTAGCAGGGGGGAAGACTAGATTAAGGGCTCTTGAACGGATACTAGAAGTCAAATAAGAGAATGTGGAAAATCATGGAAACTATAGCAACCTTCTGGTAATGTATTTGTTTATAAAGAGAAAATTAACTGCATCATCTACACCAGATAGAGCTGGTGACCACCACCAGCTTCAGATGCAAATCATTACAGCAGCTTTGCTCAGGTAATGATCACAAGGAATGTTTATTGTTAGTAGT
>JAWWLZ010000094.1:32691777-32707979 GCA_035041345.1 Poliocrania exsul
CTTAGCTAGCACTTTCATAATTATTTTTACACTGGAATTGTAAACACTAATTTATTTTTAGCTGATAAGTAATAACCACTTTATCTCTAGCTAAACAATACTTAGATAAACAAGAAGAACAAATATTCTTGTGCTAAATAAACAGTATGTTGAGCAGTAAATTGATAATAACGTGTTGCTTTACAAATAAACACCATATCCTTTAGACAGCATTTATGGTTTTGATACAGGTCACATGGCTCTTTCA
This sequence comes from Poliocrania exsul, assembly GCA_035041345.1. NCBI lineage: Eukaryota > Metazoa > Chordata > Aves > Passeriformes > Thamnophilidae > Poliocrania > Poliocrania exsul. Next base: position 32,692,025 of record JAWWLZ010000094.1, read on the forward strand.
GATATTTTGGTCAGCTGTTGTAAATAAAGGAATTAAAGTTGCATAATTACAGCTGGTATTCTGTTTCACTAGTTAATACAGAACAAATAAATTAACTGACATCCTCACATAATTATTGCTCTTCGTGAAATGGTAGGAATTTGAATTTTTTACTCACAGCACAAAGTAACCCAACTCTTGATTAATTAAATATTAGCTAAGTTTCACTCTACAACTGTAAATTTCACTGAAGACAGTGACCTGCATCTTAAATCATGATTAATAATGCAAATTTGCTAATTGATTCTCCTTAAGATAATGAAAAATACATCACTCTGACAAGTCTGGTTTTTAAGTTATCTACATTTCTATACTTGTGAGTGATAAAGAGGGAAAAGAAGTGTCCCTATTCCCAGCACATACTGAAGAATGACATGATTTTAGTAGCCTCCACTCTTACACAATCAGTACTGTCCAGAATATCAACAGATATGGATTCTTTCCTCCCGTGTAAGTCAGTGGAGTTTAAATCTGTATTTTTGTTAGGTATATATTAATGAAAGGCTTTAAGCTTCAGCTTTCAAAAAGTGACTGCTAATTTTTAGTGTCTCCTCTTTAAGAGAACATATCAGTGTACAACTGCCTTTGTCTCTATTCTTTCTCTGTAAAACTGAGGGTGGCAGCAATTTTTATTGTAGTAACTCTTAACAATCTTCATAAAAAGTTAGAAACATGCTGTTTGAGGGTTCTAGAGAATACTTTGACAAATATCCTCAGCAGAAAGTTGCTGTTCCTCAATTGTATACAGCTGGAAACAGGTGTTAAGGATATGCTTTTTCAGCTGGTTTATAGAGGCCAAATAGAATAACTAAAGCAAGGTCTCCAGGCAGCCTTGATTAGCTTAGTAGAAATGATTACCAGCTTTCCCAGACAGGCTGGCCTCCTCAAGAGATTTCATATCAACTCAAGAAAGAACAAGCTTTATAGATGCTAGGCCAGCTATGTGCAGGTTGACCCAGGGCAGTGTCCTCTGAGTTTTCTTTTCATCAGCAGTTTCATCCCTATCTGTGCTCCAACTCAGTGGCTTTTGCAGCAGATTCCCTACAGTGGTATGTCTGCCTCTTCTGCAGGCTCTGGTTTCCAGCTGCAATGGCAAGGGCCCTGGTCCAAGGTCTACTGATGATCAAGTACTGACCTGTGTTGCTGAGCCCTGACCAATGCTGCTGAAAAGTTTTACTGCAGCCATAACATAATGAGGTTATGGCCTGTCCACTTCAGCTTCAAGATGAAGAGTAAAAACTGTCAAAAGTTGTCAGTCCTCTCTGCTTTGCTATGTCCTGCAGTAGTCAAGGGTAGGCAGCACATTCCCATCAGTGCTGCTGAAGGGCCTGCAGAGCACTGCTGCACAGCCCACAGTTTGGTTTATGGACTGCTAGTGGACAAAATCTGTTGGACAGTATACTATATAACTGTAAAGTGAAGAAAGAAGCCTGATGAAAACAACAGGGAATTAATACTGCCCAAATTCTTTCAGAATCATTGAATCATTTAGGCTGCAAAAGACCTTTAAAACCATTGGATCCCACTGTATCTAGCAAAATTTTTTCACAATTTCCAGAACCTCTTTACTAATTTTTACTAATTTGAATTCATCACCTTTTAAATCAAAGTTCTTGTGAGGACATACTAAACTGTAAGACTCAACCTTGTTATATGTGCTCTCTCCTGGTAAGACAAAAGCAGTGGGGTTAACCCAAAGCAGAGGAGATAGAAGTTTGAATACCACTGACATATAGACGCTGGGACAGTTTGCCAAGAAAGACTTTGGGACTTTTAGAGTCAAAAAGCCGAAAAACTTATGGAGATTCTCTCTGTCCTGTTCTCTCTGATACATCTTTTTCTCTGCCTACTAAGTACTGTCATCCTCATAAGCTTTCAGGTAATGCAATAATCCAAGAGACTATAATACTCTTCAATGACCTAGTGTTTTTTTCTTATTTTAAGAACTGTTCACTCACTTCTGCATGCCCATGATGCATGCACATGAGCATTTGCACAGCTCTGTATCCTCTGCTGTACGGCTGTCAAAAGTACAGTGTAGTTCTGCTTTTGCTTGAATAAGGAAACTGGGTCTGGTGCGGTTTTTTGTCTGATACAGCAGCTCGACAGCTCCTCGGAAGTTTTCTACGTCGCTTATAGCGCTCTGCAATGCCGCGGCCTCTCGCAATGCGAACCCTGACCTCGAGGAGGTCACTGCTCCTGCTGTCACAATGTTCCTGGGAGGCTCCGTGTAACTTTTCTGTGTTTTCTAGGCACAAACTGCATTCTGGCTGTGGCTGACGGAGGCGCAGAGGGTTTTGGGCTCCAAGTTTCTCCCACTTTCTATCCCAACTCTCCCGCTTCTCCTGGACCCGCACGGGATCGCTTCCATGAACGAGAAAGTGCCGCGACGCTCCTTCCCGGCCGCCGCACACCCCTCCCTGCGGCTTTCCGCCCCGGCTCCGCCTTTCTTTCCCCCTGCTCCCATGGCCGGGCCGGCGCTCCCAGTCACGCAGCAGGTGGGGCGGGTGCGGGGCTGCGGGCGGCGGCCGGAGCCGGGGGAGCTGCGGGAGGCCGCCCGCTGCCCCGTGCTGGACGGGGACGGCAGGAGCCTGCCCTTCCAGGCGCTGTACGGGGAGCAGAAAGCCATCGTGGTGTTCGTGCGGGTGAGCGGGGGCCGTGCGGGGGCCCAGACCGGCTCCTGGACCGCGGAGGGCGGGGAGGGCGCACTGGCGGGGCTGGAATGGAGCCGGAGGCAAGCTGAAAGCAGATCGGTGCTGCTCCTGAGATCCCTCGTGCTTTGGTAAAGTGATACGCTATTTACCAGAAAGGAAACAAGTATCGTGTTTACCGATTCCCAGCTGGCGAGCCAGCTATCACATGCCTGAAATTTCTAGAGATAAAAATATGAGCAAGGCCCTAGGCCCAATGTCCTTGTTCAGGTTTGGATTAAAAAAGTATCCTAATCCAAATTTGGTGGCAGCTAAAATCTGGAATCTTTCCCATTCCTGGTTCACGTTCACCTCCCCGAAGCCAGTAATCTGCCGCTTCATTGCAGTGCAATTATGTGTGTTTCTAACACATCCAATTGGCTGTGTTGCAGAGTTTTTTGTGTTATACCTGTAAAGAATATGTAGAAGATCTGGCAAAAGTCCCCAAGGCATTTTTACAAGTAAGTATTCTGCCCTTAATATGTATGTGGGGTCACTGCAATGGAGCCGATTTGTTATGTCCAGCTACAGGCTTGCATGAGGCTTCTAGGAATAAAAAATGGCTCAGAAGAAGCACTTTCATTGTTTGCTACAATAGCAATAATGAATCTGCCTAGGAGACACAGGAGACGATTTATGGCACTACACGCTCTGTTGCAGCAGCATTATTTCTCCCTGCCCTGTTAACTTGGTGCTCTTTTTTACTGCTGTGTTCAGAACAGTGAGACGACATCTGACAGGCACTTTTTCTGGAATTAGTAGTGCCCTGGACAGTTGTCTTCTGCTGACTACTAACTACTGCCCTTTCCATTATGCTAGTAGGGCTGACTGATAGTTGTGAGTGGAATAAGATCAGAAAATTCATCTGGGTTAAAACCACTATCTTTTTCTATGGTTACTTGTAAGCTGCATTAGGAGTGTGACCTGTTCTCCAGGCAGCTGCACAAACAGGAATGACACAGTGACAGAAGCGAATAGAGTAGGCTGGGTTTGCTATGGACAGGTATTTGTTGGGTGGTAGGAGACACCAGAGAAGACAATGATCTCCTGCTAAATGTGGAAGGCCTATCTGTCTCTTCTAGACTGCTGATAGAAATTCTGTCATATTTTACTTACAACAGCAGTATAGCCAATGACAGACTCAGGTGATTGCAGACAGCAAGTCCACCTAAGTCCATCTGAGACGGAGTAGGAACTTGAGGATAAAAAGGGTCAATTTCTTTGGCAGCTTCCCTTCTCAGGACAGGTATTTCTGAACTGTTTAATCAGTGTTACTCAGAATGACATTTTCTTACTTTGACTTAATTAGATAGAGGATCAAAATCTGTCCATGCTTTTCTTAGTGTATTTTGGTTTTATGCGGGCTTCTTTTCATAACAAGCAAAATGATCCTATATGGGAAATGCAAGTATTACACCCTAATAAAACAACCTTGTATTTTATTAAATGTTTTTACTGGCCTCTAAATGAACTTAAGTTTGACCTCTATTTTAGACTCAGGCCTAATGTTGCACCTGCAAATGACAGCAGTACGTGCAAATGCAAGTTATATCTATTAGTGTGTGTCTGTGTATGTAAATCACAGATGTTTGGGCACCAGCATTTGTGCTTCTTTAGAGGTAGGTGCAGCTATGATTCCAAAATCATAGCGTGTTGCAATCAATTGAAAAGACAATGTTACCAATGCTACAGGAAGCCCAAAGCTTACACATCTGTAACTTAAAGGTTATCTTTAAAAATAATTTATCTCTTAATAAATTATTGTAGGTGCTAACTGTGGGTGATAGACAAAGGTGTTGTTTCCAAACATGTTAGTGATCTTAATATCAAATAATTTTAACTCAGTGCACTGTGATCCTTAAATCAGCATACCATATTCTGCTAATGCTTTGAAGTCATGCAGAAACATCAGGTTCCACTTTATGACTTCAATACCCTTGTTCTGTTATAGGAAGCAAATGTGAGGCTTATAGTTATTGGACAGTCATCTTACCATCACATCAAGGTAAATAAATTATTCATTAAAGACAGTATATCCGGTCTTGTGTCTTAACAGTCTATATTGAGGAATTTGGCTTAAGTGAAAAGATGGTCTTTTGCAACTGCAGAAAAAAAGGATAGTATTTATCAGGCAATTCTAACAATACATGAGTAAAGCAAATAATTGAAACTTTCAGTTTAAAAACCACCCAGGCTTGCTAACAAAACAGCTTTTCTTAATTTCACTAGAAGCTTTGTTTTAATGAAAACTTTGAGGCTAAAAATGTTCATCCTTTAATTTAACATGACAAACAGACAACTTTCAACTAAGAGGGGGAGGGTGGACCTTGCAGGGTGTCAGTGTTTTTTCTGTTGTCAGCAGACCCTAACCAGTTACTGCTTTAACCTTAAAAATAGTTTTGTTGTTTTTTTTTTTTTTGTGTGTGTGTGTGTGTGTATGTATATGTATATATTTTGCAGCCCTTTTGCAGTTTAACTGGGTATACACATGAAATGTATGTAGATCCACAAAGGGAAATTTATAAAAGGCTTGGCATGAAAAGAGGCGAAGGTAGTAACATATCAGGTAAGAATAATTTTCTCACCTTATTTGGATTTACACAAACAAAACATGAATACTCTGATAAAATAGTATGATCACAATGTAAATAGAAAGTGAGTTGCCCACTAGACTGTCTCTTGTAGGCTATACTTTGTGAAAACACTGGTAATCAGGAATTTCTAAACTGTTCATAGCAGCTGTTCAATGCTATTGCTCTTACATACTTAAGTATTTATAGATAACAAGTATTTTGTGGTTTTGTTTAGTGCAGAGCCCTCATGTGAAATCAAACATACTTCTGGGAAGCATTAGGAGTATATGGAGAGCAATGACTGGCCCGGCTTTTGATTTCCAAGGAGACCCTGCTCAGCAGGGAGGAGCTTTGATTATAGGCCCAGGTAAGCTTCTTTGTTTTGTGTGAAAGTTACAGCTGTCTCCTTCAGCTGTTTGCTGCCATCTCGCCAGTGTCCGTGTGGATCCCAAGAAGACACACTTGTATTGAATTGTGTGATTTTTGTTTCATGAAGGAATCTGCAAAGTGTCATTGTGTAGTCCCATCTCCCACAGAGGCACAAAGCTCATCATAGTCCTGCAGAAATTGATTGAAGTGCTGATGGAACAACTGCGTCAAAATTTGGAGGGTTTTTTTGACATCATGGTGTTTAGCCACAGTCTGCTTGCACATTTTATTTGAGGCATTTAATGTTGTTTAGTAGAGGAGTAGTGCATGAAGGGGGAGCTGCAACATGACAATCATCACATTTATTAGGAAACATCATGCTACAGCAGATTTCAATTATTTAGGTGCCTCAATATTTCTTGCTTCTTTAACATAATTTAAAAAACCATTTGTCATTGTTTAAAATACAGTATATTCTGCAGTCTGTAGAACTAGCACACATTTGTACATAAACTAGGAGGAAGTCAGAATGCTGCTTTGATTCACTTACATCTTTGAATAAATAAATATTTTATTCGGTAATTTACATTTTACTCTCATTCCATTCCAGGCAGTGAAGTTCATTTTTTGCACCTTGATAAAAACAGGCTGGATCATGTTCCCATTAATACAGTTTTGCAGCTGGCAGGAGTTAAAACCGTGAATTTCTCAAATCAGCCCCAGATTATTGACATATGACACAGTCATAACATATACATTTTTTTAATTTGTGCTCTACAAGAACAATTCTCCAGTAAATTCCAACAAGCATCAGTACCGTTGTGTCTTTTTGGGACATCTGAAACCTAATCTAGAAAATCAGCACAGAATAAAACCCATGGCACTGAAGATGGACACTAAAGTGCTATGCCCATTGAGTAAAACATAATAAAAAACTAAAACACAACTGAGACTGATTGCAAAAAATCCTGGAGCTTATTATTGTCTGTTCAAACAATCTTGCTAATGCATTTTAAAAATCATTGTTCAAGGTGCACCAAACTAAAAAAATCTAATTTTGCTCAGGAAGAATGTGGGATTCTTGCCTTCAGCAGATCAACACTGGCTATCAATCCATTCTCAGCACTGTGTTAAAGCTTCCAGCACCATATGACAATTTTGTATTAAAATATACCCTGAAACGTCACAGTTTTGAACACTGAGACTCAAGCTTATACACACTTTTGCATCTGACAGTGGCAGACATTATGAAATAAATTTCAACGTTTTGAATAAATATTTTAAATACATCATCTATTGTCGGCAATTCTTTTGTGTCATACAAAAATATGGGTCTGTAAGACTAGGTCGGGTGTCTTAAACATATATCTGATCAGATTATAGATTTTGGAGTAAGCTGTAGTCAATTACTTGCTTTTCTAGGAAGATTTACAGCAGAATGTTCTCCCTTTATATGTGTGTACTTTCTCTCAGAGCAAGAAGTCTCAGAATAACTTGTCCTTAGTTGTTTGTGTCTTAGACAACTGAACTAAAGACAACAGTATTTTGGCTTGCAGTTCTGTCAGATTTCATATTACCCATTTTTCTAGACATGTTTATGTTCAGAGTTGATTGCTTTCATTAAAGCAGATGTACCCCCTTTCATCCATGACCCACTTCTTTTTAGCAATGTGAAGAAAAAAAAATTGTCTGAGATTTATAGAGGAGCATATCCTCCTCTGCAGTTTCTGATCTTCAGCCTTCACTGTAAAATGCTACCATGCATACGTATCTCATCTGAAAATTCTCCTCCCTTTTAAGCTTTAATGCAATTGTAAAATGGCATTTTGTGAAGAGGTTTTTGGTCTTGCATCCACTGAAGTTACTGGTGGGCCCAGAGCAAGCTCCAGAAAGCTCTACACCATTAAGAGTACTTGAAATTAAAGGCAGTGTTCCTTGATGAAAAACAAAAACTTGCCTCAGAATAATAATACTGGTACAAAATAATGATCCTGAGCAATGTAATTTTATTAAAGGTACTGTGCCTTAGAAAGTTATTAATTACATGCACATTTCGATGCAATGTGTTTAGAAGATACTGTTAATTAAAAAATACTGTCTCAGTTTCCTGCTTTGACTAAACAGCATTTGGCACAGGGCTGAAGGTAGTCAGTCATGTGCAGACTCTGAACCCACGTGATTTCGGGGCTGACCAGAGGATTCCTCAGAACTTCACATGACAGACTGGGACAGGCAGTTGAGGCTTACGAGGGAGTGAAGTTCGCTTTTCATGAACCACTGCTCCTACATTCACAAATAAGACCTGCCCCCACCGCCCACCAGCACTCCCCCAGTTCACTGGTATTTTTCAGTATGTCCGAATCTCTGGAATGCATCTGCCTCTGTGTTACTTAAACCATAGCCGAAAGCAAGCTGGTAAACTGGTCTCATGTTTGTAAAACAAAGACAGTAAACAGAGAAAAAGTATTTTTAAAGATAATGAATGGTGAATACTCAATTTATTTGTAGTGCTTCCACTCTGCTTTATTCAGCTGATAATCACAGCCAAGGGCACTGACTCTACTAATTTCACTTTTGTTTTTGCAATCCTTTCACTTTTTGTTTTCCTGCTTGTTCTGCTTTTAGTAGAATTAAAATAATACACGATTGTGACAGTTTTATTGCTGCTAATAAATACATTTAACAAAACTATAGCTAAAAGAACTGTGGACTATTAAAAGTGATTGCAATGTAGTTTGACAGCTTGTAGGCTGAAGTCACGCACCCTGACCGTTTCAATACTGACAGGAATCATACTACACAGCCAGTGTGTTATCCCAGCAAAATCACATCTTCAGAAAGACTTGCAAAGGGCAGATAAAACAGAGAGGAAGACAGACAGAAGGATTTAGTAGAACAGCAGCCCTAATCAGGGCATAGGCCCTGCATTTTGATCTGGCTACAGCTTCAGAGAGTTCACGGGCCCCTGGGAGACAATGACTCTCACATGCCTAACGAATTGGAACAATGATGACTACACTTAAAAGTTGGGAGAATTGGTTTTCAAAGTGTCAGCAGAATGTTAGATCTCTGGTGTTCTTTGGAAAGAATGTTTCAAAAAAAATGTGACAGTGAAAAGTGGAAACCAGTAGACGATAAATACTGATCACACTCTGCAGATGCTGGAATACTTCACAAGGGCTTTCATCTTGGCCAATTAGACAAAGATGGGAAAGGAGCAGTTTTCAGAAGTTGTTCTACCTAACTAGCTTGATTTATTGCAACATCTATTTGAAATAATTGTTTGTTGTAAACTACTGCTGTGTCTAAGAAGCAGATTCAAAGTCAGTTATTTTAACTCTCCAGATAAATGCATTTAATGTTCACATCAGAAGTCCGGATGTACTGAACTGGTTTCTGTTGACCTCACACAATACCATCTCTAGATAAAAGGGGCACCGGGATGGCTTCGATGCCCCACGAAACGCAAGGAACACGCTCATTCCCAAGGGCAGCAGCTTTATGCCCTGGCGGGCCGGTCCCGCAGGGCCGGAGCTCCGTGTCCCTCCACGGGCACAGTCGGCGCCACGTCAGCGGCGAGGGGAGGGCGCGGCCCCGGCCCACCTGCTCCGCGGGCGCTATGACGTCACCTGCCCGCCGCTCCGCGCTGGTGACGCCACACGGCGCGGCCCCAATCAGGGGCGGCTGCCGGGGGCGCGCGGGCGCCGCGGGGGGACCGGAGGTGCGGCGGGAGGGGGCGGTGCCCGCGGGGCCGCGTCAGCCGCCACCGCCCTCGCCGCCCTCGCAGCCGCGCTCTGCCTCGGGCCGCCCGCTCCCGGCGGCATGAGGGCATCCGAAGCGGCGCGGCCGCCTGCGCCATGAAGCGGAAGAGCTGGGCCGAGGCGCGGCGCCGCGCAGCCCCGGCGCCGCCCGCGCTGAAGAGGACTCGGGGCGCGGCGGTGCGGGCGGCGGGGGCCGAGGTGCCGCGGCGGCAGCAGCCCCCGCCCGGGCCGGAGACCTGCCTGAGGATCGCGGGTGAGGGCGGCGTGCCGCGGGGGCGGGGGCGTCCCAGTGTCCCGTCCCGTCCCGCCCCGGGGGGGAGGCGCAGCCGCGGGACAGGAAAACTTCCCGTTTGCCACCCGTGCGGCGGGTCGATCAGTCCCCGAGCCGGGATCTCTGGCCTGTCACACGGCGGACTGCCCTTAAAAACTGCGCCGCTCCTCCAGCGGTATAAATAATCTTGGCAGTGCCCTTAGAACCCTCGAGCCATACCGGGTGCCGATTGCCTTGGGCTGCAGTTTTCTCTGCCTGTGAGAGTAAACGGAAAACAACGATAAACACGTTTCTGTCCGTTCAACACGTTGTGGGATGGAAAAAAAAAGTAACATTACCCATATGTATTGGGTATAATATTTATATATGTACACTTACATATAAATTTATATTTATATATTATCTTTGCACTGGGGACATGCTTGCTGGCTAACGCGTAAAGTAACGGGCGAACGTCGCACCTCTTCGTGACACTCGAGTGCCAGCAGCTTGTGCAGGAAGGTTTGCTCAGTGTCGTCCCTCCTTTTCGTGACCCTACGCGCCGAGCCGTGCTGTTTGGGCACAGGATCCTGCCTCTTTTAAGAGGCTGGTTGGATCATAGCCGACGTAAATCTGTATTCATATTTGAGTTCCCCAACTAAAAGATGACCTTGAGTTTAGTTTGCCTCAAAGCAACAATAACAATAAAAAAATGTTTCTTAAGTCCTGTGGCAGAATCTGAGAATGGTAGTATAAAAAGTAAGAAATAAATCTCTCAGTACGTCTCTGTGAGGAACATGGGAAATACCTGTGGACAAAGCAAGCGAAAATGTAAAGAGCAAGCATGGAGAAAAGTCACCAGTGTACCTTTTCCTTCTGTGTCAAGAAATGGGGTTCCTTAAATTAACTAGTATGTCTCCTGTGTAACAGTATGTTGAGAAAATCATAAGATCTTGTTTTGAAAATTAGGTATAGCGATGTAGGAAGAATGTAAACTCCCAAAGCGTACCAAATTCTGCTGTTTAAAAAGCTTTAATACTGTTGGGGAGTAAAATCCTAAATACTCCAGCCTAAAATACAGCATTTTAGAGTATTCTTCACAGAGAAGCATGAGGATTTACTTATCTTGAAGAAATCTAAGGCTACAATAACTCCATATGTGTATTTTTTTACTGTAACAGCAACCATTTGTATGGGGAATTATGATGGTACATTTCTAAGGTTAAATGTAGAAACCTCTCATTTGACAGAGGATGAATTTGTGATACCAAGTAATTTCATTACCTGGATTACCACGCAGTCCTGTCCAGCTCCCATCTCCAGCAAACAGGTCTCTAACCATTCTCATGCAGCAGTTGCTTGGCTCTGGTGCTGTGTCTGGCATCAACAGACCCATTAAATTACTGCATTTTCTCCTTCAAAGAAATGCTCACCCATTCAAATACAGTAGAGCACCTAGGCTTTTACTTGTGTTTTTTTCAGTGGGATTTCACCATGTGCAGCTGTGCCTGGTGTATCAAGTGTGATCAAAATGCACTGGATTATTATGTTTAATAATATTTTATTTTGTCTTGATCTTGCTGTGCGCAGTGGCGACTGTTTACAAGCTTCTATCAATGGAAATATTATAGTCTAATTTTTAGCTCACTGCTATGTCACACATATTTTTTAAAAGAGAAGTCTTGAATAACAGGCTTACATTTTTATTCATCTGTTTTAAAGTTATGTCAAAATTTGAACTGTCAGTTTTGCCTTCTCATAATGCAGTTCTGAGAAATTAGACAATAGTTGTGGACTGGAGACCGATTAAAGCATAAGGTCTTATTCTTAAAAATGGGTATCCTGGTAAATATTTGAACCACTGTAAAGGCTGAGAGGTCTGTGTTAGCTTATCTGCTTACAGAAATAGAGCCAAAGTTATAAAGAACATTGCAGACTACCCTCCTTTTCATCTTTGCAAAAGATAACAAGCAGAACATAAACTCCAGTTGCTGTAAATTTTCTTGTGTTTCATTCATAAACAGCAAAGTTTGTAATCCATTATTTGCATAAATTTTATAGTGAAAATGCTTTCAATATTTATTACATTTCTTTATTTTCTAATCAATTGTATTCGTCAGCCATATAGCAGAATAATTATTAATCAGAATAATCTGAATATTTTTGTTTACTAGTAAGACTAGTTCAAGAAAACTATTATTTTAAAAATTGTTTGGGCTGTTAAGCTGCATGGGAGCTTTACCATTTTCTCTTTGCCAACTAATGCATGAGGCTTTCTGGTATTAATTTACTTTGCTGGAACTGACTGCATTTCTTCTGTTTATTAGAAGTGTGTTCCCATATCTTTCTGATCTCTGGGAGAAGTAATTCATAAGATCTAAAGAAAATGTAATAACTCCCTGTGAGATGCTTGAAGGCTGTTCATTTCCTTTCCTTGACTGCTTTTCTTTGTTATTGCGCTGATTTTATAAATAGCATTTTAAAGAAGAGGTGGAATTGTAAAGCATAAACCTCAGGCAAAAGGTGTGTGTTTCTCTCTCACCTTTTTCAGTACCTAATTCTAAAATGAATTAACTGCAATAACTATATGTGGAATAAAATTTTAAGTGATATACAGTCATGGGACATTTCTTGACATTTGTCTTCCTGCTGAATGCATATCTAGTTTGTTTACAGTGAGGAACTAATATCTTAAAGGATCCTCAAAGATGCACTGTACATGCCTGTATTTTTTCTCCATCGTGAATCATTTTGCTTACACTGTCACTTGGAGCTGACAGTGAAATATCATTCAATTTAATATATTCATTGATAGGCGAGTTGATTTTTGGTGTTGTGTTGGGTTGGTTGGTTTTTTTTTTCAAACCATTGAGTTGTCTTTTTCCACTATCACTGGCATGTCATTGTAAGCTTTATGTACTATGTAGAAAACTATTTTTTCGTTTGAATGCTAGGGACACGTCTAACAAGTGTCTTTAGGCTTACAATATTTTGACTATTAACACATTCAGTTAGTTTTTATTGTGCAACTGTCTTGGTACAAAAGCTGTTTACTCTTTTATCAATATGACCTCACTTTCTTGTGAGTCTTTCTCAAAGTTAGGATTTCAAATACATGTTTTAAGGCTTTTAGTGTCTAATGCAGAACTGAGAGTGCATGAATGTATGTCAGTCAAAAGCATCAGAATGCAGGGACTATTTTAGTTAGTGTTGCTGATCACTCATGACATAGCCCTGAAAGTAATTCTTTCATAGCTTTCTATTAAATAAAAAGTTCTTTTGGCTTTTTAGTGTACTTTCATTTTCTTTTACAGAGACTTCAGGCAGTTGTTCTAGTTGCCAATTCTATCATCACCTGAATTTGAAATGTCATAGTGATGATTGAATTAATCTTTTCAAGGATAGAAAGTCTAAAAGAAACATCTTAAACAACTTTGTCCTGACATTACTACAAAATTTGTCTTTCATATTTTCTCATATTTCTTTCACGTCTTGACTTTTTAGGTCAAACAACAAAATTCCATATACCAACTCTAGATTTAGAAATACACTCTTTGTTTACATTCCTGGTAATTCATAGTAGAGTAATGTTAGGTTTTGTTGTACTGTCAGTCTCTGAATTTTTCATCTAAGGCATCTGTTTAACAGTAGAGCTGTAGAATTTCTTTTTTTTTATGAAGTAATCTTTGCTGATGATATGCAGACTTGTCCTGCCACTAGTGTCTGTTTAGTATTTAGTTGTCTCTTAGTCACAGAGTTGCTTAAGTTGGAAGAGACCCTTGAGATCATCAAGTCCAACTGTAACTCTTGAATAACTGAAATTTCTTTATTAAAATCCTTTGCAGCAGAACCTGAGAAGCTTGCTAATTGAGGCTAATTGAGAGTAAAAGGAGGGGGAGATTCTTTTTATGTGTTTAATCTCAATTAGCGTGATTTTGAAGTATCTCTCAGTTTTCTGCACTACAATCAGCTTGTGTAGACGTAGACATGCTTGTGCTAGCTTTAGTCTCACGGATTTAGGTGCCAGCTGTGGTAACCCAGTCCTGTGTTAGGGGTATTAGGCTCATTTTTTTTGTCCATTGGACACTTACTCAAATTAGGTGCCAGCAGAGGCGTCGGTATTTATGTATTTTAACTGTTTTGTTCTGTTAGGCTAACGAAATTAAGTGTATTTCAAGTGTATCTAACACGCTGCAGCCATAACTAATTGCAGTGCAGATGCCGCCTGTAAGGCGGTGAGCCCTACTGATGATTAGAAAGGACTGCTCTAGTCTGATAGTCAGAGGATGGGGTTTTATCTGAAATTTTCAGGAATTAGGAAGTCCTCAAGTGCACTATAAGTAAATGAAATACCAAGCAGCTAAAATTAGCAAAGGAAACATAAACATAATAAAAAGGAAACCTTGTTTCAGGCAGTCCAAAACTTTGTGGAGTCCTAGTGAAATCAATTCATCAGTGCTGGAGTGTATTTTATGTATAAACCTTCAATCCTGCCATCAGATCCTTAATGAAGGAATTCTACTTTCTCTTTTAATTCCTGTTAAAAAAATCAACACGCTAATCCTTGACTAAACAGAACTGGGAATGCAGGTAAAAACAGAGGGTGAGTAATACAGCATTTGTCAGATGCCAGACTGGTAACTCAGTAGAGAGGTAAATACACTTACAGGGAATTACTTCTCTGTGTAGCTCATTTCTAAAATCTCCCCATAGGAAATATGTTAAAAAGATGGAGCCTGCTGTTTACATAATAGGGAGCAATTGTTAGCAGTGCACAAGAACGGACAGCTTGTCAGGATGTGGGCATTTGGCACACATTGCTCTTCTTCTGAAGTACTTCTGTAAATTCATTAAACTCAAGTTTCTGTCAGGTGTTTTAAGAATAGCAGCAATTAACATGATCCAGAGATACCATTGCAGAAACTGAATGCCAGCAGCAATTCAAAAGGCCACACACCCCTTGCACAAGATGGGAATTCTTGTTTTTGTTGGACATTTTTGCAGAAGCTGCAGAAGAATTTCAGTACAAGTAGGAACACTGAGGATTCAAGTGACTCTGTTATTCCAAATTCTATTTAAGAGCTAAATTCTATTTAAAATGCTAAATTAGTTTAGATATATGACCTGTGAAAATTATTTTTATTTTCATTTTGGTCCTCCCTTTGTGTTCGAGGATTTTGGATTACTCTTTGTGTGATTTCACAAGCCATGTAAAGCTTCTGGGAGGAAGCTGGAGTGTGAGAAGGTAGCATGTCAGTTTGAGTACTACAGCCATTCTGCCCAGACTTTGATGCTGTTACTGTTTGTGTGCCATAAAGAGGGAGAGCTCAATCTAGTCAATAATTAGACTGGCACTAAAAGACAGATGCTATGAAGGGAAAAGTTTTGGCTCTGGATTCCAACTGTTAACCCCCAGCAGGCTGGTTTAGTGAGCTAACTCACAAGATTTTTCCTTGTAAGGAACCTGGTGGCAGCTAGCCATTAAATCCGTTTAGAAGTGGTGTGAAATTGTAGCCTGGGGCTGTAGTGACGTGTTTAATCTAGCAATGCCAGTTTAAACACAGTCCCTAGATACCAGATCCTTGCAGTTCTTTCTGCTTCCTCCCTTGCCTTCAGTTCTCCCCCTCACACACATAAGCTCACACTCTCAAACCAGAGGGAAGAAAATCAGCAAAGCAGCTTTTTTCTTCTTTTTCCTCTTTTCTTTTTTTCCTTTTTTTTTCTTTTTTCTTGTTCTTATTTTCCTATTTTTCTACTTTATTTTTTTCCTTTTTTTTTAATATTGCACATGGATACCTGCTAGAGTTTCTAATTCATGCAAATCCACCTTGATTCAGCAATTAACACAGTGGTTGGGACAGATGCAGGGGAGTTGTGGAAAGCTGGGGCCCCAAAGCCCACCCACTTTTCACCACAGTGTATTTTCCATATTTTGGGGGTATCAGTGCACTTGCTTCTCCGCGCGTGTTTCACTTTGTGGCCCAGTTTACTCACTTCTTAAAAATGCACAGCATGACTGTAAATTTTGTCCTTTGCTTGTTTTCAGGCGATGCTGTGGTAAATACTGGGAGGTACAGAACAGGCAATGCACTCTCAGTCCAGTAGTGCAGCTGCTGTGCTTACAAGATGGGACTGTTAGAAATTAAGTAATCAAATTTGGTGCCCTGCTTCTGCCGAGAGAGTAAGGAAGTAGGTGCCTTACTGTACATCCCACTGGTTGCACCTGACCTGTATATGTTTAGGCCAAACCATTCATATCAGGCAATTGAAATG
>JAWWLZ010000094.1:32710058-32723040 GCA_035041345.1 Poliocrania exsul
AATATTTTTGACCAAGGGTATTCTTGCTGTTTTTTAAAGTACTGATCAGTCTTTTTTCTCTGTGTTGACTTTTCTCTAGCGCTATCAATTGCCTTTTTTTTAAAGTAAAGCTTATGAGTTACTCTTAAAATAGAGTTTAAAAAGTTTTGTCACAGAGTAATACAGTAGTGAGAAGTACGTTCTTTGAACCTTGAGTATTCCAATTTGGTTTTGAATGGTGCTGTGTGGACAACAAGAAAGTTTTAGTCCATATTTAAAGATAACAAAATTGTTTCCTCCAACAAAATATTATGGATGTGTGTTTGTATGTATGTATGTATCTAAGAAGGCATGCTTATTTTTAGAATGATATATATCATGTGTATATTATTACTCCTTGTTTTGTCCATTTTATTAAAAAAAAAAAGCATTTATACTGTTCGTATACAAATTTTCCCTTTTCTTCTACTAGCTTCTATGCAGACTTTGGACCACTCAATCTGGCAATGGTCTACAGATACTGCTGCAAGCTAAATAAGAAATTAAAGGTAACACTTGGGGTTTTTTTCAATGTTACTGACCTTTTAAAGAACAAAAACAAATGGCAAAAGTTTTGGGGTGCTTTCCTGGATTCCTAATCCAGCTGCATTCTGTGTATGAATTCCAGTGTTTATCGAGGTGAATTTAGGGAGAAGGAGGATCAGAAGAGAAAACCCAGTTACTTTTAGGAACCAGAAGATGCACCACTGTGGCGGTAACTAATGTTAAGCTTCTAAAAGATGAGTTGCTATATGTGTAAATGGAAAGCTCCCCTCCTGAAATTCAGTCTTCTTGGCAATCTGCCAATACTGAGTGATCTTGAGGGCGCAATGCAACATGGTTTTATTTGAGATGTTTTTTGTTTGACTTGGTCTTCTCTTCTAATGCTGACATCTCTTTAGTAAGAAGCAAAACTGATCTTCAGTAGCATTGATGGCATTTGCCTGAAGGAGACTGCTGTTCTGCTACTACAGATTATTTTCTCTTAGGGATGATCAGTAATTTTTGGGATTGGACTCTTGACTGAGCATAGTGTCTTTAAAACAGGGACTCCTTACTCTCTAGAATAATAATGAACATGAATGACAGCAAGTTAGTTGACCTCTAATAGATGTTGGAGCCTAAAATCTGTTAGGCAGATAAAATTTACTTGCATTAATGTAAATCATGGTTTGCCTCTTCAAAACTATTTAGATCTTTAAGATGCCACTGAATTGTCAAAATTGGAAAATACACAGAACATTATATATTGAGTGTATTTTTTTTTCATTCTTTGCTGTCTGTCACTGATAATAGTTTGCATAATTCAGTGTTGCTTTCTCCCTGTGATACTGCAAAGAGGTTTGCCAGAGATGTGGTTCTCTGATTTTTGTTTACAGAACGCTCTGAAGCAACATGATGTATGATAATCCTTCTCAGTATCAGTGTTTGATACTGGACAGGCATGTTAGGATTGTGAACATATTTCTGCTAGTGGTCTGGGATATTTTTGTCTTGAGTGCATTGAATAGTATCTGAGCAAGCAGCGTTGCTATTTAAATACCTAAACTGACATGATAGCTTAGCAGTTGGTCAAAGTGTGCAGTTTGAAGCAGATCAGAATTTGTTTCAAGGGCCAGTTAGGGGATAACTGCACAGGGGAAAACACAGATGTGTCTGCCCGTTCTACTGAAAATGGCATTCCACCCAGTTTCTAAGTTAATTGGAGAAACTATATGCCAAACCAAGATGATATTTTAAAAAGCTATTTATGATAAAGTTTAGAAATACTTTCAAAATATTTTAATCTAAGCATGTTTCTGAAATAAATACAAGTGGATTTGTATCGAGTAAGGTTTTCTTTAAGAGTGAAAAAGTCTAAATTCTGTTTTTAAAATTAGTGTAACTAATACCTGTGATGTTTTTGAGAATGCCAATTTCTATTTACTTGTCATAATTGGCTATCTGTTACATAAGACTTGAAGTTGGAAATACTAAATACATTTAAGAAAAAAAGAAAAAGTCACTGTAGCTTGTAGCAAAAACTCTTTAGGCTGGATACTGGGAAAATACTGGAACAATCTAGGTGGGGATGCAATACATTTTTCCAAAACTTCTGGCCTTCTAGTCTACCGTATGCTTGGTTCTCTGAATACAGGTGGCTGAAAGTAGGTAATCAAACTCTTGAATTCCTCTAATTTTATAAAAGAAGGGCTAAAAGGTCTAAAAAGCAAACTCATAGTCTTGTTTGTTTCTTGATACAGTCATTTTCGTTGACAAGGAAGAAAATAATTCATTATACTGGCTTTGATCAGAAAAAGCAAGCAAATGCTGCATTCCTCATAGGCTGCTACGCAGTAAGTATTTAAATTTTTACATTAGTTGCTGTGTTAATTTTTTCTTACTCAATTTTTAAATCAACAAGATAAAAACAATTCTTTTCTCTTCAAAATCATCTTACTAATGTATATTATAGTAATGTACCACAGAGCTTCTAAAGTCCAGCAGGTATGTGAGTGAAGTTGTATGATTTCAGTTTTTTCCTCCCTACTGCTGTCTGTGTGTTCCTCAGAAATTAAGAGCATCACTGAAAAAAAAAATCATTTCAAAAAAATGACTGCTTCTTGAAGTTTTACCTTTCCTCCAACCACACAAACTGTTTTTCTTTCTTAAAATAGAAAAATGGTATCTTGCACCAAGTACACAGTGTATCATTTGCCACTACATGCTTGTTTAAATAAACCTTTCCTTCCCCAGATCCTTCTTTTTAATATAAGAAGATCTCATCAGTTAACCTAGCAGAAGTGGTGAGAATGTGTGATGGGCTTAGAGCTTATATGAAGCCTGAGAGTATGCAAGGTGGCTGGAAAAGTACTAAGCCAAGTCGGTGGTTGCAGAGAAGAAAAGGACTGGCTTTACATCACGGCTACATGTGTTTGGTATACAAAAGTGTAGTCAAGGAGTAAAATGCTGAATGCTTCAGAATGAAAGATGTGGTGTACCATAGTCACATTCTAACTTATAACACACATTGATTGTAACTGTTTCTCTTATTTGCTGGGTGATAAAATGAAATGAGATGCTATGTGCTTTTTGATGTTGGAGATTCAAGGGGTCAAAGTTCATGTAGCCTTAGGTCATTCCTGTTATTTGGCTGCAAGGCTACATGGTACTTTCTGTGGTCCAGGCAGTCTGTTTGCTGCCTCTCTGCATCATGCTCCCTGGGGTCCATTTTCTGCACCCTGGGGTTTCTCTGTATTTTACAGCATTTATTACAAATTGAGAACTAGATTTCAAAATGTGTCACTCTTGGTATTTGAAACACAGGCACTTAGAAATGTTGCTGTAGACCTTTGCAGTCTTAAACCACATGGAAGCTGGTAACATGAATTACTAAGCTTGTTTGCAGTTAAAAGGATTATGCAGACAAACAGCTGTAGCTTTTATGAAAACTGCTTCCTAATTACTTGATCATAATGGAGGCCCAGAATAAGTGGGTTTTGTTTTTTCCCTTTTTCACTTCTGTTCTGAATAGGTGTACTAATACTGTGCAGCACAGCAGATGACATTTTGAGTAGAATTTTGGTACAGAAAATTAACTCACAGCCAAACAATCTACCAAGAAAATACTGTGATTAACTGTGCAAAAGTATACAAAAACCTAACACAAATCTTATTTTTGATCATCCAGTAGCCCTGCCATGTTACAATGACAACATGCAGTTGAAGGGGAATGCGTGAGCAGACTTGAATAAAACTCTAGGATTAATATGTATGGACTATGAGAATCCAAAGCACAGTAATTAAAAATGGAGTTTGTTGTATAGAGGAATAGGCAATTTTTGCTTCAGAAAACTGCAATGAAGGAAATGAGGGTTGCAGAGTAAAGAAAGGATATTCACACAGATCCAGCTGAAGTACAACAGGAGATCATGACTGACTAGCCAGTGCATGTGGGAAGGCTGGTTGCAAACAGATGGCATATGGCAGAAAGAGGCTAGTCAAAACCCCCCAGCTTAAGTTACTGCATTGTATACATTGAGTATTTCAGCAGCTTCTCTTAAAGGCCCAGAGCAAAGTGGAGCACAGAGTATCAATCGTGTCTTTGAATGTGGGCATGTTTGTCTTGCACATTTGCAAGTCTTAGATGATGAGTTAGCTCTAGCTAGATGATGATTTTCTTTCCAGTGCAATAGACTTTGGCTTTGGTACTGCTTTTTCTTTACAGTAAGGTTGAGTTGCTTCCCAGTTTCATGTGGGAGGGATTCCATTGAAAAAAGATCACAGAAGAAAGGCTATGCCTCTGGGACTTAATTCTTCCATGGCACCCTTTGATGATCTTTCTTGAAGAGGCAGGCTTAATTACAGTGCCCATTGCTCAAGTGTTCAAACATACTTGTCCCATATTTCTGCTTTCTACAGAGAATTAGATTATTGTCTCTGGAGCAAGCAATGATACAGGATCTGTTCAGAATGCATGCTAAATGTGTCTGTAAGTACATTTCCTGACTGAAAGCGTCTTATTGAGGCCTTCTTTATTTAAAATATGTGTAGACTTAAGCATCTACCTTCTTCATTACAGAATACCTTGCTTTTGGATGAAGAACATCCATCCAGCTATTGGTCAAATCTTTAAAACTCTTTTTTTTAATTTTAGTTAAGTCAGGTTGGTGATGCATTTAATTGCTTGAGCTGATGTCATAATTTAATTTCTGATCTTACAGTCTAATTTGTAGGTTGACCCTGTATTTTGTTTTCTATGGATTGAATATGTATTCTTGTTTGATTCTGGTGTTTTAGCTTTATGGTAGGTTATGATTTAAACAGTTTACCTTAGATTGAGGAACTGTGTGACAGTGCATTAGGTTTGAGGCGTTCAGGTTAGTTCAGGAAAGAGCAAGAAAGTTGAAAGGGAATGTGGCCTTTGCAGAGTTAGTCATGAACATAGTGCTTGTCTTCATATGTTGTAAGGCATTTGAGAACTTAAGCAGGTTTGGGGTGCAAGGTGCTCTGTAGATGCAGATGCCACAAGTTACTTGTTAGGAATAACAGGCTGCCAGGTTTTTCAGAACAGCACAGGCACGGTAAGTGTGTGTGATCTCTGGTTTGGAGATTTTTTTTTCTTTTAAACAGTAACACTTAAATTATAAAACTATAATGAACTGTATATAACTAGTTCTCCTCTGGGATTTCTATGTCCTCCTAAAAATTCAGCTTCTGAATATGTAATTTTAAGGGCTTGTTGACCTTAGATTTGTATTCCTAAACAGAATATTATTTAACTTCTGCTTCAAGGAACTGGAATATATTAGCATGATTTATCATGCAGCATCTTTTGTTTAAATATATATGCGTGTTTATATCTTTGATCTGGGGATATGCTCATTCGGACTACCAAGGGAATTATAAAAGTATTAACTGCGATGTAGTAAGGGCAGCCTGTTAGTGTTCTCATTTTCTAGCAAAGTCTGTTCTGAGTCTTGTCTTCAAAGTTGGTGTATTTTAATGTTTCTGCCTGTCCCATTCATCTAACTTGCATTCTTCCCTCTTCAGTAGAGATAGTTTATGAACTCTCCACACTATGTACTTTCTCCCCTCTCCTGCATCTGCTGCTTTCTTCCAGGTGTACTTTGTTGTGATAGCACAGCCTAACTCAAGCTTTTCAGTATAACAGGGCCTTAAAAGTGAAGAGCAAAGTTTATAAATACATTGTTATATATGTAGT
The DNA here is from genome assembly GCA_035041345.1 of Poliocrania exsul. Lineage (NCBI taxonomy): Eukaryota > Metazoa > Chordata > Aves > Passeriformes > Thamnophilidae > Poliocrania > Poliocrania exsul. The sequence continues at coordinate 32,715,781 of JAWWLZ010000094.1, forward strand.
TTCAGAATAAAATATTTTTTTAGAGTAAATCTTAAAAAATTAGACCTTGATCCCTTTATTGTTCAGCTTCCATCTATTTTAATTCCATGTTTTGTTTCATTTTTACAGATGACATACTGCATAATGGGAATAATATTTTTCTGTATAGATTAGCAAAAAATTAGCAGCCACACATTCAGCCACACAAAGGGTAGCCAGAATTCCATGTGTTGAGAATGAATGTTTACACTTTATTTGGGTGGATGGGGAAAAGGGAAAGAAGGGTGGGGGTGGGGGAAGCCTTTGTTCTTCACCTTTTAAAGAAAAATCTTTTCCTTGAAAGCTATCTGCACTGTTCAGGCCTTACCACACTCCAAAGCAGCAGTGATCTTCTGAGTTGGTATCTACAGTGGCTTCTCTTGATTTTCGCCAGGACTTGGCTGTGGGTGAGGAAAGTCTGCTTCTTCCATCATTGCTCCTTCTATATTAAGAAAGAAAATGTACCCTCTGTGCCCTGTCCACCCAATTCCCAAGCTCCCTCCTCTCCCCTTGGCTACACTGACTTAGTAACAGTGTTTTTTTTCTCAGGCCTGGCACTAATTATGTACTTGAAGGGTGACCCTCCCAGGGTACCGCCCCATGAACTGCTGTAATTCAGGTCACCTTCTCCAGGACTCATCTCTGTACTTTGTCTATTTTCTCATCTTCTTTCTTCAGGGTAAGCAGTGTTTCCTTCATCCATTCTAATCCATAGTATTGGTTTTTTGCCTTTTCAATTTGTTAGTGTCCTTCCTAGCTGTGGGCCTAGTGCTGGGTAGAAGCTGGAGGTTGGAGAAACAATTGGCACTCATGGATGTGGTGTTGAACTGCTCTGTTCTTACTGTGGCACTTGCAGAGTTATCTTTGGCTAAGCCTGAGATAAACCTGTTCAGCGTTCCAGTTTGGGTGGTGGTAAATGAGTAATTGTGGCAGCATTCAAATTACAAGTGGTGGGTAAACCGTGTTCACCCTCAGCTGCATTTTGGTGAGAGGTGCTTGATAAGCAAGTGGCAGAGAAAAGATGAACAAAGTACTGACCTTTCATTTAAATTGGCTGGGGTCTTGGCTGTCCCTGTGTTGGTGTCCTCTAAAAATCTACCTTCTCTGAAATGTATTTGGGAAATCATGATTAGTCTTCAGGGCAGCAGGTTTTCCTGCTGTTTATAGGTTCTTCTTTAGGATATTCCAATCAACCGCTTGTCTCCATAGGAGAAGAAGAGTTGTTCTTTTGGGTCCCTCACTTGCTTTCTTTGCCGTTGTGAAGTACTGATGTGCCCAGCCCAATCAGTTCAGAGCTAATAGGGTTTTCTATACCTCATCTCTGCTGTTTGAAAGGTAATTTGAGGTTTCTTGGTTTTGTTTATGTGAAACAGTTGCCAGAGACCAGCAGTTTTTCCCTCTCTGCCACTTTTATCTGCTTAATGACTGTTTCTGCTAATGGTGGAACTGTTGGACACATGCATCCTGTGTACATGTACACCACAATTGCATACAGGAAGCTTTTTATTCAAATATACTTTTGTTTTAACTTTGCAACATCTCTCTTTTTTCCTAAGGAATATTGCTAGAAATTTATTGTATTAACTGACTAGTATATCCAATGGAGGTTTAATGAAAAAAATATTTAGTACTTTAAAGTTGTAACAACATCTGTGTGAACTTGTGTTTGAGTCTGATCACACACACCAGTTACTTGCATTTGTTCAGAACGGGTGGGTTGTGGTTATTTGCTGTTTACAGCAATTCAGGCTGTCTTGGATGAGTGACAGTTTTGGAGCACAGCTGTAGCAATTAAAATTTGTTTGTAAGCAGTTTAAAATGAATTATCTGATTATTTTCTGGCTTTTAAGGTGGGTAAAACGTATGTTTTAGGTAGCAGCCTTAAGTAGATTTTGTAGATGAAGGTAAGCAGGTGGGTAAACTTGATTATACTGAGTACATCACAGACATGAATTTGAAGTGCTATTTACAGACTTCAGTGGATATAGTTTCTAACAGTAAAGCATATTTCAGTAGCCTATTTAATTTTCCTGAAAAGGCAAAAAGTTATGTCCTAGACTGTTATTATCAAACATGTTTTGTCTTGCATGCAACATTTCTATTTCACTTGGCAATCCATGTATTGAAAGTTAATATGCCTTTTTCAACCGGAGGCTCATGTTCTTTTCCAGCACAAATGCTCTTGTGAGTACCATTCTCATGATGGTAAATCTAACCTAGTAAACAGTTGCTTAAAAAATAAGGCTGGTTTGAAATCACTAATACGAATCAGACAAAAAACATGGCATGTTAAAAGCTCTTATTCTGTGGTTGATTTTAAATGATCACAAATAAAGAATGGGTTGCCTAATCCTGAAAACCCTTCTTTTTCATTCAGTGAACTTTAAGTGACTGTTTGACTCCACAGCAGTATCAGCAGGAGGAGCACCTGAGCGCACCTTTTCCAGTAGTGAATGCATGGATGGTTCTTGACCATTGACAGAACTGCCTGTGGTCCCTTAATTAGAAACAGATGTCCTAAATGAATAGGGTGCTTAGAGCAATGTTAGTGGTTCAACTGCCAATATCAAATTTCTGGCTGTATTTTGAAGCTCAGTAGGATACTGAATTGTATGCAGAACGCAAGTGAATTGCTAAACTGTGTATAGAGAAGTGACTACACACTGTGATAAAGCAGTATGTTTGACTAAAAAGACATCAGTTCCTTACAGTAACAATTTTCCTGGAAGGTACTTAAAGAGAAGATCTGTAAATGATTTTCAGTTTTTCTGTGTGTATTTGTGTGAATGTAGATATGTGTGTACACTCATCTGTTCTTACATATGATTGTGGAAAAATTCTAAAAGCAATTGAACTTGTGGATGATGTATTTCATGCCTGCTACATTGTCTTTAATTTTTTGTTTGTTTGTTGTTGGTTGGTTTGTTTGTTTTTTAAGACTTCCCTGAGCTGCAGGAAAGGAGGCTCTTGGGAAATCAGTGTGAAATTCTAATAGATTTTTCTTCATTTGTATGTACAGAAATGGACTAAAAGTATTCCACAGAATGCCTACTTCTGCTAAATAACAGTTTATATCATTGCTTGAAATTTAGTTAAGTATTTTTATGGTTTTAATAGTAGTTCATGTTGATTTCTTTTTTTGGATTAACTTAAAAAACGACTTTATTTGTGAAAGTTCTTGTCATCTTAGAAAGCCCAGCAGAAACATCAGGACAAACTGGTTTCAGCTCTAGTATATTTTGATTTCTAGAGTTTGTCATTTCCCATTTCCTCTCTTTCCTCCAGTATATACCTCATGAGTTTACAAATACATCTTTGTTTTCCTGTTCATCAGATCAACATTCTCATTCTCTTCCTTTCTGAAACTCCGTTCTGCTTGCTGCCTTAGAAAGTCCTTCTCTTTCAACACCTGCCTCTGCTACAGGTCTTTGATCACTGCTACTTTTTCTCTCCCATTTGCTGTCTTTCTTTAGTCATTTGTTCACCCACATCACTCCAGTGAAATTATTCATCTTTAAGGCTTCAGTGGCCTCCTGCTGATCAGAAACAGTATTATCTGTAGTTTTATATAGATGTGTCAAAGTAGTTTTTCGAAGGGAATCTTTCCTTGAACCCTGCCAACTGCATTTGACTCACATCATGGAGCAGTCTAGGAGCAATCCCAGCAGGTAATGGGCGTTCAGTCCACAGGACCACACTAAAACTAGCAGTAAAGCTTAAGAGCTGCTAGAAGAATATAGTGCAGATGTCAGATCTTCGGTGCTGGTTCTTAGTCTCCAAATGCTTTTCTGCTGGTGCACACCATTTCCAAATGCAGATATGGCCTCTGCTGCCCTGACATCTATTGCTTCTCTGAGCTCTACAACTCCTTCGCTCACTCCTTCAGTCTTACCTGTTTCCATATCTGGAATTTGGTTCATCTGCAACCTGAACCCAGCCCCCACCCATGTTCAGCCTTCGTCCAGTCTTCCTTGCATCCAGAATTTCTAGCTGGGTGCTCTCTTGGGCTGTGACAGAAACTGATCCTGTCTCCGCTTTGACTATCACAACTTCTTGTGTTATGTTACTTCCAGCATACTTTTCTTGTGAAGTAACTATTTGTTTATAGTCTTTCCCATTATGCGCAGAGGCTGAATGTCATTCTTTCCTTCTGAAGCACTCCACATGCACATGTCCAGCTATCTTCATATTAACCTAATTTTTTTTATAAGCCACTTTTCACCAAGTACACCATCTGACCATTTAATCAACTTTTGTTTCTACAACTGTTCACTTATTGTATCTTTTGTGTGTAGTAATTTCACTGCTGAAGTGTAGCATCCCTCTTTGTTTCAGAAAATTTTGAAAAATTTAAGAGTTTCCTTCTTCAGTAAATATACTGTATTCTCCTTCATTTGTACAGGAAGTACTATTTATTTTCACTTTGCAAAATCAGGTTGGGTTTTTTAAGTGGCCTTGTATATAGCAAGTTTTCATATATGGCTAGGTTAAGAAAAGTCCATACACATGGGCACCATATACATGTGCATACACAGGTTAAAGTGGTGTTTCTAGCAGCTTCACTGGTAATGTAATTTCAGAAGTAGGATTGTGCTTAAGAGCTAAAATGTTTCAGTATACTGCAACATTATTTAGACTTTAATACAACACTTCATGTAGTGGAAAAAACTTGTCTCTTGCAACTGTTATGCTTGTAAACAAATGCTTCTACAGTGATCTTGTTTTCTTTAAGAAGCTGATAAAAACTCAGCTGAGATATGGGAGAAATCCTTTCCTTTCTGGCCTACAAGCTCTTACAGAATTAGCTATCAGTTGCATTTCTATTTGTCGGAGGTACAACTAGTACTGTATATATTACTCAACCTGACAGCACTGAAGTCCAGTAGGACATTAGGAGGAATTTCTTCATAGAAGAGATGACTGGGCTTTTGAGTGGGCTGCTCAGGAAGGTGATGGGGTCACCCTCCATGGAGGCATTCAAGGAAAGACTGGGTGTGGCATTTGGTGTAGTTGACAAGGTGGTGTTTGGTCAAAAGTTGGATTCAGTGATCTCAGAGGTCTTTTCCAAGCTAGTTTATTCTGTGATTCTTTAATCCCAAGTTTTTTCCAGGTTACTCATTTCTGGTTACAAACTCTCTTTCTGCTGTTTAATTACCATCTGTTTGCTAATGCCATTTCATGTCTGTGGTTTCTAAGTTTTTTGGGGACAGGACTCTCTTTCTGATAAACAAGAAGGGCTAGATTTATATGGTTGCTAGCAATATGTGTTCACTGTGCTGCAAGATGCAAATTAGGATTGTGTCAAAGCACACAGTTTGAAGTTTCTTGGAAGATAACCTTTATATCCAAATCAAGCAATGAATATGCCTGCAGAATAGAAAATGAACTTTGGTGTCTGAGGATAAGACATTCAGTTGTATCTCGGGGGGCTCTTAATCTTTCTGGTTTCGGTGTATGCTTTCAAATATAAATGCAGGAGTCACTTTTCCCCAGTGAAAGTGCACAGATACACTCAAAAAGCATGCAGTGCTTGTTACTTAACTACTTATGAAGAAAGATTTTTTTTGTTTGTTTGTTGTGCTATTTTCAAAGGAAGAATGCTGAGAAAATACTTAACACAGTAATTGAATCAGAGGAAAATCAAGAGGGTCACCTGTTGACATGTCTGTTTTAGCTCTCTTTTTAGGGTATGTTTCAAGATTGGTTTGTTTGTTGAGTTTTTTAGCAATGTTCCACCTCTTGTCTTCTTTGCGTGTGTCTGTGTGTGTGTGTAGAGAGAATGTTTAAGGTGTGTTAAGCCATTTTTTCAAACTGGCTTTGCAGAGCATCAAAGACATTTGAAGGACAATGGCAACTTTTAAGGGAAAAAAATGGCCAAAGCAATAGAAAGCAAATATGCCACTCTTAGATTTTTGGGGGATGTTTAATAAATACTCATGAGGATTTTTACTTTCAAATAAACTCTAAGGAAAAGGGTCATTAATATAAAATAAGTAAATAAAGCTATTGAAAAAGCCCCTCGATTTTCTGTAGTGTGTTAAAGCTTAGTTAATACAATTTTAAAGTATTAACTTCAAATTACTGAATATTGCCCTGTTAATGATAGCTTGTTATTAACATTTTTTACCTCCTGGCCATGCTGAGGATAGTATTTGGTGGTATTTGAAGAAGAGACATATAAAAGGAGGAGTTTAGGTATTCTTAAAGGAGACGTTAGTGTTAAAGGCCATCCAGGAGAGATCAGACGTGTTATGGTGGAAGACCATATGGATATTTCTCGTAAGTTGATCTTTTGTGAATTCTTTTCTGAGTGTTTCTGACAGTAGAAAGTTTGATATGTGGTGCCTCAAGTATGTTAGTTCATTCAATTCTTAGTACCTTGCTTCTGAAGCTACAGGTTTCTTTTTTATATACTTTTGATTTACCTTTTTAATATATTTTATGGCATATGGATTTAATTATTGGATACTGCCTCACCACTGCAAAGGAGGAAGTAAAGAATTTGGACTAATGCAAATATTCTGCTGTAGGAAGATCAAAACATACATGAATTACTGTTTTAGTCTTGTCTGCTGAGTGTACAGACTGTTTGTGTATCACATGATTCATAGCTTTGCTGTTACCTCTCTGGGGTTTTGTGTTTTGATTTACATCTTAAAATCTTAATTTAAAACAAAGTCCAGCAGAGTTGCACAGAAACATTAAGAATGCAGAAGGGTGGAAGCATTTTCACTGTTGCCTGTAGTTGAACAACTTCTGCACAAATCCATAAACTTCATTTTAAAATACATATTCCTCTAGATGACATGGTTTATATTGTTTTTGTTAGTTTTATTTTTGCATACTTGGAAACATTTGTTCTTGATGTTCTTTTCCAGCACTTTTGAACTCTGTGATAATTACATCTTCTATAATAGGCAAGTGAGTTGAAGTTATTGATACCAGTCTTAAAATAATCTTTTTCCTTTTCTGTCTTTTTCCAAAATCAGATAATATACCTGAGAGAATCTCCAGAAGATGTATACAGGCTTGTATTGGCAGGAAGCGTTTCATATCCTCCTTTCAGGTAAATAACTGGCTTATAGACCTTCTGTACCTTGATACTTTGAAGAAGAATGTAGCATTTTTCAGTATTACTTTGTGTTGGAGGTTTTTTTCTGCTGAAGTTTTTATATGGGACACACTCACTGTCTGAACTTTAAGTACTCAGTGAAGAACGGTGTTAGGAGCTGATACTGAACT
>JAWWLZ010000094.1:32723165-32737143 GCA_035041345.1 Poliocrania exsul
AGGAGCCACACTGCTTTGTATGCACTCTCATTGAGCTTTTTGATCTGCATTGCTTCTCATTTGGCAGTTGATTTTGTGCCATTAGTTGATAGTTAAACACATCAAAATATCTGTCATTCACCACAAATGTCTTGTAATGCTAAATAGCATACTTTATGCACAAGGCAGTATCTGCAGATTGCTGTATGCATTCGACAAATGCAAAGTTGTCATCCTCTCAGTTGAAATTTGAACATAATGATACCTTTTTTACCTGTTAGAAACATTAGCAATTGTCTGCTGATAAGAGCTCCATGGTCTCAAAAGACTTGTTCTGCCAAGACATAATACGATCTGATGTAGATTCAGTTTAATTTATTTATTTACTTGACTATTGTATTCTTGTAGAATTCTAGTTCTGAGGTGTTTACAGAATCTAATAATGGTCACGTACTAAGAACATGCCTTTTCTGGATCAACAAAATTAAAAATGTTGTAGAAGGGATTTTAATGAAGCCAGTTTCTCCTCTTGTCTAATTACCATCTATTTCTGCATCTTAAGGAAAGTATTTTATTGTATCTTCACAAATGTTTATCTTGGCAGTTTAGTAAGAAAATGTTGTTCATATATACAGAGAATGGATGTGCACAGTCTTTTTCTTCTTTTAAATGGAGCATAGCATTAAAGTTTTACTTTTTTGAAAGTGTGCTTTGGAGGAAAATATGCAAAGAATGTGTGTTAGCTTATGATAATTATTTAGGAATTAGCTTTTACCACAAGGAGTTTCTGTTGTCTGTTCTTTGTTAATAAATACCAAAATATGCCAGTTTCAATGTTCATGTCAGAAATTGAAAATGTCAGCTTTACTAAAACTGTAACTGGAGTAATCTTACCCTGGTATCTTAGTATCTGTTAATATAACTGATTTTATATTTTATTATTCTTATAAGATGCAAGGTGAGGGAAATGAAGTAATCATTTGACATAATTATTTCACTATGATAGTCATTATCTTGAAGCAATTTTTTAAGGTGTTTTTGAGAGGTACCTTCTGTTGGTTTCACTTGGATTAAAATGGAATAATTAGTGGTTTGGTTATCTTTTCTCATAGGGATGCTTCCTTTGGTACTTGCAGTTTTCATCTGACGTTGCTGGACTGTTTTCATGCAATAAGCAAGGTCAGTAAACTAATATTTTTCATATTCCAAAAGGTTAGTTAAGTACTGCCCATCAGGAGAAGAAGGTTTAGGAAGCTAGGATCAGTTAAAGCTGTGAAGTAGCAGATTTTCTGATTGTTGCCAACCTTATTATGCATTGTAACAAAACTAGACACAGCATCCACAGAAGTTGACCAGTGTCAAAGAGGGATTTTGAGATGTATTTATATAATCTTTCAGGATAGTAATTCACACCTCTAATCCCTAAGAGTTGTGTGTTAGGTTTGTTATATGCCCATGCCCCGCTGGTGTTAAGTTTTAGCCTGAATATAACCTTTGAAAGTTGTTTTGAATTTGCTAATCATATGCTTTTAGGCATTTGCAACACATGGTAATGATTTCAAGTTTTGCTTTAGTAACACGAATAGAACAAAGGCTAGGAGATAGGTGCTTATTTTAAGTACAAATTATCATAATCTATTTTTTATAGCAGTACAGTGATGAAGTAACACGGTATTGAAGGCCAGGGGAATCTAAATGTGTTCTTTTTAGTCTGTATGAGTAGTGAAATGGGAAATTCTGCAACTCTCCACCCTACTACTGTCTTTTGTATTATGGATAACTCTGCCAAATACTGGAGTTTCTACTGTTTAAGTCACCTTCTTGCAGATTTGTGACTTTCAGCTTTTTTGAATATTTTGAAGGCTGCTCGTATGCCACAAATGGCACATTGCTATTCTTGCTGTTGAACAGCAAAGAAAACAACAGAAGATTATGCAGTGAAAGTTAAGACTAGAATGTAGTAGTTCAAATATCTGGAGATAATGGGATTATCTGTTTGTGCCTCCTGATTTAACAAGTGGATAAATTGTCAGTTACCCAAATGATTACATTTTTTTGTACTTTAGGATGTATTCTTAACTTTAACAGATACTCTTTGCCAGTTACTTTCCCTTAATTTTTAATTTTGTGCACCTAGCAGTAATAAAAAGACTGAGTAATCTGGGATTTTGTAGTGGTTCAGTGAAAACAGAAAAAAGTTGATTTACTTATCTTCACTCGTGTTGAAATTTACAAATCTGTTTTGAACCAAGACTGAGTTGATCTGTATTTTTTCAATTACATGAAGAAATCTATTTGAAGGAATAGAATGGGTATTCACGGATTTTCAGTAACCAAAGAGTAATAAACTGTCATCATTGAAGAGCCATCTTTGTTAAAAGCTGTGTTCTGAATTTTAGGCTTTGCAATATGGTTTCCTGGATTTTAGTACGTTTGATGTAAATGAATATGAGCATTATGAAGTAAGTGTTCAGTATCAATGTTTTTATTTGTTTGCTGTTACTAATGCTAAAATGATTGTTTGTAATTTGTGCTTTTATTTTTTTGTAGTGTTAATTTTCAGTTCTGTTTTATCTCTTTAAACGATGATAGTTTAAGGTGCGTGTCAGAGAGAATATTCAAGTTCAGATTTAAGCATAATTAGCTCAGTCATGGAGGAAAGCAGAAACCAAAATGGAAGTAAATATTTTTTTCTGTTATTAACAATGGGAAGTTGATCAGGATTTTGAATTTGGACACCTTTTAGAGGTCATGCATATTCTTGAGCCATCTTGGTAAAAAACTAGAGGGCGTACAAGCCCAAGTCTTACTGAGTGCTGGAGACCAAGCAAAGTGGGTATCTGTGAACACATGGCAAAGGTACACTAACATTCTTTGAGATAAAGAAAGAAACAGAACTGGGAAACTCCAAGCACGTAAAATTCACTTTGGAGCATAGGAAACAATTGTGACAATGAAGGACTGCAGCTCTTGACTACATGCCGTCTCAGAAGTGCAAAGCTGCCAGTGATGTGTAAAGAGAAAATTAAGTGTTTTTAGAACCTAAAAAGTCATTATTTAAATTGTGAACAGAGGTAAGACCAATGCCATAATTTAGAAACCTATACAAAATTAAAAACTGGAAGTTGCCCTTCGTCTGAAAGGCATCAGTTGTATTGTTCTAAAACTCTGCTTTAGAAAGGTGAGAACCGCAGGCAAGAAAAGTGAGGTTGGGCAAATCTCTCATCCTCATGATGAAAAAGAAAGCAGGCAACTGACATAGCTTCCTTTGACAAAAATTGTGCATCAATTCTATCTAGCATGTATTTTGAAACAATAAGGAAAAGCCTGAAAATACAGGGATAATGATAAACCAAGCATTTTCTCTTGACAGAGAGCAGAAAATGGAGATTTTAACTGGATAATACCAAACAAATTCATTGCCTTCAGTGGACCTCATTCAAGGAGTAAAATTGAAAATGGTATGGTTAAAAAAGGAGGTGGAGGACACAAGCCCACTGTTTCTTAGTTGATTGTTATCAGTAAGAACAAGCTTTAAAAATTGTTCCTCAAACAGTGTGTTTTTTCCTTGGCTCTTTTCCTTTTATAAGAACTCTGGCAGTAAAATTTTAATGCTTGGTTTAATTGTGTCTGACCGAGGCGATTATGTTAAAATTCCATTTTCGGTTAGTCTGTTTCTTTATGTTGAACATGAGTTCTATTTTGAAAGTGTTTTCATCTCTTGTTTTTTAATCTTTTTTTATTTCTGCAGTTTGAGCCTTACTGACTTCTTTTTTTTTCCTTCTTTTCTCAAACAGGCTACCCGCACCATGCTCCAGAGGCTTATTTCCCATACTTCAGGCAACATAAGGTCACCACTATAATACGCCTCAACAAAAAACTGTATGATGCGAAACGATTTACAGATGCTGGATTTGAGCATTTTGACCTCTTCTTTGCTGATGGAAGCACACCTAGTGATACTATAGTTAAAACATTTCTAAATATTTGTGAAAATGCTGAAGGTGTTATAGCTGTTCATTGCAAAGGTATAGTGTAAAAACCAATTTGTATTGCAACTGATGCTTATAGTTACTGTTCCTGAGGTATTTTGCACTATAATTCTATTTTATTTAGTTAATAACATCTCTGCCAGTCTGCAACTTTTCCATACAAATTACTTCTACAGTTCTGTTTAGTATTTCATCTTCTAATCTTTTAAGTTCCAGAAAAATCTTGTCAGCCATTCCCAAAAATGAGGCTGGAGAATGTGAGCTTTCCAATATTAACAGCTCTTCCTGCTAGAAAGCGTTAGCACTTTCAAAGGATACTTTTGAGCAGAAATTTGAACTCTGGGCAAGGTTTATAGGTCTTTGTGAAAATACATGATTAAGTATACGAATTACAAACTTTGAAAAATATCAGTGCAGCTTTTTCATGAGATTCGTAAAAAAATAGGAGTGTTCTTCCAGAACCGCTGAAGTCAGCATCCCTCAGAAACTCTGTACACAAGTTACATTGGGCATGCTCTGAGCATCTTGAGTATCTGTTCCTCCAGAGTTAGACTGCCAGGATTTTCAGAGCATGCCCAATGTAGCTAGTGTAATCATTCAGTTTTCTGTGATTCTAAAGGCAGTCTGTCTCCCTTCCCACACCATCTCTCATAGTCTTATCAAGCATTTCTTCTTCACAACTTTGACTCACTAGCAGACCTGATAATACTGTTGTTGAAGGAGAAGGGCCTTTTCTTAACCTGTTTGCTTTGGACCTGCAAAGACTGCTTTTTTGTTCTAGATCCATTTGCGGCATTTAACAGAATTATACTGGGAAGTGAAAGATTTGTTAAAATCAGCATCTTGACTGTTGATAGAAAAGTGCGTACTCTTATTCTTCATGGAGGTGATAAATTCAGGCATATAACTTAGTTGGTTATTCCAGAATATTGAGTATCAATGGCACAAGTGCTTTGTTTTCATTCAAATTAAGGTGTTCTTTGATATATATTATACTAATGGTGTCTAGATTACTTTATGTTCCTCAGCCTGCTCCAGAGAAAGAGTAGAATGATGTAGCCTGTTAAAGCTGGGAAAGTCATGGAAAGTGCTGTATGGTTGTCTTGGCTCTTGGGTTATACAGAAGATTTTACACTGGTGTTGGTTACTCAGTTGTTAATTGAGGGAAGTTGCTGTGTGTTTTGACATTTAGAGTAAGTGACTGAGGAGAGTTGCCACTTAGATGGAGCTGTCCTCCTTTCCTGTCATGTTTCCCAAGGTAAATAGAACTGTTTTGATAGCCATTGCAAAGAAGGTTTCTCATTCTGGAGTACTTCTTGCCTGTGCCAGCTAGTACCTAAACTTGCTTATTGCAAAATTTGTCTTTTTATTGAGAGCTAATTAGAGGAGGGACTGGAAGAGCAGCTGGTTTCAGTGCAATGTATGATCAGTTTGCAAGAAGGTGCTGTGAGAATTCTGAAAAAAAAGCCAGCTGTTTTATCCCATGTATAGAAACATTCTCATACCTACATATTCATAGATAGGTAAGTAAAGATAGATAAGATTTACGGGTATTTGTAAAGTTGCTGGCTTTGGAAGGTTATCTCACTTAAAAAACGTAAACAGAATGTAACTTTGTATATGAAAAAATACCAGAGTGGAAGTTGCAGTTAACCAAGTTTAATCAGTACAGGTTTGCTTAAACACTAGGCAAGGAACAAGTATGCAGTTATAGCAGATTTCCAGATGAAGGCAGTTGTATAAAAGAAACCATTCTTTTATCTTACACAGCTGGTCTTGGACGAACTGGCACACTTATTGCCTGTTATATCATGAAGCATTATCGGATGACAGCTGCTGAAACTATTGCCTGGATTAGAATAAATAGACCTGGTTCTGTGATTGGACCACAACAACATTTCTTGATGGAGTAAGTAGATTGACTGTAAATTATTTCCAAAAATTAATCTAGATGTCTTTTTCTTCTTCTTCTGTTGTATACTTAATAATCTTCAGTGTTAATTTGTTGTGTTTTGGGCCTTTTTTTCCATGTTATGATAGCAAACAGGCAGAGCTTTGGACAGAAGGGGATATTTTCCGTGCAAAGTTGAAAGGAAACCATAAAATTGCTGTAACGAGAATTCTGTCAGGAGTAGATGATATTTCAATTAATAACACAAGAAACAGGAGAACCATCCAAAAGGACATTGAACTGGTAACCATCCAAATATTGTGCTCTTGTAAAAGCTGGAACTGTTGAGAATCTCTCAGGTTCTGAACTAACCTATTGCGGGTACACTGACACTATGTTAATCAGATTCTTTTTCTGTTCGCCCTTTTTGTATAAAGGGATATGGGGAGGGAAAAGTATAGACAGCAACTATGAAAAATTAAGTTCAGAACACAGGTGAAGTAAGAGCATCATTATCATTTAGTTTTTAGTAATTAGGTAAAAATAATAAAAACGTTCTCACAATCTGCAATCAAAAACACTGATTTCGTTCTGGATTGCCTGTTGCTTCATTGTATGTGTTTAAAGGCAAGGGATGAAAGGATATTTACTCTTTTTAGTTTCTAAGTATTTGGAACTTCTGTAATACCTTTTGATAATGCCTTTTGAAAAAGATTGTACTGCTATTTTAAAAAGGCAAGTGAAGAGGTGAAATGCTGTGTTTAACAAAGATTGTTCTGTACCTAAGCAAAGATTTGATAGTTTGTTGTTTCCACTGTTTAAAAGTAGACACTATTCTGATGCATCTAATTTATGACACCACTTAATGGTTTACAGCTTCTAAAGCAGCAAACAGGAAACTGGAAGGAACAGAACTGTATTTATGCAAATGAATTTCCTTTGACTTTTTCCTGTTAAGATTTAAGATAAGGTTAATTCTTACATATCGAGATGTCTATATTTTAATCTTGGTGTATCCCTTTTTCTTCGCTCCACTTATCCAGTACAGTGATGATGATGAAACAAACTGTTTAACACAAGGGGATAAGCTTCGTGCTCTGAAAAGTAGAAGGCAAGCAAAAGCTCCAACTGCATCTCCATTAGCGTAAGTCAGTTTCTGAATGTATAAAATGCCAGAAAAGCTTTTATCCTCTTCTTTATACATACTTCCCATTCCCCCAAATGTTAGTTGCCAAGGCTGCTTTTACTCCCTTAAAAGAAGCACAAGATTTATGGTTTTTCTGAAGGCTTGGTGCTGAGGAGGCAGACCTTGGTTAAAGAACTGCATTACTAGATTTCTAGTTTTCTGCATATATTTTGACTCTGGTAGTCTGCACTTTATGAGCTCCCACAGTACTTCTGAGTGCTTTTCTTTTAGTTTTATCACAAACATTCTCTTGTCTTTCCTGTAGTAGTATAAAAATGGAAGAATATGATTGTCTGGAGTTGTGTTTAATCGGATCAAGTAAGTTATTTGCTGAAGTAAAGTCAGCACCTAAAGAAGAATTGAAGGGAGGATTTTTAGCTTCCCATGGTTTTCTCTTTCTTGGAAAAGAACTTCCCCCAAATCCTGTGGGCTTTTGAATAATATCTAGTAGATCTGGAAGGCAGAGTACCACTGTTTCAGTAAACAATTTCAAAAGAAGTGCATTTCTGTCAGGGAACCTGGTATAGTAGTCTCTTTAGACAAGTCCTGAAACACCACCTATAAAAGAAAATGTGCATCTGTTGTCACTTGTAGCAACTGTAAGTAGAAGCACTTTTTGTCTGCCCTTAAATAAACTGCAAGAGAATGCAAGGCTTGCAAAACATAGCTGGATCTCATTTGATTGCTAGGATAGGAATGGTGACTCCTATCAGTCAGATTTTTGCAAATGACACAGCACCAGAGTCACGGACCACAGTCAACTTGGCTTTTGTTGTGCTGTCCTTGTGTAGGGCAAGATGCTGGTACCTGCTGGCATTTTTTTTCTTCTGTCTTCTTTTTTAAGATCACCAGTGTCATCAGATTTTTAGAAAAAGTGAGAGGTGCATAATAAGATGTGCTGAAGCCAAAGGAATATTTCTTGTCAACCTTCACACTATGTATGATTTCTGCTTTTGTTTTAAAATACTCTTTTGTTCATGTTTATCATTTACACAGGCAATCATATAAGAAATAACATACTTAGACAAAGCCTGTACCTAGCTGACACTTCATAATGTTTTTATTCATAAAAGATACTTTAAGTCATGTAATTAAGGTTGTGAAAGACCTTATTTATTGTATGTTCCATAGAATGAATGTAGACTGTGTGATAACCTATTCAGTGCCATTATCTTAATATGCAGAAAAGCCATCAGCTATTAAAATATTATTCCATTTATGAATCATTCTACAACATGGCTGCTCTGATTAAAACTAGTTAGCTTGTACTTGTGTAGAATTAAAACAGTTGGCCCAGAGCTTACAGCTGTTTTTTATAGTGTGTATTGTGGCTAAGGGAGTTTGAATTTACCTCATCCTGTTCCCATGAGTTTTTTGTGTGGTTTGCAACTTGTACTGAAATAATTTGGTGAAAAATGCATATGTAACTTCATACATTCTTCGTGTTATTTTGTCACTAGGAATATTTGGCTGCCTTACATGAGTCAATTTTCCCTGCTAGAAGAGATGTCAATCTCTTTCCTTTTTCATTCAGACTGTTAAAAATAATTAGTCTTGCAGTGAAGTTGAATACTTTTATGTAAGCAAACAAAAATAGGATTCTACATCTTCTATATAGTTTTATTTCACAGAAAAAAATGGAGGTCAAAATACAAGCCCCAGAAGCTGGGACAGTTACAGTCTTTGAAAAGTAGAGGCATTACTTACAAAGAAATCACAACGGATTTATAGAATGTATACTGAAGTTGCTTGTATGAACTCTTTATGCTTTGATGAATGGATACATTGTACATAGTCTAATTAGCAATATTCTACACTTTTGGAAAAGGATTATATATTAGAATTGGCTTTGCTTCTTTGGACACAGGAAGGTGGTAGACCATCATCTGAATATTTGCATAATGTTTGTTTCTGCAAACTTGCCTGGCTCTGATCTAATGTTTTGGTACTAAAATGTGTGATAGTGAAGTAGGATATATGAATACACATTGATCAAACTGCGTAAGTGATGACAGTGAGTGATCAGAGATGTATTTGCTCTTGCATGCATGTATTGTCAAGAATGATACAGACTTCCTTTGGAATAAATAACTTTAGTGAGGATTTCAGAAAATTTACTTCAATTCCAGAAAAACACGGATATTACATTTGGCAATTTACAGCTGCATGGATTGTTATTCATAGTAAGTAAGAAAATGCTTGGCAAAGGTTGTAGAGCAGTATGCGATTGAAGGAAACAAGCTAAAATGCACCAGTAGCTTTTGCTTTTGAATTTTTGTTCATCTTTTCCTCCCCCTCCAACCCCTTTTTTAGATGGCTCCTAGCTATGCTGGTGTCTACACTGTGTAGCATTGTCATCTGGTGGATTGTATGTGGCTCCCTTCTGCCCAGCCTGCTATTCTGTCTAGATGGTTTAAGAACATAGTAACCATCAGGACCCCCTGAGAGAGAGCCACTGTGTAAGTGTCCCATTCCATTTCTCTACAACAGCTCACACTTTCTGTCTAATATGTCTCATAAATGCATGTTTTCATGTCATGTTTCTTACTGGCTTTGTTGCAAGAGTAAATTTCACTGCTCTCGCTTTGTTACATTTTTGTATATATTATTTGGAATAACTGAGTGATTTTTATGGCTGGCTCGCAATAAAAAAGGTGCAGAACTCTTAGAATAATCTATAATTTTGAAAGCTTTCTTCTCTGCATGCTCCTGCAAATATGCTAAACTACATAAGCAAAACTATCTGTAAAAAGGAAGAAATACTGCTTTAAAATATATCCTACCCTTTGCGTATTGCAGATCAGGATGTTAGCTTCAGTTTTCCTTCGAAATTTGTGAACTTGCAAAGGAGATTAGTTCCCAAAGGATGGTTTTATTCCCATGAAGTGCTAGAAATTAGAAATTTGTTAGAAATGTCAGTAGGTCTTTGTTTTGCAAAGAGATTGAACATTATATGCCATGGCATAAAACACAACTTCTTTTTTCTTTTAACGTAACAGAAGACAGGGCAGATTGCAGTGTTGGGTCAAGGCTCTTTTGTTTTCCCAGACAGTCTGGTTTCATCTACTTTTGTTCTCAGTTATTTTATAGACCTTTATGAGACTACTTAAATCCCTTTATTCAGTTACTTGGGAGCTAAGAAAAGCATTCCTAACATACCAGTTCCTTGAACACAGTTTTCACTCTTTATACACTCTGCTTCTGTCAGAGTGGCTGCAGTGCTTGCTGTGCCTTGGTTCATCAAATGACAACTTTTACATATTTTGGCCAAACATAAACTTCATCAGCATGCAGAACTGCCAGGAAACCCAAATGAAGTTTTCACCTGCTTCTGAGTCTCCCTGGAGCTCTTCTGTCACCACCACCCTCAAGTGGAATGGTTACTTTGGATGACTGCTTGAAAACTTGGTGTTCTCAAATAAAGTAGTCAGAAAGTGTTTTACACAAGAGTACTAAGTAAGAATAGGCATTTTCTCCCGGCAGAACATGAAGTCAGAATTTCTGCCATCCTTATCTTTGCAACTTTTTGTCTGCACTTCTAAAATGCATGGGGCTCTTTCTGCTAAAGTGACCTAGTAACTAAAGAATGAGAACTGAGGGACTTGTGGACATTTTAGTTATTCTGTTAGCCTTGCTTGAGGTAATCTTAATCTGCTCTTTTGGAGAAAAAAAAAGAAGTAAAGATCACTTAAGCTGTATTTTTCAACCCTAACTTTGTCAAATAACACACTTAAATGGAAGTCTTGTTTTCAAAGTTTTCCACTAAATGTAGCATTATTTCTTGTCTCAGTGGTCTCTGAAAGTCATACTTCAGTTCTAAAAGCCAAACTTAGAACACAGGTTAAAGAGATGAAACAATCAGTACTTTATTTTGCTGTACTGTAAGATCAATTTCACTCAACTGTCATCCTTTCTTTTTTTCTATTGTTTCTGTGTTCTATCTAAACACTCCCTTGATCAGAGGGAAAGAGAAAAGACTGATGTTGGTAAATGGGATGCAAGCAATTGGTTTGCTGCTACTGCTACTTCATATTCAGGATTAACAGTCATACAATGTTGATTTAAGTCAAGGAAGAGAAAACATTCAAGCTTCTTAAAAGCTAGGCTAACTTTCCATTATATAGCTAGTGTCCCCTGTGTTTTAAGGGATTGAATTACCAGTTGGGATTATTAATCTCTCTGGGCTAGCCTGGCAGTCCTTTGGCTGGAGCCCTGTAGGCTGAAGAGTATCAGTCACTTGTTGCCTGTTGATGACCTAGAAGAGTGGTAGAGATCTTTTTTTTCTTAAAAATCATGAGGTGATGAAGGAAAAAGCAGTATTGCACTTGACAGACCTTGAAAGACTGGTTGCATTGGCAAGACTAAAATGCGTGTTGCAGGACAGAGAAGGCATGCAGCTGTGTACCCTCTCTTTCCCTCATCCCTCCTTAGGATATTGTAATCACTTTTCTTTTGAAATATCTTGTGTAGATTGATTTATCTCCCATATGTATCACCTTGCTTGCATTTCAAGTTTTGTGGATTTTGTCTTGGTATGGTATGTCTTTTTTTTTTGTCTTTTGTGTGGTATGGACTTTTGTGTCCTGGTGATACATCTTTGTTCCACCTTTGCTCTGAGTTAAATGGTGAAAAAAGTTGTGGATTACTTAAAAGATGCTACTACTGACCCAAACATTGTTCCATTGAAACAGGGTTTGATTTGTTTGAAAACCAATGTATTAGCTTGAATAAAAAAACAATGCATAAACTAGTCTACTATTTGAGGTATTTAGGATCAGAACTACCTAGTGATAGTCACATTATAGACTAACTGGAGGTGAAAAATTATTACAGTGTATGTTTAGTAGTGTGGCTATTACAGCATCCGGCAGTCAGTCTTTAGAAAATGTTTTTGGTTGGGTTTTTTTCGAATTTTAAATCATACCCATTGAGTTAGGAAACCTTTGTGTACATCAGATGTGCTTTCTGATGGTGTTTCTGGAAGTTGCATGGCACGCTGTTTTACAAGAACACTTACAAAGCAATAAGGTGGGTGTCCTGACATCTTATACCCCAAACTATATTAGAGAAGTGGTTTTTCGGTGCTGAGATTTTGGGAGGATTTCTTCTACTATGGCCTCATCTCACATGCTATACAAAATTTATCTATTTAATCTGCTATCAAGTGAGGCTGTTAGTCTAATTGTGCTAAGTAAAAATTCCATACACTAATTTCTTCTCTTTAGCATGTATACAGGAGCATTCTAATAAAAACTGTGATGGCATTTTTATTACTTCTAAGCTGACAGTTGTGGGGCTGGAAGACAGCTGTTGGTGTTTATTTGCAACACTGTGTCAGATGATCCTGTGAATGGAACCTCCTCTTTTCCTTGAGATGCTATGAGCCTTGGAAGTCTATAATTTCAGTCTAATTCAAAAGTGTCTGTTTGATCATTTACCAAATGTTTTAGTCACAGAGATTTCAATTCTTTACTCTTTGGTAGTCCTAAGAAGTTGTGTATATCTGAGATGTAAAAATGACATCAAATGAAGAGCAGGCCAGGTTCTACCATGCTCACAGCTGGGTCTCCACTGATCCCATAAGCCATCTGCTTTTCTCCCTAGTCTTTGGCAAATACTGCAAACTCAAGAGGATGTTACTGTGGTTGGTTTGGTCTTATGGTAACTATTTTTATTATAAGTCACATTTCCATTTAGAACTTTTTTTATTTTCTTTCTTTGTTTTGAACAGATAAAATGGAATTCTGTGAGAAGTAAGACTTACCTATGATATGTTAAAAAGATGAATATTTAAGTGTTTGTGCAAAATAGTATCTTAATAATTCATAGTGTTTCACAGAATCACAAAACAAGTAAAGGTGGAAGGGACCACTGTGGGTCACCTGGTCCAACTTCCTGGCTCTGAGCAGGGTCATCCCAGGGCACATTGCACAGGATTGTGTCCAGACAGTTCTTTAGTATCTCCAGTGAGGGAGACTCCAAAACCTCTCTGAGCAATTTGTTCAATGCTTGGTCATCCACACAGTAAAGAGGTTCTTCCTCATGTTTGGGTGGAACTTCTGTGCATCACTTTTTGCACAATGCCTCTTGTCCTGTTTCTTGGTACCCACTGAGAAGAACCTGTCTCCATCCTCTTGGCACCCTCCCCTCAGATACTTGTGTACATTGACAGGATCCCCTCTTAGTAATCTCTTGATGAACAGGCCCAGCTCCTTTGGCCTTCCTTCATAAGAGCAGTGTTTCAGTCGCATAATCATCTTCATATCCCTCCACTAGACTCACTCCAGGAGCTCCATGTCTCTCTTGTACTGAGGAGCCCAGAACTGGCCACAGCACTCCAGATGTGGCCTCAGTAGTGCTGAGTATAGGGACAGGATCACCTCCCTGAACCTTCTGGCAGTGCATCGCAAGATACCCTTGGCCACAAGGGTACACTGCTGGCTCATATTTCAGTACATGTTAGCTATGTATATGAGTTTAAGCCATTGTATATTGACTTGATTTCTGAGTTTCTAATATCTAGAAAAACTGGGCATTTATGAGAGAAATATTCTAATTATATTTGAGTAACTTTTGTTTTACATGTACATTACATGCACTTTATACAGAGACACCCCAGATGTATGTATGTAGGGAGAAAACATGATTTTTCCGTATTTCTGTCTGCATGATCACTAGTAAACCAGTATGTGCCATGATTTGGCCATGCTTATATTTCAGTGCCTAAATGTTTTGAGGCTAAGCTGTCTTTGTACTTTTCCATTCATTCCTAGAAGCTGTTAACAGCACAGATGAAAGGTAGAATGCAAGTCTTCTTTCACCACTGGTGGAATTTTCAGTGCTTGTTTGAACCTGTGGTAGACTGTGGCACTGAAAACAGAGTTTTAATATTGGAACTTAAAAGAACTGTTTTACAATCAGAACAGAAAT